>LR991021.1:27529173-27882286 GCA_905163495.3 Cosmia trapezina | reverse complement strand
ATTTTTTTTTTCACTTTGTAGGTACCTACTGATTTTTTTTGGTCGGTTGTTGTTTTTTTTTATGTAAAAAAGTTTTTATTTTCACTTTTTAGTTGTGGTAGGCTACCCCACACAAATTCGAATAAACCTGTAATACTTTTTGCAAAAGCTATTAGGACATCATCCACATAAAAAGTAGGAAAAAATACGTATTATTGGAGCTAACTCAAAAACTACCCAAGCAATGCTAATAATTTTTACATGGGAGCAATTTCGAGGTACTCCCTATATACCCTCCCGAATAAAATAAGAACCTTCGGACAACTCTATAAAAAGTTATGCGTGGTCATACATACAAAAAAAATACATGTCTCAGCCTCCTCCTTTTTTTCGTCGGTTAAAAAACAACAGCTCAGGCGCTTAGCTTTGATCACTGAATATGATGGCTATAAGGATTTAAAAGCGCAACTTGATATACAATTTGTTGTAGATCCTTGTGACAATTGTTTCTTTGCCATAAAATGCATTGGCAGAAACTGACGGTAGAAAAAGCAGTCCACCTCTGTACATTGGTGTGCTTAAATTATTAATTCCTAACTATATCCTAATCTAAGTGCCTATGTATCTATATCTATAAAAGGAAAGCGTTACTGACTGACTGACTGACTGACTGATCTATCAACATACAGCTGAAACCACTGAACGGATTGGGCTGAAATTTGGAACACAGGTAGCTATTATGACCTAGGCATCCGCTAAGAAAGGGTTTTTGGAAATTCGACCTTCAAGGGGGTAAAAAGGGGGGATATTGTTTGTATGAAAAATCTTATTCCTTGAGTTAATAAACTTGAAACTTGGCACGAATATTTATCTAAGTAAATTATAATTTTTATGATTTTTTGTTTTTCTAAACTAATTGAATTGGGGGGTCTCAAAGTTTGTATGGAAAAATTTTAACGCGCAATCCGATTAATTCAAAACTCAGTATTTATACTAAAAACCAAAAATAAAGAATAATGTGTATCAGGGTTTTTCGAAAATCTACCTCTAACGGGGTGAAAAGGGGTAGTCAATTTCACAGGGGAGGATTTTACTGCGTGGCTTGATTAACTCAAAAATTGGTGTAAATAATCTTTCAGTCAAGTTGTGGAAATATCTCAAACCATTTTTTTTAATTCCACCCCTGGGGGGGTGAAAACAGGGGTACAATTTACATGAAAAATGTTATTCATTTGGTTTTAATTGACTTGAAACTTGGCACAAATATTTGCCTAAGTTTGTCATTATTAGTTTTTTAAAACTACCCCGGCTGGAGGGTTAGAGGGGGAGAGGGAAGGGAAGGAGTGTTGAGGAGGGTGAGGGGGAGGATGATGGACGCAGGGAGAAAGGGGCAGGACTTGGTGAGGAGAAGAGGAAGACGTGGTGAAGGCTGAGGGGGAGGGTCGGGGTTGGTGAGCCGGAGGTGGAGGATAGGGGGAGAGGGAGGGGACGTCGTGGTGAGGGAGAGAGAGGGAAGGGGAAGTAGTGAAGGGGGTGTGAGAGTGAGTGAGAGGGGGAGGGAGAGGTAGCGGAAGGGGATATGGTGAAGGAACGACCTAATCTCTGGAACTACCCTACCAGTCGGACTTTAAAAAATCTTTTTGCATTAATGATAGCCCAAATCTTATAGAAGGCATATTTAACATCACTCTAGGACCCTTAGGTGCCGAGCAAAAAGACAAAAAGTCTGAAAGAACGCTAAGTGAAAACGTAGTAATAGCGCGGGTAGGCAATGCGATGCGACGGGGTGGGTCGAGCAAAAAAGAAATTTCACGCGGACGAAGTCGCGGGCAGAAGCTAGTCTATCTATATAAATAAAAAGAGAAGTCCTGACTTACTCATTGACTGACTCATCAACGCCCAGCCCAAACCCCTGGATCTAGAAAGCTGAAATTTTGCACAGAGGTTCCCTTTATAATGTAGACAAGGAAGGATTTCCCGGTTGGACGTTCTCGTCGGATATTTTCTTACATCCACGCGGGCAAAGCCGCTGGCAAAAGCTAGTCCTAACTAATATTAAAAGGCAAAAGTGAGTTTGTTTGTCGCTTTCACGCTAAAACGGCTGAACGGATTTGGATGAAATTTGGCACATAGGTAGACCATGACCTGGTTTAGGACATGGGATACTTTTTATACCAATATATTGCCATGGGATCGAGACTTATGCGGGTGAAACCGCGGAACGTAGTTAGTAAATACATAAAATATGGCAGATCGAATTTCAGAAAAAGTACGTCTCTGTATAACTTTTTTCTGTCATTCATATACCTCAGTGACAGCCTCTTTCAGTTCAATTTGCCAATTTACTAACGTATTTACACTCGAGTATTGTTCGATATATTCCTGGAACGTTTATTTAAACCCACATATTATTTAGGTACTCTTCACAGATTGATTTGATTGGTGTCCGGTCTGTATACCACAAATTGCTAGTTCAACGGACATAAGTAGACCACATGTAGCCTGCGAACAATTACGTGACCTATGCTCCCAAAACGATCGCTATAATTAGTGTTCTGCCCTAATTATGACAACCAAATTATGTACTCTGTGTTCCACTAAATTTTGTATAGAACAATTTTCATAATATTGCAAATTATAATTAAACTTGAACATGAAAATAATTGCGTTGATTTCATGAAATGAGAGAGATATTATCGTGAACAATGAATGAACTGGTTGTAACAACAATTATGTTCTAAAGCTGTTAATAGAACCGGCACAAAGCCGTTTTACATAAAACTATAAATAAAACTGTTTTCAGCTTTATTACTGGAACTGAATGTAACTCCTATAATATATAGTGTCAACATATACAATGCGTGCCACGAAAGATGAAACTTGACGAGCTCTTTCCACCGCCCCGATGACGCCCGGTCGCTTCCCGTCTCAGACCTCATACCGTTATAGAGACCTAAAAATCAAAATAATCAGAATCAAATAATTATATTCTACTGCGCAAGTCAAACTACGTGGTGTGTCAAGTCTCATCTTTCGTGGCACGCGTTGTACTTCAAAACTGCATTCACAAAAACATAACTTGTGTCACCTCTAAAATGTGCCTGAAAACTAGTGAATTGACGCTCGGTCGCTTCCCGTCTCAGACCTCATTAATCGTTATAGAGACCTAAAAATCAAAATAATCAGAATCAGACAATTATAATCTACTGCGCAAGTCAAACTACGTGGTGTGTCAAGTCTCATCTTTCATGGCACGCATTGTACTTCAAAACTGCATCCACAAAAATTTAACTTGTTTCACCTCTAAAATGTGCCTGAAAACTAGTGAATTGACACTCGGTCGCTTCCCGTCTCAGACCTCATTATACCGTTATAGAGACCTAAAAATCAAAATAATCAGAATCAGACAATTATAATCTACTGCGCGGTGATCTAATCTACGTGGTGTGTCAAGTCTCATCTCGTCTTCAAAACTGCATTCAAGATTAACTTGTTTCACTCATAAAATGTGCCTGAAAACTAGTGAATTAAACGAAGATTGTTTTGAAACGAAACTTTTGAATGTTGTGAATTCTCAAAGCTATAAAAGCACTGATGCGAGGGTACATTTGCAATTGGTAGCGGAGCACCACGTTGGGCGCCAACAAACTTCCCTCAATATTTTACATTTCAACTTTATTTCTTCACACACATACGTTTTACATAAAATAACGAGGTCGAGTGCTAATAATAAGCATACCGTTTGTTAATTGGAATATGAGAAACTACGTTTTATAGAGTTAATATTTTTTTGGTCTAGATGGTTTTAAGTGGCTGGGTAGAGTAGCGCGTTGAGGTTTCGCGAGTATACTTTTGAAACGTGAAAAATATTTCGAGGAGCCGACAAGAAGGACTCGTAAATCTATATAAATAAATAGAGAAGTCCTGACTGACTGACTGACTCATCAACGCCCAGTCCAAACGCTTGAACCTAGAAAGCTGAAATTTGGCACAGAGGTTCCCTTCATAATGTAGACAAGGAATAAGGAAGGATTTCCCGGTAGGACGTTCAAATCAAATCAAATCAAATCAAATCATTTATTGCTTTGCAAACATGGGTAGTAAATAGTATGGATGTTATCGGTACATGTTTGACATTGTACTCCATGCTCTGCCATCTCACGGGCATGCAAAATTTACATTAACAAAAAAATAAAATAAAAAACAAATTAAACAAATTATAAAAAAAACATGCTGAACTGAATAATAATAAATTGGAAAAACATTACCATCATTATTACATTTAATTTCAAATGTCAAGGAGTATCTGTCAATAACTAGCTAATAATCAATAAATTAAGTAGTGGAATGTCAATAAGATAAATACAAGTCATAGGTAAATAATAGTTCTTTGTTTCAAATGTCTGAACTGAGCTGATCTGACTGAACTCATTTCTTACAATGTACATGGTGTTGTAGGCGTAAAAAACAAATTGGATCTAGTACATTATACCGTATGCCATGTAACATACATATATAAACATATACATAACAAACGTTCCCGTGGGATATTTTCCGACATCCACGCGGGCGAAGCCGCGGGCAAAAGCAGTGTTTAATATAATTTTCTTACAGCTTCGGTCCTCTTCCTTCTGTAACGTAAGATCCTTTAGTCCGTTGTTAACACAGTAATGGGATAGGAAAATAAATCCACTATTACTTCGGCGTCGCTCCCCGATGTTATCCGATCTTGCGTGGCCAAAGCCTTATCTATATCACGGCCTCCCACAAAGAACGGTGGATAAGACTATCTTAAGAAGTTAGTTGTGTATTTATTTATGTAGGATCTATTAACTAATGTTGTGGTGAATTATCAGATTTTTCTGCCCCAATATTCTTCTAGTTTGGATTTATTACTACCTACTGAAACTCAAAAAGGAGCTTGTGGTTAAGTAATAACAGCCGCACGGGTCGATCTATCAGCTTAAGCTACGCTTGCTGCGGTTGGTCCGTGGATGGGTGACCATCTTTACATACCGAGACTCCTCAATGCCTCGGAAAGCATGTTAAGTTGGTCCCGGCTGTCGTTCGTTGATCTTCGACAGTCGTTACGGGTCGTCAGAAGCCCGAAAGTCTTACCGAGATTTCGTTCAGTAACCACATGAGGTAAAATGATGGTCCAAAGTGGGTAGCATAACTCCTCACTGCCACGGATCCTCCAAGCTGAGCCCCGGCAGACCAAATTTTTTCCTACCTGTTTTAAGTCTACTTTTCGTGGAATGTGGTATTTTCCAGTAACTCTATGACGTAAGTGATCATGCAGCCGCCGCCCGGACTATAAGATGAGCTTTGCATGGGTTGGTATCAGAATGACTGAATCGCAAGTTGACCACGTCGCTCTTAGTCCAAATCTCAAAATGTCTAAATCTCAAAATACCTAAGTCGCAAAATGACTACATCGCAAAAAGTCCGAACAGTTGTGTAGGCACCTATACCTACAGGGTTGATATCAGAATGACTGGATACATCATCATTCATCATCAGTTGGGAAAATGACTAGACAGATTGATTGACGCGTTTTTGTAGTGGAAAGTTGAAGAATTAATTTATTACAAAATGTTCTATGGCTGTTATCTTTTCACAACTACCCACATCAACATACTATAGTTTCGGTAAAATCTCCGGTCAGATTCGGACCTCCATCCCGCTACAGCCCTGGGACCCAATTCCGGGCTCGAGCTAGATATCACGACCATGGATATAAACCTCTGTTTCAAATCTCCGCATCAATGTCCGGTTCAAATCTCGATACTATCAAAAAACCGTATTCTGGTAGACCATGGAGAAAGATTTACAACGGAGAAAATAATCTCGTCTAAAAGACGTTCCATTTTTATCGATTCACTTTGATTATAATCGATTTGCTACGTTTTTTTTTTAGTATTAATAACGTATGTTTAATTTATTAAATCCAAGCAAACACATTATAAAAGATAATTTTAGTATATTGAGTTTCTATAACTGTGTTTTTTTTTTATAATTACCTACTTATGTACTGAATATAGTAATTGCAAAGTAGCGTGATCCGAAACGCATTTCGCATGATTTGTGTAGTATTATAATAGTGCTCTGTGATTTGTGTCCTTTTTCTGACGTAGGTAGGTTTTAATTTTCAAACTAAATAAAACTATTTTTAATCGCGATAAAGGTGTGGAATAAAATTAGTTGTCATGAACTAAAATTCACACAAACATAACACCTTGACTTCAAGTGCAAAAACAGTACTTACTGTAATTTTTTTTTTCTTTTGCATAAATCTCGAAAACGGTGTGTCCTATCGCAAAAATAATGAAAATTTGGCCCCCCTTTATAAAACCCATAAACCCCGAAGCCTCTACATGTAGGTACCAAAAAAAAAACGAATATAAACCTACTAATGTAAATTTTGACAGATGTTCCAACGGAGATTTCATATCTCCATACCTTAGGACCAGCCGTGATATCTCGCTGGTTTGCGATCGAAAAATTTATGAATGGAGATCGTTAGAATAGAATTTTTTCGTTTTCGACGGAGATAAGCAGTTTCTCGACTGATATTTCGACCATGGAGATAATTTCCATGCCACCGGAATTGGCCTCCTGGACCCTAACAGACAGGCTGTGGTTTCTGAGGATAAGGCGAGTAATCTTTCCGTACACCGATCTCAACCCTTATTTATGGCACCAGGCGCCTTATATTTTATACGGACAGTCGTTTAATCGGACATTATGTAGCCCTGTTGCCTATTGCACAGCTTGCTAATATTTATGGAACTATTTATTTTTTACTAGCTTTTGCCCGCAGCTTCGCTCGCATTAATTTAGAATTTGACAATCAATTTGGGTTGTACTCTGCTTGTAATAATATAATTCAATAATGATTCGAAAGACACATGGCGCCATCTATTATCATAAGAACGTTATTGTTGTTTTCCTCGGGAACAGTACTTTTTTCGGGATGAAAGGTACCATATGTCCGTTTCTGTACACCTGACAACGTATATGCAAAGTCAGGAGAGAAATTTTTCGCCTTATGCCGAGGTCCAAGAGTTAAATCAGTCTATGCCGTCTTCCGTGGACAATAAACCATGCTTTGACCACAGAAATATAAATGACTAGCTTTTGCCAGCGGCTTCTCCCGCATGGAATATCCCACGGGAACGTGCTACTGGGAATTACTTCCTTAATCCTTGTCTACATTATAAAGGGAACATCTGTGCAAAATTTAAATTTTCTAGGTCCAAGGATTTGGGTTTTTTTGTGGATGGTAAATCATCAAATGACTTCTACCGCTCTGGGCGAAGCGGCAGGGCGTTTCAGACTTTTACTGACTAAAACCCACCCGTGTTCCTTCAGTTGCCTGAAGTGTAGGCGTCAATGAGTCAGTCAGTCAGGACTCTTTTTATTTATATAGACTGCTTCCGCCCGCGACTTCGTCCGCGTAAAATTTCTTATTCCCCCAACCCAACCAGTCGCATCGTATACCTGCTCACGCTATATACTTCATTTTCGCTTAGCGTTCTTTCTGTTTTTTTTTTCTTTTTGCGCGGCTCCTAAAGGTCATAGCGTGATGTTATATGGCCTATAGCCTTCCTCAAGAACTGGGCTATCAAATCAGGTGGTTCCATAGATTAGAGCGTTCAAAGAAACAAAAAAACAAACTCTTCATTCACCTTTGTGTCGCGCGCGATTTTATTGCGTGTAGCGACTGTCGCGACTGTTTGTTGGAGCCTTAAAGCTGAATGAAGAGTGCGCTAATCTCAGAAACCACCAGTCGGATTTGAAGGAGCCTTTATTATTCGTTATCAAAAGCGATAAATATAAAGCAATATCGCAGCTTCTCGATATAATTGATGACCAACAACAACAAAGTATCTACACAAACTTATATATAACACAGTTTTCTAACAAACTGTCTAGAAAGTGTACTAGACTGCAAACTTATTAAAACTCCATGTAGGTAGGTAGGGTAGGTACCGCAGTTTCAACTTTGTATCACACTGGACGGAGATTGTGTGGGCTAATTAATGTAAAACTGATAAGAGATTCCGGCCCTCTGAACATAGAATTAACACATCAAAGAGAAATCTGAAGGCTTTTCGGGTTTCGATTTACATTTCAAAAAGAGGCCTCCCTTGGGCGACTGGTATGGGAGTTTGGCCGGTACCTTATATTGGGTTCCGGTGTTTGTTATTGCCTAGCGCCAAAGAATAGTATATTATGCAATTAGTGAATAAAGGACGGATTTAAAGCGAGGGCCATAGATGAATCACGAGCTTGTGAAGGATTCTAATGATTGAATCACGACCGTAGGGAGTGATTAAGTGTTAGAATCCTGAGCGACGCGAGTGATTCATGGCCCTCGATATAAATCCGTTTTATTCAAGAGTTGCATACTATACTTTATACCATGAGTGAAAATAGACATATAATGAAGAAAAAGGAAAGTTAAATTGGCTTTGATGTAAACCAGGCGTGATTTTTTGGGTAGCAAGTTTTCCACTATATCGGCCGCTCTCTTTCATAAACTCAGGTGTTAACACGTCTTCATCACTAGAATGCATTTTTAATCGATTAGAACAACACTAAACAAACACAAAATTAAAGATTAAAGTAACACAAAACTTTGTGTTCGTACAACTTACAGTATTCAAAATAGCGCCAATTTACTAAGGACAGCAAAGAACATGAAACAGTTTTTATTCTAATGCTAAACTCCTTGTCGAAAATGTCGACCAATCAAATTGAATTTAGAACACATCATTAGAGGTCGAATACAAAGATTACACTTACACTAGATACGGCAAGCCACGACCAAGCGTGCCCTGCATGTTCAACTGTTCGTACTAAAAAAAGTCTGTTAGCTCAGTGACACTTAGCGATTGAAACAATTCTGCTTACTTTGAGCACATCACTAAATGGCTGGGGTGAAGTTATCGTAGGTATAAAAAAGATGACACGTTCGGTTTTCATACTATCTAATAACATGCCGTATATAGCCTAGGTACTCTAAATCTGTGGTCGAATACATTGGTGTGTTCCATTTTGAAACATCAAAACAGTGAGTAAAAGTGCTTTTTATTCACTGTTTTCAGTGAATAAAATAAGCTTTTTAGAGGGAGAATGGTATAAAATTACTTAAAAATGGAAAGACTGTGTGAAGGTGTTAATAATAAAGAAGGAAATAAACGACTAGAAGACGACTAATTAATAGAAGAAACGGTTTTCGCCGATGGAGGCAAATGAGATACATACCATCTAAAGGCGGAGATTAAAGGCTCTTACAGACAGGCGATATCGCGTCGCGACGTGTCGCGTAGCGGTGTTGCGACGCGATAATATCGCAATATCGCTCGCGATATCGCCTCTGTCTGTAAGAGCCTTAAAGGCTCTTACAGACAGAGGCGATATCGCGTCGCGACGCGATATTTTTCTACGGATATAATATCGAAATATCGCGTCGCGACCGCGATATCGCCTCTGTCTGTACGAGCCTTTACTCGTAACGTTTGAATGTATCATTCGAGAGAAATGAGACCTAGCTAGATCGATTTTTCGACCCCGTAAACCCCTAAGATTACAACTTGATGACGAAATGAAATGATGATTATGACGAAAGTTGTTACAATATAGGGGGAAAGGTTTAGGTAGTAAAGTAAAGTTGATGAATGAAACAATCTTGATGTGACTTTTTACACAATCACATATTAAACAAATAAACTACTGATCAAACTAATGGTTCAATTGATTTAGTAATCATTATCTACATTGGTTTTTAGTTGCATTTTATTTTTAAAGTGAGGTTTTAAAATAAAAAAGATACAAGACACATCAAGATTTTTTACCTTTATTTCACTACCTAAACCTTTCTAGTATAGCTAGATCGATTTCTCGCCCCCGTAAACCCCTAAGATTACAACTTTTGATGATGATGACGAAAGTTGTTGCGATATAGTGGTTTACGGGGGCGAAAAATCGATCCAGCTAGGTCTCATTTCTGAGAAAATTCGTTTTCTCTATTACCAGAGCTCGGTCGCCCAGCAGGTACCTACGGTATTTAATTTAAACCGATAACTTTTTTTACATAAGTATTGCAAATCACACTTCACACTAATATTATAAAGGCGAAAGTTTGTGAGTGTGTGTGTTTGTCACTTCTTCACGCTCAAACGGCTGGACCGATTTGGATGAAATTTAGTATGTAGATAGGTTATACCCTGGTTTAACACATAGGCTACTTTTTATCCTGGTCTACGGGTGTGAAACCGCGGGGATTCACTGCTCACGTGACGAGTGCCAAGACTCAATTTTGTGAAAATACAGAGTGAAGAATTTCATCTAACATTTAAGTAATAATGCTAATGCAACTTAAATTATGCTAAATAAAATCATACCGTATTATTTAAATAATAAAATCCAAGGGCTCTCGAAGGCTTCCACTTTGCCCTGAAAATGTTTGTCTTATTTCGAATTTTACATTTCTACTGGCCTTTGAAATCTTAGAGTTTCTCGTTTAAATACAAGAAAATACAGCAGTACACAGTTAAAGGGTCGGTGACATTGTCGCTTTTAAGCTTCAGGGTTTCATTTCAAAGAAAATTGCTAGAAAACAGAACTCATTCCTTAAGATTTTTTTTCAGGCAGACTGAATTTAAATGAATATTATGTTTAGTTTGAAGTACAGACTTAGTTGTTGGTTTCTTTAAAATAATTCAAAAATGGAATTATAAATACTGGCCGCAAATATGGCATGCCGAGATTTAAGAAAAAAAAATGGCTTTGTGAGGCATCTACTCTGTCATGTCACTCATACCAGGATGAGACTTTATCGAGGCGAGAATACACATGACTGTAACTTGCACAACTTGCACAAAACTATGCAAGTAAGTAGTTTGTTGCATGCCATACCTAACAACTTCTGATTGGTGAATGTCACCGTGGCATGCCAGCTGCTTGCATAGCTGTGTACAAGCTGCTTACTTTACTTTACCTACTACGTCAAATAAAGCATTCTTATCTCACGAAGCGACACGCGCTTTACTTGTGTTTACCAAGTGTAAAAACACTCGTCTTCACGCACACATTTACAACGGTAAATGTGTGCGTAAAGACGAGTAGCGTCAGCTCATAAAACACACGCTTACACACACTCTTCTGACTTCGATTCCGAGCTCCTGCGCTTTACACACACATTCACAGCGTGTTTGTACACTTGGTAAGCACAAGTAAAGCACGTGACATAAAAATAATTAGATATTAAGGCGAGTAGAGCTGCTAACCATTGAAAAATTAATAAGTTTTAGTCAGATGAAGTAGAATTTCTTGTCAAAAAAATCAACACTAAACCTCCTAGGTTCGCAGTTATAGCAGTTATTGCCAAAAACGGTTTTTTTTCTCAATGGTGTCGAAGTTAGCAGTTATACTCAACTTAATGTACTTTTAGGCCACTCGCGAGCAAATTCCGAGAGCTCATAAGGTTGTGCGCTTATTTTAGTAAACGTTACTTTAAGGCATTTAATACTAATCAACCTGTCTGGAGATATCAGGCTATCCCAACGAAATATGTTTTCTATCCAAATATAACAACCACAAAAAAAAAACGACTAACAATCTGCAAACATTCTTCGATTTCCCTTCCGACGATCCATAAGTTTCCCCTCAAAGCCGGGCTTCCCCTTGGGAAACCCTATTTGTTTCTCATTATTATTCCTTGGTTCTGCAGCGGTCACCAGGTGGCGGGCAAGTACTCCTGTGAGCAAACAATAGGGGTCTTTATTGTACTCAAATTACTTTCTTTCGAATATCTTTGTTGTTATAGAAACGTGCCCGTAATTAAAGAAATGGAAAATGTTTTCATTTTTTTTTTGCAACAGCGCGTGTGTTCTGGCTCTGTTTATTTAAAAAAAAAAACCGGTCAAGAGCGAGTCGGACTCGCGCACCGAGGGTTCCGTTCTGATTTCTGAAAAAGTGTGCTATTTAGAGACATCGTTTTATTTTTCCTGTAATCTTTACATAAACTTCTATCATACAGAATAATTTCAGATTTTTCGCTTAGCATACTTCGGAGATAAGGGGGGACGGTATTTTTTTTTACATTTTTCATCAAAAGTCGAAAACTATGCAGTCTAAAAAAAAGAAAAAAAATGTTTGAGAATGTGCAAACAGCGCTCTTTCATATGATACCCCACATACCCTAGTAGCCCCACTTTGAATTTTTAAGACCCCCTTTCAGTCAATGTTGCAAAAAAAATATAAATATATCTATTTCTTTCTAATTTGCAAAACAGTTGGGTAAACGTCATCTAAAACCGTTCTAAATTTCAAGTTGATAGCATTAGTAGTTCTTGAGATATCCAGCTGTGACAGACAGACAGACAGACTGAGTCACATCATAAGGGTTCCTTTTTTACCATTTTGGTACGGAACCCTAATAATAGCGGTCCAGGATGAAAAGTAACATAAGTACTTATCCAGGTCATGGTCTATTATGTGTGCCAAATTTCATCCAAATCCGTTCAGCCGTTTTAGCGTGAAAGCGTAACACACAAACTCACTTTCGCATTTATAATATTAGTTAGGATAAAGTTATCTACAAAGAAGTAACTCGACGGTTAAGACTTGCATAATAATCGGCCTGTAACGTTGCCACTGCTGGGATACAGGCCTCTCTCTCTTTCTCTGAGGAATGGGCTGTACTGTAATCGACCGCGCAAGTCCAGTGCGGTTTGGTAGATGTCACAATATGTCTTCGAATTTTTGGTTCTAGGACATGCCGGTTTAATCACGATGTTTTCCTTCACCGTTTTAAGGCATACGAACAAATCGTTCTTGGAATCGTGTTATATAATTAATCGTTTGCAGATTCAATTATAGCAACAAAAAAAAAAACACTTGCAAATACCATTTCTATCGCTACAGCATCGATACACTCAATAAAAAATCATATAAACTGGAAACAGGCTCCCAATAAAAAAGGCTCAAAGTAATATAATCAAATAATAGAAGGAATTACCTTCATAAAGCAATGAATGAGAATTCAATTTCGTTAACAAAGAAAGATGGCCGATCGAAAAAAAAACCGGTCAAGAGCGAGTCGGAATCGCGCACCGAGGGTTCCGTTCCGATTTCTGAAAAAGTGTGCTATTTAGAGACATCGTTTTATTTTTCCTGTAATTTTTACATAAACTTCTATCACATAGAATAATTTCAGATTTTTATCTTTGCAAACTTCGGAGATAAGGGGGGGGGGGGGTGGGGGTGACGGTATTTTTTTTTTACATTTTTCATCAAAAGACGAAAACTATATGGCCTAAAAAAAAATTGAGAATGAGCAAGCAGCGCTCTTTCATATGATACCCCACATGCCCTAGTAGCCCACTTTGAATTTTTAAGACCCCCTTTCAGTCCCTGTTACAAAAAAAAATATAAATATTTTTACTTCTTTCTTAATTGCAAAATAGTTGGGTAAACGTCATCTAAAACTGTATTTCAAGTTGATAGCATTAGTAGTTCTTGAGATATCCAGCTGTGACAGACAGACAGACAGACAGACTGAGTCACACCATAAGGGTTCCTTTTTTACCATTTTGGTACGGAACCCTAAAAATTCGTAACTCCGAGAATTTGCGTTGAACAAATATTCCGGAGTGCTCTAGAGACGAGACGTCGAGGAAACTTTAACAAAGGCGATCTTATTTATGATTTTGGAAATCGATTTTTTTTGTGAGTACCTGAATATGTTGGTACCTATGAGGGTTTTTCGGTTGACTGCTAATTACAAGAAAAGTTTAATTTCTTGGAATTTCTCTATTGTTTACTTTTATTGGGTTTTCATGTCTGGGCATTTTTTATATTTTACTTTCTGCGTCGCAAAAGTGCCAGGTAATGAAGGAATATCGAGCCTACAGGCGGTTTTATTGTCGTATTCATGAACACAGCTACACCAGATTTTAACTACCCGTAATGAGTTTACCAATAATTATGATACCAAAAAAAATGAATTGTATATAAATAATACTAGCTTTTGCCCGCGGCTTCGCCCGCGTGGATGTCGGAAAATATCCCATGGGAACGTTCATGTGGAAAACATAGGGCATATCCCTAACTTAAGAAATGCTGGGTTTCCCATACAAACTTTCATCGCTTTTATCACCCCTTGTAGGATAATGTTTTAAGACAAAAAGTAGCCCATGTCCTTTCCCAGGATGCTATCTACAGCCTTGCCAAATTTTATCGAAATCCGTGCAGTTTTGTAAATTTTAAAATCAATCCCTATTTTACCCACTTATGGGATGATTTTTAAAAAACGCTGACCCGCATATTTCTTAACTTCTTACCAATAGCATAAATTTGTTATCCCTAACTTAAGAAATACTGGGTTTCCCTTACAAACTTTCATCCCCTATGTCACCCCCCCGTAGTATTATTTTTGAAAAAAATAGTATCCTATGTCCTTTCCCAGGATGCTATATAAAGCCTTGCCAAATTTTGTCGAAATCCTTGCAGTTTTGTAAATTTTAAAATCAACCCCTATTTTTTTTTTTTTTTTGGGGATGATTTTTCAAAAATGCTGAATCGCATATTTCTTAATTTCCTACCAATAGCATAATTTTTTTATCCCTAACTTAAGAAATACTGGGTTTCCTTACAAACTTTCATCCCTTATATCACACCCTGTAGTATTGTCTTTGAAAGTATTCTATGTCCTTTCCCAGGATGCTATATAAAGCCTTGCCAAATTTTGTCGAAATCCGTGCAGTTTTGTAAATTTTAAAATCAACCCCAATTTTACCCCCTTAGGATATGATTTTTCAAAAACGCTGAACCGCATATTTCTTTATTTCTTATCAGAAGCATACATTTTAATTTTCACATCCCTAACTTAAGAAATACTGAGTTTCCCATACAAACTTTCATCCCCTATGTCACCCCCTGTAGGATTATTTTTTAAGACCAAAAGTAGCCTGTGTCCTTCCCCAGGATGCTATATAAAGCCTTGCCAAATTTTATCGAAATCCGTGCAGTTTTGTAAATTTTAAAATCAACCCCTATTTTACCCCCTTAGGGGATGATTTTTCAAAAACGCTAAACCACATATTTCTTAATTTCCTACCAATAGCATAAATTTGTTATCCCTAACTTAAGAAATACTGGGTTTCCCTTACAAACTTTCATCCCCTATTGCACCCCCTGTAGTATTATTTTTGAAAAAAATAGTATCCTATGGCCTTCCCCTGGATGCTTTATAAAGCCTTGCCAAATTTTGTCGAAATCCATGCAGTTTTGTAAATTTTAAAATCAACCCCAATTTTACCCCCTTAGGATATGATTTTTCAAAAACGCTGAACCGCATATTTCTTTATTTCTTATCAGAAGCATACATTTTAATTTTCACATCCCTAACTTAAGAAATACTGAGTTTCCCATACAAACTTTCATCCCCTATGTCACCCCCTGTAGGATTATTTTTTAAGACCAAAAGTAGCCTGTGTCCTTCCCCAGGATGCTATATAAAGCCTTGCCAAATTTTATCGAAATCCGTGCAGTTTTGTAAATTTTAAAATCAACCCCTATTTTACCCCCTTAGGGGATGATTTTTCAAAAACGCTGAACTGCATATTTCTTAATTTCCTACCAATAGCATAAATTTTTTATCCCTAACTTAAGAAATACTGGGTTTCCTTACAAACTTTCATCCCCTATATCACACCCTGTAGTATTGTTTTTGAAAGTATCCTATGTCCTTTCCCAGGATGCTATATAAAGCCTTGCCAAATTTTGTCGAAATCCGTGCAGTTTTGTAAATTTTAAAATCAACCCCAATTTTACCCCCTTAGGGGATGATTTTTTAAAAACGCTGAACCGCATATTTCTTTATTTCCTATCAGAAGCATACATTTTAATTTTCACATCCCTAACTTAAGAAATACTGAGTTTCCCATACAAACTTTCATCCCCTATGTCACCCCCTGTAGGATTATTTTTTAAGACCAAAAGTAGCCTGTGTCCTTCCCCAGGATGCTATATAAAGCCTTGCCAAATTTTATCGAAATCCGTGCAGTTTTGTAAATTTTAAAATCAACCCCTATTTTACCCCCTTAGGGGATGATTTTTCAAAAACGCTGAACCGCATATTTCTTAATTTCCTACCAATAGCATAAATTTGTTATCCCTAACTTATGAAATACTGGGTTTCCCTTACAAACTTTCATCCCCTATATCACCCCCTGTAGTATTATTTTTGAGAAAAATAGTATCCTATGGCCTTCCCCTGGATGCTTTATAATGCCTTGCCAAATTTTGTCGAAATCCATGCAGTTTTGTAAATTTTAAAATCAACCCCTATTTTACCTCCTTAGGGGATGATTTTTCAAAAACGCTGAACCGCATATTTCTTTATTTCCTATCAAAAGCATACATTTTAATTTTCACATCCCTAACTTAAGAAATACTGAGTTTCCCATACAAACTTTCATCCCCTATATCACCCCCTGTAGGATTATTTTTGAAAAAAAAAGTAGCCTATGTCCGTCCCCAGGATACCATCTATAGCCTTGCCAAATTTTATCGAAATCCGTTCAGTGGTTTAGGCGTGAAAAGGTAACAGACAGACAGACAGACAGACAGACAGACAGACAGACAGACAGACAGATAGACAGACAGACAGACAGACAGAGTTACTTTCGAATTTATAATATTAGTATGGATGATGCTTTAGCTGCCCAAATATCTACAAAAAAAACATTAAATACATCCCTTCAAAATAATCATCATTTCATAACGATACGATGTAAAATATTAAAAAGAAAATACCCATTAAAAATGAAAAGTATTTGTAACACAGCCTCGGGGCTCATTCCCATCCAATCTGCGATCGGGCAGCACAATGGTCTGGAAGAAAACAATCTTTGGGCCGAAACAACGCATCCTCTCGCATTGTTCTGTCCACCACTCGAAAAAACGCCCGTTTATTGTTTTTTAGGGTTCCGTACCTCAAAAGGAAAAAAACTGAACCCTTGGAATCACTTCGTTGTCCGTCTGTCTGTCTGTCAGTCTGTCTAGACCCTTTTTCTCAGGAACGCGTGGAGGTATCAAAGTGAAATTAATATCAAATACGTAGGTATATGGTCCCTTGGAGCTCTAAAAAAATCAATCTTCTAAGTCAACGCAATAAAAAAATACGGTTATTTATGCGACTAATTTTGATACTCGCAAGTTAGTCAAAACCTATAGGGTACTTACAGTTGACCTAGAATCATGAAATTTGGCAAGAAGCAGTCTCACAGCACAAGTAAAGGAAAAAGTCCGAAAATTGTTAATTTGTAGTATTATCACACAAAAAAAAACCACCACACAAACAAACAAACAAACAAACTATTACAAACTTACATTTGCAGGTGGAGAATTGACCGTGACGTACGACGACGACGTGACGATCAATGCACGGTAGAACATGTTTTTCAATTAAAATGTCCAGTTTGTTTTTGGGATAAATTCATCCCAACTACGGAACCCTTCACTCTGCGTGGTCCGACACGCACTTAGCCGGTTTTTTTTTATTTAGAACACGAAAATGTATTCGTAATAAAATATTTGCGCGTGCTCCAGAAAGTAAAATTGAGGGGAAGCAGGGAAATGAAGGAATGTTCCGACTGTTTATTAACTTACTTTCTGTATCTAGGGCGCTTCAGGTATAATGGGAAGCTGCTGCTTGCCATCCACAATATTTTTTCGCATGAATTTAATTTCTAACACATTTTGTTTCACGACTCGGAAATAAGATCAGCATTTGTAACCGTATTTCGCTACAACTAGACAGTTCTACGAGACAGCTACGAAAAATTGTAGCGTGCGTAGACCTGCTACGATTTAGCTACGAATAACGTCCAATACTGCAGATAAGGCTCGAATTCAGCAATTCCGACCATTTTGGTCCTGATATCGGAATTTACCTATTGGTCCTTTTATGGACATTGTACAACATTGTGCGTTGTACTGCGGTCTCGTAAATTCTTCGTGAGTGTGAATAAGTACGAAATATTGTTCTGTAAATAGTTACAATTTAAATTAGGATTTAAAACGTGCAATAAACTGGATAAATGTAATTGAAATGTTTGACACTTATGTTAGAAATTGTTTAAATAGGTTTACACGAGATATTTTATTACGTCACAAACAGGGCTTTCACATTTTCGGAATCGGTTTTGTTTTACATAAAATAGCCCTCTATTTTATGCAAAGAGCAGTTGTGGAGATTTTCGATTATACACAATACACGGTACAAAAACAGAAGCATTGACACATAATACTTTTCTAATCCAATACTAACACTATATCAGAACAATACTACTCCCCCACACCAAAACCTCTGTCAGCAGTCGGTACACAACACAGTACACAAGAGAAGTACACAGTACACAAATACACAGGCCGGTGGGGTCGGGCACAGTTTGCAGGAAGCGATTAAATGCGGGTACATTGTAAACATCTTCTAGTTAATGTTTACATGACGACAGTCTGCCAGATTTGAGTACGAGTTCAGATTGAGGGCCATTTCGATTAGTTTTAGGTTAGGCATTGTTAGGTTAACTGAATTCATGATAGCAGGAGTAGTGGGGTAACGGCCCCGTCTTACGAGTTGTAGGTCATGGGTTCTAACCCAGGCGGGCGAGACTTTATGTAAATAATTTCATCACCACTGCTCTCAAAACGGTAAAAGAAAACAACATGAGGAAACCGGCATATCCTAGAACCAAAAATTCGAAGACATGTGACATCTACCGACCTGCACTAGGCCCGCGTGGTGGATTACAGCCTACTCCCTCTCGAAGAGAGGAGGCCTGTGTCCCAGCAGTGGGAACATTATAGGCGGAATATGCTTTTGGTCCTTGTGGACTTACTTTTTGAAAATATTGGGATTTCATTCTGGTCTGGTGAAATTGAGCTGAGAAGAGAAGGCACATGAAATGAGCCATTTTCAATAACATCAGGACAACAGTAATCTAATTTTAACATTACATTTACATGACATTGTTATAATTACAGCTTCCTTAAGTCATTGACTGCCACTGCCACACACGGTTACCGCAAACAATAGATTTTCTATTGTGTCTGTGTCTGGCAGTCAACGTGTTAAGAACTACTAGTCAATCCTAGTCGGCTTCCAATCTAACCGGATGCAGCTGGATACCAGTATTTTACATGGAGCTACTGTCTATCTGACCTCCATAACCCCGTCACTGTGTAATCGGCTTCGCCCGCGTGGATGTCGGGATATATCCAACGAGAACGTACTGCCGGGAAATCTTTCCTTATTCCTTGTCTACATTATAAAAGGAACCTCTGTGCAAAATTCAGCTTTCTAGGTCTAAGGGTTTGGACTGGGCGTTGATGAGTCAGTCAGTCAGTATTTCTCTTTTTATTACCCGACTACGGCAAAGCCAAAAGGAAGGGTTATAATTTTAGCAGTCTATGTATGTATGTATGTAAGTATGTATGTATATAAGTATGTACGTGTGTCATAGCGCCTAAATTACTGAACCGACTTTGATGAATGAGGTATCGATAGATTCGTAATAATGGTCCGGGTGACATAGGCTACATAAATTCTTCCTAAATTTAATATGGTGGACTTTACACGTAAATTTCTGACCTCGAAAAAAATTAAATTGAGATAATCATGACATGTTTGGTATCAAAAGAAAGGTCTTGACAAGCACATTACAAATATGTATATACCTATGTCATTATTGTTTAAGTAAATAAATATTTTGAACTTTTTAGATCAATTTTATTTTTCCGTAGTCGGGTTACAGTTTTTTAAACTTTATTTATAAACATAGATTGGTTTTCGACCGACATTGTCGTGTCGACATTGTTTCAACCGACTTCTTAATGAGTTATGTGAACTATACAGGACATTTTTTTAAGCAGTGCGCAAATTTTCACAGGGTGTTCTACCCATGAATATGAACAACTTTTACTATGGGACTAACTCTGAAATCGCGAAAAAAAATCAGCTGTTCAGTACATTTTATCTACACGAAACTCGTCAAAATGTAGGGAGCAGCTGATTTTTTTTCGCGATTTCCGGTTTGGTCCCATAGTAAAAGTTGTTCATATTGATGAGTAGAACACCATGTGCAAATTTGCGCACTGCTTAAAAAAATATCCTGTATTTAGTCTTAAAACTAATACGAACAGCCACAAAAAATGCCTACTGGTACCAGGCGCTCAGAATCCCCAAGACGTCTCGAAATACTTGCAAACTTCGAAGTTTACGTGAACTTGCTTACTGTCAACTAGTTTGCGTCTCTTCAGCGCCTGAATAATTGGACTCCTGATTGCAGGCCAACACGTGTTTGTTGTCATAATTGTTTCTCGTTTACTTGTGATGTTAATTAGATACGTGAGAATGTAAGGTGTGAAAGTTTGAGGAACCATTTTGGAGACGAAGTAGATTACTGTCTTTCCAAGTAGCCTATCTATGTATACTTTATAAAATACTTTTTGGGTGGAAAGAAGCTCAGGTTTAAATAAAATAAATAATAAATATCCTTGGACATTTCACACAACGCCATCTAGTCCCAAGCTAAGCAACCTTGCTAAGCAATGCTTGTGTTATGGTAACGATATGGCTGATAAACTCCTTATATACATTTTTTTTTGTAAATACATACATATTATAGATAGAAAAACACCCAGACCCGGAACAAATACTTGTAGGTCGTACAAATATTTGTACCGTGCGGGAACCGAACCCGCGACATGCTGCGCAGCAGTCAATCGCTCAACCACTGCGCCAACCGTGTCGTCAAGAAATGTAAACATTTTCGCAACTTATAGGGTTGATTGATCAGGTTAAGCTACGCTTGCTGCGGTTGGTCCGTGGATAGGTGACCATCTTTACATACCGAGACCCCTCCGTGCCTCGGAAAGCATGTTAAGCCGTTGGTCCCGGCTGTCATTCGTGGATTTTTGACAGTCGTTACGGGTCGTCAGAAGCCCGAAAGTCTGACAACCAGTCTTACCAAGGGGTATCGTGTTATCCAGTAACTGGGTTGTGAAGGTCAGATAGGCAGTCGCTTCATGTAAAATACTGGTATTTAGCCGAACCCAACATAGTTGGAAAAACGCTAGGATAATTTGTCTTTCATTGAAAACAGACGGAGTGAAAACTTGTTTGCCTATTTCCATCCGTTACACATGTCCAACACCTCAAAAAACCCGTTAATTCTACCACTCTCTACAAATTCCTGACGATTTCACCAACAAAACTGAACAACCAAAAACACTTTTCCAGATCTTTCTCTGTGCGAAATCGAGCGCGGCGAGGGCGCAACATCAAAGGGCGTACGAAACCTTTCACATCCTTTGTAACTTAGTCAGATTTGGATACCGAGATACAGTTGACACAAAAAAGATAAGCACCAGAAGGCCGGATTATACAACGAGCAAAAAAGGCGCATGCACACATAGAAACGTAAGTACTGTTTCTCAAACGAATGCCTGTCCCGACTGCGCTTGCACTCGCTGTACAATGCATGCCACGAAAGATGAGACTTGACACACCACTTAGTTCGACTTGAGCAGTAGATTATAATTCTCTGATTCTGATTATTCTGATTTATAGGTCTCTTTAGCGGTATGAGGGGAGATGGAAAGGGACCGGGCGTCATCGGGGCGGCGGAAAGAGCGAGGGAGGAGCGATTCTGCGCTCGTCAAGTCTCATCTTTAGTGGCACGCATTGTACGTACTCGTGTCTATTATGCGTGCGTGCGTTATCGCTCGTTGTATTGTATGGACCCAGTGTTGCAGTTAAACTGTAATTACAGTAGATTTACTGTATTTTCATGTTGGTTACTGTAATGGATTTTGTACAGTTTCATACAAACACTAATTTTGGCACCAGAGCTTTCGTACAAACACTGTATTTTTGGTGATTTTGTATGAGGACACTGTAATTTTCAACTATGCTACTGTATTATACATTTTTGCATCTGGTAACACTGTATGGACCCGACCTTCTGTACCTCTCTATTTCGTGCAGTTGAGCCAGCGATGCGGACGTCTGATCGGAAAATATTTTGTTTATCAGACTAACGACTTTCCTTTGACGGGTGTGCGTGGTCTTTAGATACGCTGATGGTTTTTGGGAATGGTGCGTGTTACAGTGAGAGTTTAGATTTGTTTTTGAGGACTTTTTGCTGGTATGTGGTGTTGAGGGTGTTGGAGAAGTACTATCAGGGAAACTTACATCTGACCAAATTTAAAACAAAATCCCGTGCTCACGATGACCACATCATGTTAGCAAGCGTCACTATAGCGGCCGAGCGCTGCACGCAAGAATAGTCCTTGCGGTGTATAGATGTTCGTTTCTCCGATAGTACCTATCTTTGTACGTTATTAGATACTTATATCAAAAATCAAAATCAAATCAGAATTTTATTATGTTTTTGTTGTTTATGTAGTTGTTTTTTTGTTGTTGATGTTTTGTTTTTTGTTGTTATTTTTTTATGTTTAGCTTATATATTTATTTATGTGTTTATTTTGAGAGCCTAGGGTTTCAGCAGTAAACCAAAGTGCTATAAGTAACCCTTGTGTTTTCTTTGTTCTGAATAGTGGTGATTCTTGCTTTTCTGATAACCTGATTAAACAATGCAATAATGACTACACTAACGCTGTAAAATTGCTATAAAGCTTAATTAATCTACTGATTAATTTTATAATTCGATTGCACCGGAATAAATGGGTATAATCCTGTAAAACGCTTAACATTAATTCATGGCTGAAAAGCTGTACTTATCTGTGCAGTGACGAGAGTGTTATTTAAACAAACGATATCCAAAATAATTTGTTACTTTAGGCAATAAACCCCGGTCGTCAACCTTTCGTCTCTCATTATCATCAGAAGGTAATTTTAATTTATTTATTTAATCATTTATTACAAGTAACAAGACGCATAGTGTTAGTAACAATATACTTATAAACTTTGTTACTAAAACATTAGCACAGAAACAATTTGTGACATCACTGCTGCAAGCGGTGACAGGCCCAGCCGATACCTTGCAGCGGTGACAGGCCCAGCCGGTACCTTGCAGCGGTGACAGGCCCAGCCGATACCTTGCAGCGGTGACAGGCCCAGCCGGTACCTTGCAGCGGTGACAGGCCCAGCCGATACCTTGCAGCGGTGACAGGCCCAGCCGGTACCTTGCAGCGGTGACAGGCCCAGCCGATACCTTGCAGCGGTGACAGGCCCAGCCGGTACCTTGCAGCGGTGACAGGCCCAGCCGGTACCTTGCAGCGGTGACAGGCCCAGCCGGTACCTTGCAGCAGTGATGTCACAAATTGTTTATTTCAGCACAAACGCACAATCTAGCCTGCCTCATGATTGCGTCATTCAGAATGACGATGATGATGATTATTTTGTATTTTTTTCTTTATTGTTCAAGTTATCTTATATTTTTGTATGCATGTGCATGTTTCTGTGACAAACTAACCAATGTTTCTTTCTTTCTTTCTCTCACCCTACTTATTTTTAGGGTTCCGTACCGCAATAGGAAAAAACGGAACCCTTATAATCCGGTAATGGCACTTCGCTGTCCGTCTGTCTGTCACTCTATCAAGACCTTTTGAATACGTAAGACTATGGCCCCTGGAACTCTAAAAAATCAAGCTTCCAAGTTAACGCAAGAAAAAAATAAGGCCTTATATGCTACATATAATATGTAGCATATAAGGCCTTAACATATTATGTTGATACTCGCAAAGAAATCAAAACTACAGGGTATTTCCCGTTGACTAGAATCATGTTTGGCAGGCAGCAAGTAAAGGAAAAAGTCCGCAAATCGTTAATTTCTATTTTTATCACATAATATAATATTTTTTTGCGATTACAAACTTACATTTAGTTGCAGTATATACATAGTTGGAAAATTTACCGTGACGTATATCGATGTAACATATTTATTGATGATTATTTTTTATGATATTAATATATATTAATATATCTACTTATAATTTGTACTTTTCATTGAAAGTATATCTTGACTAACCATTTGGTAATGTAACTTGTGTAACAAAAGAGCCGGGTGATCTGTAACTCAGGGCCCTCCTACTTCAGACACCTTTCTCTATATAAGATTGTGCATATAATATCTAGTGCCTGTAATACTAAATGAGAAAAATAAAGATTTTTATGATTATGATTATGATTATTATGATGTATTTTTCAACTACAATGTTAAGTTTATTTTTGGGATCAACTCACCCCAACTACGGAACCCTTCATTGTGCGTGGTCTAACACGCACTTGGCAGATTTTTTTAAATCATAACATTTCACTAATTCAACACCATCTTTTCCACGAAGTATTTATTACTTCATGATATTTTCACACACAATTTACTCCTCAAAAAAACGTAAACACAACATACTTCTACCGAGGAACTCTTAAACGAGGAAATAAAGTATTTAGAACATTTTCATGACAAAGAGTCGTATAAAAAGTTACGATTCGAGGGGCGCATTTAAACCGTAAGGCACGGAACAGAAAAAAAAAACATCCTCTACCGGTAAATCAGACAAGAGAGAAAATATTAAAAATTCTTTGCTTAGCGTGAACGTGATCTTCGCTTAAGGAGATGGATACTCGGTTTACGAGCAGCGTTTAGCTTTTGTTAAAGGGAAGCTATGCTCAGTCGTGATGTAAGTTAGCTGTAGTAAAGAATGGCTCGGCAGAATATTGCGCTTTTATTTATGAAAACTGGTCTAGCTGACTCTCCTGAATACTATCCTTCATCGTCCGCCTAATCTATTCCCAACTACGCTGTGGTTGACTTCCAGTCTAACCAGATGCAGCTGAATATCAGCCTGACTGCCTATCTGACCTCCACAATCCAGTTTCTGAGTAATACGATAAGTACCCCGTGGGTAAGACTGGTTGTCAGACTTTCGGGCTTCTGACGACCCATAACGACTGTCAAAGATCCACGAATGACAGCTGGGACCAGCGGCTTAACGTGCTTTCTGAGGACCGGAGGGGTCTTGATATGTAAAGATGGTCACCGATCCACGGATCAACCGCGGCAAGCGCAGCTTAACCTAATCGATCGACCAGTGCTGCTGTTATTACTTAGCCACGAGCCCCTCAATACTACACTAATGACTTCCTAGTCATTATTATTTCAAACAAGTGAGAAGGTGATACTATTAACAATAATATAATATTACTAGATATTATACGAGTAAAGGCTCTTACAGACAGAGGCGATATCGCGTCGCCACGTGTCGCGTAGCGGTGTTGCGACGCGATAATATCGCAATATCGCTCGCGATATCGCCTCTGTCTGTAAGAGCCTTATGTGTGACATAAAGAGGATGTATAGAAATATTTTGCTGTAAGCTCAAACATTACTACACTGAGACCAATTTTTCTTCAAAGAATATTGATTTTGCCAATGGATGGCCATGCCTCACGAACACCTAGATAATTGAGTGGTTCTTATTACATTCAGCTCAAGTGTCCCCAGCCTACGAGGGTTCTTGAGAGAAGAAACTAGCTGTATTTTCATTTCCATTTTTATTCAGTTAGCATTTAAAAAACCGGCCAAGTGCGAGTCGGACTCGCACACGAAGGGTTTCGTACCATTATATTATATGTTTAACAATCGCAAAGATAACTATGTATTTCATAATGGTGAAATTATAAGGTTATTTTTTGGCAGTTGCAGAAAATCGGGCGGCCGATTTTTTAGCAGTTGCAGGCCGGACGGACAGCGGAGGCTTCTTAGGTTCCGTTTGGTACACTTCGGGTACGGAACCCTAAACAGCGAAGGCAGAGGAATGAATAGTGAAGTTGCCTTACTTATTCAAGTGGCCGATAATATTAATTAAAACGATTGCTGCTAGTTTTATTGAAAAAATGTAAAAGATAGGAACGTAGCTAAGAATTATTGAGCTCTGGAAGTGAGTTCAAGTTTTTAATTAATAAGGGTCGGTTCATACTTCTTTTCGAATTGATTCGTAGTTAAACGTACTTTGTTAAAGCATGGGCTAGGGCTACGTGGTTCTAGGGCAAGGGGGGCTACAGCCTACGGCTAGGGGGCTAGGAAGTAGGGGCTGTGGCAAGTTAAACTAAACTTTTCTTTTAGGATATGAAATTTGACACTTGACATAATTGGTAGGTAGGTAAGTATTTTGTATTAGGATTATGACGACACAGTTGGCGCAGTGGTTGAGCGATTGACTGCTGCGCAGCGTGTCGCGGGTTCAATTCCCGCACGGAACAAATATTTGTACGACCTCATAGCACAAGCATTAGGTTGCTTAGCTTGGGACTAGATGGCGTTGTGTGAAATGTCCAAGGATATTTATTTATATTTATTTATTTTTTATTTTATTTCTTCCGAGTCTGGGTGTTTTTCTATCTATAATATGTATGTATTTACAAAAAAAAAAATGTATATAAGTAGTTTATCAGCCATCTCGTTACCATAACACAAGCATTAGGTTGCTTAGCTTGGGACTAGATGGCGTTGTGTGAAATGTCCAAAGATATTTTTTTTTTTTTTTTGATTACAGTTCGAAATTATTGTAGGAGACTTTTGACAATCTCTAACCCTGTATATTACAATGCCGTAATTCATTACAGAACAAATGAAAATGGGCTTAGGTACTTTTTAATAGACCGCTGAAACAACAATATTTATGGCGATAAAAGAAACATAATATTCCTTATTATTTCAAATCATAATGCAAGTAGAATACTTTTTATGGCAGAAGACTTAATATGGAAATTATTTTCAGGGAATATTTCCACTAGTTAGCTTTCTTTTAAATAAAACAGAAATACGACAGTTTGACATTCATTAAACAAACTGTCAACCCAAAGGTAACAGAAAATGGTGGAACAGGACTTTAATCTGACGTTTTTACTTGTATTGCTGTATTGTCAACAAAAGAGAACATTCTGTAGTCTGAACTATTTTGTAACCCATGTCATGTCGTGTGTCTGCTGATTCAAGATCGCCGCACACGGCATTTTTATACGCGCGTATCAAAAAACGCGAAAACATACCACTACAAAAAAGCAAGTAGTGCTAAAAAAAAAGCAATGATTAAGGCCTCTGCCTCGAAGTTCGCGGGCAGCGGGGCGGCGGCGGCGGCGGCGGCGCACAGTGGATCGTCCCCATACAAGAGGTCGGACATAGAATTAAAAATTGAAAAAGTATTTAATTGAAAAAAATGAAATATGCAGTTGCATTACTCTATTAAGGAACTACAAAAAATGTTACTACAATTTTTTTATTTGACCAGTACTTTATGAGCAATTCGATGAAAAGTGTTATTTTTCTATGGAAATGGTCACAAAAATGTCTGTATCTCATGATTCCCTCCTTGTTTCGATTTGCGGTTTTCACTACTGTTATCTACCCATTTTATGCCACATTTTCTTCAAGGACACATGGTGCCCCCAGCGACCCCCTTCCGAGATATTTTGCTTTTAGTAACTTTACTTTTTATTGTATAACTGATGATATGGAGGTACATTAAGTATATTCATTACTGAGAATAAGTCATCCCTAAGTAGTTCCTTAAATAACAGGTGCATTTACGATTACTTTAATGACTTATGAACGCTTCTGTTGCCATACAACAAACGCGTTAATGAGTCCTTAAGTGAAGATTCCCAGTACTTGCTTAATCTAATTAGTTATTGTAATTACTATGTTAACAGCCCTTAATCTCTGCATTGTTATTGTCTAATGTCATCATTAGCTTATCAAATTCATTGCTAGTTGCCTACTTGCTGCCCTATATATTTGAGTGTGTTTAGCAAATGTAATTCAGTTGTAATTATAACTTCTACCAAGTGTTGTCATTATGGCTTTCCGTGGGTTTTCTACTTACCTAGATCTTTACGTTGCTCTTCGTAATCATAAAGATCTTCGTGACTATGACCATTTATTTAACACATTGAAGTCGAATACTAACGTCCAGTTAAGTGTAAGTGATTTGACGGATCTCAAGAACTGGTGTCGACGATTTTGCTATAGGGTTTACACCAAATGGGTGCAATCAAGAAGGACAGTTGACAGGTTCATTAACAAGAACGAAGAGTGGTTAAATTCCGATATCGTTTGGCCAGATTGCTTTAAAGAAAATGTTGTTGACACTGAAGAAGCAAATGAAAATGAGGCAGAAGAGGTAGTCTGTCCATCAAAATCAGATGCATCTACTTCAACATATACATCTCCTCGCAAACGCTTTGAAGATTTATCAACTAGACACAAAAGAAGACGTGTTAATGAAAATGTTACTAGTTGCAGTCGTCCGGATGAGCTTTTGCATACTGTTGAAAGTATACTTAAGTCTGCCGGAAAAAATGATATAGCCAGAATAATGAAAAATTTGCTGGAAAATCCTGAACACGTCTCAACAGTTATAAATGTCCTGGAAACTAAGCAGAATCCTCCGCTTCGTGAAGTTCCTACTCACAAAGCACTTGCTCTTTACGTTTACTTGCAGTTATCCAAGTGGCGTTACATCACACTTCGGGACTTTAGTTTAAAAGAAGGTCATGCGAAATACCCAAGCTACTACTTGTTAGTTAAAGAAAAGCTTAAATGCTACCCGGCAAAAGAAGACATAACTGTGACTGAAACTTCCGCAAAGATACGTATCCAAGCCCTCCTTGATCTCACCGTTAGGAGGCTGATCGATTCACTTGAATCAAATTTTGATGCTGGTGAACAACTTGTGCTTCACAGTAAATGGGGTTTTGATGGAGCTTCAAGTCAAAGCATTTACCATCAAACGACAACAACAAGTGAACAAGACTTATCCAGTGTATTTATGGCAAGTCTTGTACCACTTAAGTTAGTGACTTCTAGTGGAAGTATAGTGTGGCAGAATGATCGGCCATCGTCAACCACATATTGTCGCCCGATTTCATTTACATTTATGAAAGAAACGGAAGCGAATGTTAAGGCTGAAATGGAAATATTTGAGACCGAGATTCGTGAACGGAACCCGACTGATTGCGGCAATGCTACTGTTACTCACAATCTATGGCTAACCATGATTGATGGTAAGGTACATTCAATCATATCTGGTACATCGGCAGCAGTGTGTGATTTGTGCAAAGCTCGCCCAAGCGAAATGAATAACTTGGAAGAAGTGAGAGCTAAACCCGTGAATACAGATTTATACAAGCATGGATTTAGTTCATTGCATGCTTGGATTCGGTCCATGGAATGTTTATTACACATTTCTTACAGAATGGACATAAAATCATGGCAAGCAAAAGGTGACGAAAATAAAAAAAAAGTTAAAGATAAGAAAGAAGCCATTCAAGAAGCTTTCCGAAGAAGAACAGGCTTACTTCTAGACGTTGTTAAGCAGGGTAGTGGCAACACAAACACTGGAAATGCTGCAAGAAGATTTTTTGCAAACCCTGAAACGACTGCCGAAATTACTAAATTAGATGTTAATTTAATTAGAAGACTCGCCGTTATTTTGCAATGCATTTCCTCAGGCGAAAAAATTCAAGTCCAAAAATTCAAATCATATTGTGATGAAACAGCAAATTTATTCGTGGAATTATATCCATGGTATAACATGCCAGCAAGTTTACACAAATTGCTGATTCATGGATCACAGATAGTGGACCACTTATCAGTAGTGCCTATAGGTTTTTTGTCTGAAGAAGCATCTGAAGCAAGAAACAAGGACTTTCGCAAATTTAGAGAATGTCATACACGAAAGCATAGTAGCATCGCCACTAATGAAGACATTCTTCATAATCTGCTATTATCTTCCGATCCTCTTCTCGCCAGCTTACGACCGAAGATGACAAATAAAGCCAAAAAGTCTTCATTTAGAGAACTAGACGATTTACTCATACGTGATCAGAGTGAATTGGAGTTCATTGACGTTTCAACTGATACACTTGCTGCATGTAGTGACGTTGAAGAAGATGATGACGATGATAATGATCATGATGTCGTTATTGATGAAGATGAAGAAAATATAGTTTAAGTCTTATAGTACCTAATATTATTATTTTACAAGCAGTTTCTTTGTTAATTTCTAGTTTTTGTGTATTTTTTTTATTCTATTCTTTTTTTCTATTCTAGTTTTTGTGATTTTTTTTTAATTTTATTCTTTTTTTGTTTTGTGTTATGCCACCCATCAGCCAATAAATGGTTTTTTTCTTTCTTTTCTATTGTTGTTAGTAACTACATGGTCGTGTTAATTAATTAATTTCCTATTATAATTTAGTTTTTAGTAGTTGTTTATTTTTTTAGTTTGTTTTAGGGTACATAGTTATTTTATTTTTAAATTATTTTTACAGTGTTATATTATATAAATAAAAAATATATTTATACCTACATATTTTCTTATTGATCATAAAACTCTATTTCTTTTCGATGTGTTATTGTAAATGCGACTCAGTCATTACTAAGCTAATGATGACATTAGACAATCACAATGCAGAGATTAAGGGCTGTTAACATAGTAATTACAATAACTAATTAGATTAAGCAAGTACTGGGAATCTTCACTTAAGGACTCATTAACGCGTTTGTTGTATGGCAACAGAAGCGTTCATAAGTCATTAAAGTAATCGTAAATGCACCTGTTATTTAAGGAACTACTTAGGGATGACTTATTCTCAGTAATGAATATACTTAATGTACCTCCATATCATCAGTTATACAATAAAAAGTAAAGTTACTAAAAGCAAAATATCTCGGAAGGGGGTCGCTGGGGGCACCATGTGTCCTTGAAGAAAATGTGGCATAAAATGGGTAGATAACAGTAGTGAAAACCGCAAATCGAAACAAGGAGGGAATCATGAGATACAGACATTTTTGTGACCATTTCCATAGAAAAATAACACTTTTCATCGAATTGCTCATAAAGTACTGGTCAAATAAAAAAATTGTAGTAACATTTTTTGTAGTTCCTTAATAGAGTAATGCAACTGCATATTTCATTTTTTTCAATTAAATACTTTTTCAATTTTTAATTCTATGTCCGACCTCTTGTATGGGGACGATCCACTGTGCGGCGGCGCGTCTCGCATTGTCCCGCCCCGCTCCCGCGCCGCTGTTTTCGAGAACCGGTCCATTTAAGGCGAAAGCGCCAGAGTAGCCCGCGAAATTCAAAATTTCTTACGTTCTTTGCAATTTGTAGGTCAGTGTGAGCTTGTATGTTGATTGAAATATGATTCGAATCAGCAATACGACTCCATAAGTTAGCATTTATCTCAAACCTTTTCATGAAATCGCTAGATTTGAGATAAATGCTAACTTATGGATTTGTATTGCTGATTCTAATGATTATAATTCTGTAAAGCCGTATTAGCTACGGCCGCGAATCATATTTTAATCAACATACAAGCTCACACTGACCTACAAATTGCAAAAAACGTAAGAAATTTTGAATTTCGCGGGCTACCCTGGCGCATCAACCTTAAGTGTACGCATAAGATCCTGCCGCTCCCGCGCCGCCGCCGCCGCCCCGCTGCCCGCAAGAGGCAGAGGCCTAAGTATTGCCCCTATATAGCAAAAAAAGCAAATTTTGATGGCTGCATAACAATGTTATCTAAACCAAGCATATTGATCCGTCAATAAATACAGGGTGTAAGTGTAAACAGTGGCAATCTTTTAAGGGGTCATTGTCCTCATCATTATGAACAACTTTTACTATGGGACCAAACCTGAAATCGCGAAAAAAAATCAGCTGTTCCCTACATTTTGACGAATTATGCGAACATAAATGTACTAAACAGCAGATGTTTTTTCGCGATTTGAAGTTTGGTGCCATAGTAAAGGTTGTTCATAATGATGAGTACAATGACCCCTTAAAAGATTGCCACTGTTTACACTTACACCCTGTATACAAAAACCTTTACCGACATGTACAGAGTTAAGCTAAACTTCAGTCTAGTCTACATAGTTAGTGTCTAGACGAGTAGCAGACAGTACATTAGGTAGGTACAGTCACGAGAATAAATACCTCACAATTTCGCAAAATTCAAAAACTTTTTCTCGTGAAATAAAATTGCAACTTTCAGAAAAGTACAACACTATTCTCGTTAACCATAAACCATAAAATATCTATCAAAAGTTTACGAGAAAATCAATTTTGAATTTTGCGTAAGTGTGAGGTATTTATGCTAGTAACTGTACAGTGTCGTCGCGACGATATTAGAAGCTGCATTTTAGTAACGCTTACACCTAGCTAGGTGTGTAACCAGCTTAAGGTATTAAGTATGGTAATATCTACCGATGGTTATTTTGTTGCAGAGGACGGAAATTGGTGTACCTACATATCTATATTGAGGATGGATTGATGGGGATTTTTTTCATCTAGACAACGTTTTAAGGCTCTTACAGACAGAGGCGATATTGCGATATTATTGCGTCGCAACACCGCTACGCGACACGTCGCGGCGCGATATCTCCTCTGTCTGTAAGAGCCTTTATAGGGTGTGTACAGACCCTAATAATAAGGTACTCAATCTGCCTAGCCTTTTCCCAACTATGTTGGAGTCGGCTTCCAGTCTAACTGGATGCAGCTGACTACCAGAATTTTACATGGAGCGACTGCCTATCTGACCTCCAGAACCCAGTAACTAGGTAAGACTGGTTGTCAGACTTTTGGTCTTCTGACGACCCGTAACGACTGTCAAAGATCCACGAATGACAGCCGGACGAACGGCTTAACGTGCTTTCCGAGGCACGGAGGAGTCTCGGTAAGTAAAGATGGTCACCCATCTACTGACCAACCCCAGCAAGCGTAGCTTAACCTGACCCGTGCGGCTGTTATTACTTAGCCACAAGCTCCTCATCAAACATAAATATACACTCAAAAATACTTACTAATTCTTACTCAAAATTATATCTCATTTAAATGACAAGATCCTACTAATTCAACGGGCAAAACTTAAGAAAAAATGTCTCCGACATTCTGGGTACCCTTACGAAGTAAATGTTAGGGCGGGGTGTAGGGCGGGCGGGTAACAAATTATTATTCTTATTGCCCTAATAATATGGCCAACTGGTAATTTAATTAAATAGCCTTTGGAAAGTGGGAGTTGTTATGTTAATCATACTTTTGATAAGAACTTGATTGCTTAAGCCAACGTGGAGTAGAAGTACCTACACATATAATATTTAACACAGCATCACGGCCGTATTCCACGAAGGGTATAATAGGTACACCCCCTAGAAATATAAAAAAACAGGAGAAGTGGCACGGGGGCGAATCTGTGTCCGTGCGACATGCTCAGTATGAGCCGTTCATAGTAAAATGGCCGTCTCCGCGAACTAGTGCGCTTTCGACTGTGACCGTGACAATTTATAAGAATGCCGTGTTGTTCAGTGGTTTATTTATAAGAATGCCGTGTTGTTCAGTGGTTTCTTGTAAAAACTGAAGCCAAAACAAAAACTATGTAAATCATGGAATCACTTTCCATATGTAAGTACAAGTATTTTACCGAATTTAAACTACGATTTATTTTTATTTTATTTTTTAATTTTTTTTGGTAGTATTTGTTCCGAGTCTGGGTGTTTTTCTATCTATAATATGTATGTATTTACAAAAAAAAATGTATATAAGTAGTTTATCACCCATCTCGTTACCATAACACAAGCATTAGGTTGCTTAGCTTGGGACTATATGGCGTTGTGTGAAATGTCCAAGGATATTTATTTATTTTTATTTTATTTATTTATCTTTAAACTCATGAAAGTTACAAAAGGACAAAGTGGAGACACAGGGTTCCGATACATTTTAACATACTTGGCACATCTCCTTCTTCCTTATATCTATGGGACCCCCTCATTTTGCCAGATATGTTTAACTCCCATGTATATGGGGCGAACATATTATTGCCATCAACCTGGCACTAATCCAGACTCCGGGCTGCTGCTGAGAAATTCCTGATGGAAAACCCCATAACACTTTTCCCGACCTGGGAAACGAACCCAGGTCCTAAAGCTCAACAGTACCACTTGCAACCACTAGACCTAACTTAATTATTATGGTTACTTTTGTGAACAGGTTTTATAGATAGATATATAGAATGAGGAGGAGGAGCTCGTGGCTATAATATCAGCCGCACGGGTCAATCCGTCAGGTTAAGCTACGCTTGCCGGGGTTGGTCAGTGGATGGGTGACCATCTTTACATACCGAGATTCCTCCGTGCCTCGGAAAGCACGTTAAGCCGTTGGTCCCGGCTGTTATTCGTGGATCTTTGACAGACGTTACGGGTCGTCAGAAGCCCGAAAGTCTGACAACCACGTGTTGTGGAGGCCAGATAGGCAGTGGCTCCATGTAAAATACTGGTATTCAGATGCATACGGTTAGACTGGAAGCCGACCGCAACATAGTTGGGAAAAGGCTATGCGGATTTATTGAGTGACACAATGAACTGAAAACAACTTCATCTAAAGAGTTTGCTAGGTACATAGAATTACCTACTTATAGACTCCGCAACTTTTAAAACTATCGACATAACTCCAAATGTCTTCACGACTTCCAAACTCAGTAAAAAAGTAATAACAGTAATAAAATCTGAAATACAGTCTCAATAACGTTTTCACGTTGTCTGTGCGGAACCCTAATAAAATAAGACGGCCTAAATATCGTGGGGAATTCGTTAGGACAATATTGCGCCCTCCCTTTGTTCGGCAGAATGCCTTCAAAGCAAATTACTTTTATACGGAACCCGGAACTTTTGAAATATGCCGAACATATTCTAAGGTACTAATGTGAGAATCTGCTGGTTGGAAAGTTGATAAAAATAGAAATGGAAAGGGATTTGTAAGCTTTGAAGAATTTCTGTTTGTTTAAATAATGTGGCACATGCACAAAATCGAAGACATGTGAAATCCACTAGGCCCGCGTGGTGAACTTATGGCCCATTCCCTCTCACCGAGAGGAGGCCTGTGTCCCAGAAGTGGGAACATTATAGGCTGTTTATGTATGCAAGTAGTATCTTCAGAATCATATACACATTCACCTACACTCTCCTTCGATGAAGCCAATCCGTCTTATTACAAAAAAATGCTTAAGTACTGGTTTAAACCAAGACTAAAAGGTCTAGGATTGTTACGGTATTAAAGCTAGTACCAGGACCAAAATGTGTTCCGATTACAAAACGAAGACTATGGGAGGATCAGTTAGTACCATGGTTAGTACCAATGAAGGTCCATGCTGGTCCATGCTTTTAAAATATCCACAGATAAGAAACAAAAATGGCATTCTTTCATTCGTTCCTACAGTATTTATTTGAAGCAACGTTCCCTTTCTCTAAATATTGATTTAATAGTATCACTTGAAATGTTTAAATAATTATTTATCAATACAAAAATAGGTCACAAATTGTTCTTTGTCTATGTTACAATATATTGAACAAGCACAATTCGTACTTTTGACGCGCTTTTTTAAACAAGTTGTCATATTTTTTAACACCTCTAGCGTGAAGTGGAGCGACATATATTCGGCGAGCGGCGCGTGTAATTTGAGAGTTGAGAGCCTTGAGACGAATGTTTTTGTTGCGTCCTATAATAATAAATACCTGGATGAACTTCTTATTTTCACTAATTGTTTTTAATATTACTGTTACTGCTATGTGGTTTGCTCGTGAGTTGTTGTGTCTGGTTAAATTGTGAACTACTAATCGTAAAAAATGGAAAACAACAAAAGAAAAAACGGGTTGAAAACTGGATTTCTGAAGAAAAAGTTAGTAAAACATGGATTTTAAATTATTATTAGGTAAATAATAACCATCTTATTTCGACTACCTAACGCGATGTTCTTATATTCTTATTATTATATTAGTACCGCAGTTAGTCCAATAGATAAACTAGGGGTCTCTGTGGTTTAACTTTAGTACCATAGATAGTTCATGAACTAGTGATAAACTTCATTTTATAATAACGTTTTATTTAGTCATGGTTTAAACCTAGTAATAATCCCAGAACTATATTTAAATCGCGTTTTGTAATAAGACGGAATGGGTTTTGTTATGTCCTCTCTAAACTGGGCTCTAGTTCACTATTCCTTACTTCGAAACCACGTCAAGCTAATCACATCTGCTAACACTATGAGCGGAACCGCCTATATCTGGATGACTTTTTTTACCGTCTTGACAAAAATAGGCTATAATAAGTGAACTGAGTAGAAGCCTATGGCATAACTAGTTAATAAAAAAATCAAAATTCAAATCATATGCACGGTGCATATGATTTAAATTTCGATATTTTTTAACGATTTATTGTTTTTCTCAAAATTTCTGTTTTTATTGTTCTAGTAGGTATGAAAAGTTTACTTCGAATTTGTAGTATTTATTGATACTTATTTGTAAACCAATTTCTGTCTAAGCTATTACAAAAACTAAAAAAATTAATAGCTAGTTTTTTAGACATAGGCCATAGGTTTCTACTCCGTTCACCTAATTATACCCAATTTTTTTTCAAGACGGTAAAAAAAGTCATCGGGTTTAAAAAATTTCTCCAAGACACGATATTGACGTGGTTTGAACGTGGTAAGATATAAGTGGGGATCATACAAAATTGGGGCCCTGGAGACCAGAACTGCACACTGTTTTCTCCGTAAGTACTATTATTGCACAAGTACACAACATGGATCATCATCTTCCTGCCTTATTCCATGTTACTTGGGGTCGGCGCAACACGTTTTCTTCTTCCATTCTCCCCTGTCAACCGTCACGCTATCGTTCACTCCCTTCTCTTTCATATACCTCACACAATCAGTCCATCTTTTCTTTGACCTTCTTCTGCCTCTCCATCCATCAACATGTATATTCATCACTCTTTTAGTCACATGGGTTTCGTCTCTCCTCATCACATGCCCATACCAAGCCAAACGATTTCCTTTCAACTTTTCTGTTACTGGCGCCACTTTCAAACTTCCTCTTATAGGTTCTCATTTCTTACTTTATCCATTCTCATATGGATATTCTAGTAATAACCTATCCTAACTTGACCCAGAAAGGTCAGTCGGGACTCGTATTAACACGCTTTCCAACGTGGGCCAGGAGTCATACATATTTGAACAGCTGCATCTCCAACCAAATGCATTAGCTGAGAACTGTGTCACAGCTTGAGGATTATGCCAACAATGTAAGAGGGGTTATTTATGAACTGTTGATATCTAAGTATCTAAGGCAAGTAGTGGCCGTTTTGTGTAGATGTGAGGATGTAACGCGTATTTTTCCCCTTGTTCTGCACGCTTAGCATGACCGCTATAGAAACGGGTTTTGTCGACGGAAGAATAGACAAAATGGCAGATAGTAGAAATATTTGTACGCATTCTACGCGTCTAACCATGGCAATGTGTAGTTTTGTCTATTCTTCCGTCGAAAAATGTCGCCATGCCACGCGTGCTGTTTATTGTGTTTGTGTTTTTTCATTGATTCATGTCTTACAGCTTCTACTTTCTTAGTTTTCTATCTAGTATCTCACATCAACTACCTAGCCTTTCCCAACTGTGCTGGGGTCGGCTTCCAGTTTAATCGGATGCAGCTGAATACCAGTATTACATGGAGCGACTGCCTATCTGACCTTCACAACCCAGCTACTGGGTAATACGATGCCCCTTGGCAAGAATGGTTGTCAGACTTTCAGGCTACTGATGAACCGTAACGACGGTCAAAGATCCACGAATGACAGCCGGGACCAACGGCTTAACGTAATTTCCACGGAGGGCTCTCAGTATGTAAAGATGGTTACTCATCCACGGACCAACCGCGGCCAGCGTCGCACGGGTCGATCAAACAAGATAAGTTATTATCTTGTTTGATCGACCCGTGCGACTGTTGTTATTTAGCCACGAGCCCCTCTACGTCTTTTTCTTCCTTACATCTCTATTCATCGTCATCTTTCACATAGTCCATCCATTGTTTCTTCCCAACTCTATATTAAATTATGGAATCTAAAACTTGAGTATGATTAGAGATTTTATCAAACACACTTAGCTTTATAAAATGTCTAGGTAGAAAGTTAAGCTTCACAGGATTTGGGCGAGGTTAACGTAACATAAAACCTGAAGACAATTTGGGATTACGATGAACAAGAGTCTGATATCTCCTGTCAGAACAAAGTTAATTAACACGTCCATCATTTTAAAATGTTGCAATCATAAACATTAGGTATGTTGCTTTATGTTATGTTCTAAGTAGTCACAGTGGGCTTTTGGTTAGCAACAATAAGGCTTTGTGCTAAAATACAAGATGTTACCGATCGTTTGTATCTAACATCTATTGATCTTAATTTCCCATTTCTCAAAAGTAGAATGCACCTCAAATAGGTGTTTTTCTGTCATTTCGATATCAGAAGACATTAAAAAAAACACAAAAAAATATTACTTTTTTGTGTTTTAAGTACGTGCAACTTACCATTTTGAAGTAAACAATAATGAGCCTGATGTTTCATATTTGAGTTGCCTTACCTGAAAAACAAAAGAAAAATAATTTTAAGTATGACAACATTTTTAAACTATAGATAAAAAAACATACTTAATCAAACAGGAATTATCAACTAATCAACAGATTTTTCCAATCAATCTGCCTCCCTTTTACAACTACGTTGGGGTCGGCTTCCAGTCTAACCGGATGCAGCTGAATACCAGTATTTTACATGGAGCGACTACCTATCTGACCTCCACAACCCAGTACTGGGTAATACGATACCTCCTGGTAAGTCTGGTAGTCAGACTTTCGGGCTTCTGACGACCAGTAACGACTGTCAAAGATTCACGAATGACAGCCGGGACCAACGGCCTAACGTGCTTTCCGAGGCACGGAAGGATCTTGATATGTAAAGATGGTCACCCATCCACGGACTAACCGCGGTAAGCGTAGCTTAACCTGATCGATCGACCCGTGCGGCTATTATTACTAAGCCACAAGTCCCTCTGCTTTTGTAAATCAAAAAAAGCTTGCTATTTTACAATATTCGCTTAAAAACTAATTGATTAATAACTTAGACACGTACCTTAGACAAAAACAGAACAATCTATGGTAGGAATTTTTGACATTCAATTTCTGTCCCAAAGACGGTAGTACTTTAGGTTCCAATTTCATACCTACCTAATATGCCGTAGCACTTTTCTTATGAAAAAGGTCTAAGAAAAAAGTATTAAGTTGGCCAGTAAAACGGTTATTCGTTCCATTGCACCGGATATTGTTTCCAATATTCCAAAATTGGGTGCATCGTACTGAAGATGCAAGTAGGCCAGATAGGGTTACCAACTTCACGGGAAAATGGCTGAATATTGCGCGAAATATATTCAGATGCAAATTGATTTGAAAAAGGAATAAAGCGTTGGGGTGTGTTCACAGTCGGTGAAGACTATTTTGTTGTAGATTTTGTAACACGCTTTTTTTGGCTTCACTTGTTACTTACTAACTGCGGATTCCACCAATGAAAATGAACGGGATCGTTCAAGAGCTGTCAGTGTCAGTGTCAATGTTCCATAACAATTTTGACAGTGACAGCTCTAGAACGTGGTCTAGACGTGCTGAACGCATTCAGAAATTCGCCCTAACTAACAAACAATGCAAAAAAAAATGTTGGAAATTAATTTTAACTTTGCACGTATATGTAGTTTGGATGACAATACTACAATTTGGTATCTTGTTAAAAACAAGACAATTTGTAAGCAAATTGACTACCAACTTAAATTGACCTTATATTCAAATAATGATGTCATTCTTTGACAGTTGTATGAAATGGCTGAAATACGGCGAATTGAGACGCACACACACACATACATACCCACACAAGTTACAGTAAGTACTTAGTGTGTAAAATACGACTTGTTTCCCTTACATGATCTCAAATTCCTGTATCAATTTCTACACCGAGAGTTTTCCTTAACGCCAAACCAAGCAGAAAGTTACTCTTATTTAATTTTTTAAGGTCTTCTACTACACGTGCTTATCTTCGAAGCTCAGTGTAAGTATTTGCCACGAAATATTTTCTTGGAACTCGTTTCACGTGTGACAACCCTGACCCGCTACAGTACGGATTTTACTGCTGTCTGAAAAATGTCTTTTGATATTCTATTCTTGGAACAAAAAAAGAATATACTGAAAATGCTCACACTGCATTTCTAGATTAGTTTTATGCGATGAAAATATCCTAAAAGAGTTGAATTAAGTTAAAATTTCTACGAATTTATATGTAGTCTACTCTGTTGCCCCATTTTTGTAGCATTCTCTTATAGTTGCCAGCAAAAGCTCTTAGACGATGAAAGAATAATCATCTAGTTTGTTGTTGCCTTTACAAGAATCTTTCATCTTTTTCAAAAGAACTTACAGTTACCCTTTTAGCAAGATTCTGGGTCGGTTTTGTTCAAGAATAATAGGAAGAATTCAACGTATCGTTTACGGGTATCCCCGAGGAATAAATTGTGCTGCGTTTCGAAAGAGTACGTAAATCGGATTGCTATACTCGCTGTAAACTTATCAGATAAGTGTGTTTAACTTGACTGTATACCAATGAAATTGTACAATGTTGTCTTTTCCTAGAAGTTTTACTTTGAACACGCATAATGCATAATCAGACAATAATGTTCCCACTGCTGGGACATAGTCGGTGAGATGGAGTGGGCTGTAGTGTACCACGCGGGCCAAGTGAGAGTTCTAGGACATGCCGGTTACCTAACGATGTTTTCCTTCACCGTTTTGATAGTGGTAACGAAATAATTTTATTTCCACATCATATGCTTTTCATCGTTTGATAAATGATGTCATGGTCCAACCATGGCAAAACGCAAGTCGCAGTAAAAATCTAATATTTTAGTTTTTAGGGTTCCGTACCAAAATGGTAAAAAAGGAACCCTTATGGTGTGACTCAGTCTGTCAGTCTGTCTGTCTGTCACAGCTGAATATCTCAAGAACTAGTAATGCTATCAACTTGAAATTTGGAACAGTTTTAGATGACGTTTACCCAACTATTTTTCAAATAAGAAAGAAATAAAAATATTTATGTTTTTTTTGTAACAGGTGCTGAAAGGGGGTTTTAAAAATTCAAATTGGGGCTACTAGGGCATGTGGGGTATCATATGAAAGAGCGCTGTTTGCGCATTCTCAAACATTTTTTTTATTTTTTTTAGGCCGCATAGTTTTCGACTTTTGATGAAAAATGTAAAAAAAATACCGTTCCCCCCCTTATCTCCGAAGTTTGCAAAGAGAAAAATCTGAAATTATTCTATGTGATAGAAGTTTATGTAAAGATTACAGGAAAAATAAAACGATGTCTCTAAATAGCACACTTTTTCAGAAATCGAAACGGAACCCTCAGTGCGCGAGTCCGACTCGCTCTTGACCGGTTTTTTTTTTTAACTGACGGCAAACAAGGAGGAGGTTCTCAAGTCGACGCGTATCTATATCTATAAAAGGAAAGCGTTACTGACTGACTGATATCAACACACAGCTGAAACCACTGAACGGATTGAGCTGAAATTTGGAACACAGGTAGCTATAATGACCTAGGCATCCGCTAAGAAAGGGTTTTTGGAAATTCGACCTTTAAGGGGGTAAAAAGGGGGGATATTGTTTGTATGAAAAATCTTATTCCTTGAGTTAATAAACTTGAAACTCGGCACGAATATTTATCTAAGTAAATTATGATATTTGTAATTTTTTGTTTTTCTAAACTGAGTTTTGAGTTAATCGGATTGCGCGTTAAAATTTTTCCATACAAACTTTGAGACCCCCCTAAAGGGGAATTGGGGGGTCTCAAAGTTTGTATGGAAAAATTTTAACGCGCAATCCGATTAACTCAAAACTCAGTATTTATACTTAAAACCAAAAATAAAAAAATAATGTGTATCAGGGTTTTTCGAAAATCTACCTCTAGCGGGGTGAAAAGGGGTAGTCAATTTCACAGGGGAGCATTTTACTGCGTGGCTTGATTAACTCGAAAACTGGTGTAAATAATGTTTGAGTCAAGCTATGAAAATATCTCAAACCATTTTTTTAAATTGGGGGTTTTCACCAAACGGGGAATACAATTTACATGAAAAATGTTATTAATTTGGTTTTAATTGACTTGAAACTTTGCACAAATATTTGCCTAAGTTTGTCACTATTAGTTTTTGAAACTACCCCAGGTAGGGTTAGAGGGGGAGGGGAAGGGGAGTGGTGAGGAGGGTGAGGGGGAGGATGATGGACGCAGGGAGAAAGGGGCAGGACTTGGTAAGGAGAGGAGGAAGACGTGGTGAAGGCTGAGGGGGAAGGGAGAGGTTGGTGAGCCGGAGGTGGAGGAGATGGGGAGAGGGAGGGGACGAGGTGGTGAGAGAGAAGGAAGGGGAAGTGGTGAAGGGGGTGTGAGAGTGAGTGAGAGGGGGAGGGAGAGGTAGCGGAAGGGCATGTGGTGAAGGAACGAGCTAATCTCTGGAACTACCCTACCAGTCGGACTTTAAAAAATCTTTTTACATTAATGATAGACCAAATCTTATAGAAGGCATATTTAACATCACTCTAGGACCCTTAGGGGCCAAGCAAAAAGAAAAAAAGTCTGAAAGAACGCTAAGTGAAAACGAAGTTTGTAATAGCGCGGGTAGGCAATGCGATGCGACGGGGTGGGTCGAGCAAAAAAGAAATTTCACGCGGACGAAGTCGCGGGCAGAAGCTAGTACGTATATATATATTTTTTAATGTATGACCACGCATAACTTTTTACAGAGTTGTCCGATTTGAACGATTCTTATTTTATTCAGGAAGGCATACTTCGAAGTTGGTCCCATGTAAAATGTATTTATTACCTTGGCATGGGTAGTTATTGAGTTAGCTTCAATAATACGTATTTTTCCCACTAAGGGGAAATCGACCAAACTTTTATTACCCACCCAGAATAAGTCTTAATCTTCGAATAAATTTAGAATTTTTGACAGTTTCTCCATACAAAAACTGTCAGTTGTAATTTTAAAAGATATCCGATTTTTTAAAAGATATCCGATTTTTTAAAAGATATCCGAATTAGCCCTTGGTCTATGTGGATGATGTTATAAACTTCTGTCACTGTTATTTACACAGTATAGTGGTATTCGAATTTTTGTGTGGTGGACCAGTAACACAACTAAAAAGTAAAAAAAAAACAATCGAGTTCCAAAAAAACACTACAGTGCGAAAAATTACTTTAATTTCGGAAGTCGGTGGTTTTGTTATTTCGTTTTTTGCCACCGACTAGGACTTCTGAAATTAAAGTGTTTTATATAAAACACGAAGGAAACATAACACAATCCTTATTTTAACACCACAATTGCGGAACGCAGTACAGTAAAACATAAAAATATACAGGCACTCTCCAAAAAGAGTTGCTTTTCGTTACCCCAATGTTTCCCCTATAGAAATATCACTATAAATTGTATGTAGGTACATTCACGAGCTGTAGTTTCATGTTTTATTCATCGTACGTGAGTTTCAATGTGTAAATCAGGTCTGTTTCGCAGTTAATTCGCGTTAGTCCAGGCGTTATGACGGAAATTGCGAAAATTAAGGACTTTAGGCGAGGCATCCTATGGTGTGCGAAAACTACTCGATTTATACGATGTGTAGCTGTTAAACATATGTATGATATAATCATACATATTTACAGAATCATCCCAGCGCTGATTTGCTGGATTCTTTTTCTCCTCTACCTATCGTTATTTCTCCTGACAAAGTTTATTCTGTCTTATATGTATGTATTTATTAGTATTTATTCTTTTTCGAGTTATATATCCCTTATATTGCACCTGCCATATTTTGTCTCTGCATTAAGTCCGGCCGCTGGGGTCGCGGGTTGTCTGAAGGGGTTACCGCGGCCCTGGCATAGGCAACTGAAGGAACACGGGTGGGTTTTAGTCAGTAAAAGTCTGACACGCCCTTCCGCTCCACCCAGAGCGGGAGAAGTTATTTGATGATTTCCCAACCTCAAAAAAAAAAAAAAAAAAAAAAAAAAAAAAAAGTCATTAAGTCCGCCTTTGTACAGTATTTTTTACTTCTGCATAAAGTTTTAATAAATAAAATAAATAAATATGTATAATATACAATTTTGACGTGAATACGTCTTTTTGCTCCGTAGTACTGGTGGTAAGTTCAATATTTCTGACGGATAAAAACATGTCAGATTTCAACCGCTATTATCTACGAGACTTTTAATGTTAGAGTAATGGTTGAGCATTTAAAAGATAGGTCATATTTGTAACAATTTTGAAGCAGGATTTTGCCTACGACGTCACATCGCGAGTGCAGGCGCATGCGTGCGACCCTCTATTGTTCACTATTGTGTCGAAATTCCAATTTGTATAGCATAAAAACGTGTTGAGCTAGAATGTTGATTCTGGCGTCATTGTCAAGAGTTGAAAAAGCACTACTTGGATCTAAAGAGAAACAATAGAAAATTGGCCAAAATAGGGTCAAAAATGCATATGAAGTTGACAATAGCAAAATAATTTCAGATGGATATTGATACTGGCCGTAAATCTGGTCGGAAATGTTAAAAAATCCAGACGAGGTAAGCTTGCATCATAAGGAATGCAATAAGCCTAAAGAGTCCAGTGCCGAGCAAATACCTCTCACTAGTTTAGGTTAGGTTATAGCTGTGACCAGAAGTTCTCACGAAAATAAACGACGCAGACTCGAACTGAGACTACTTAATTTTTTTTTTGTACTTTTACTAAGTCACGAAATTTTAAAAGAATTTGTTAAAACAATTTAAGTCACAGAAAGTGTAGGTATAAGTATTGGTTTAGAAGCACACAAAGGAGAAATTGAGGCTGTGTCTGTAACGGTACAGATCGTGTTTCTCAGAAGCCCGAATTTGTACAACCGTTTAGAATACGTCAAGCAAAAGGCTTGTGCTAGGCTAGGTACCAATTCTCAGACATTTGTTTGCTTGACAGTTTGTGCTGTCGATACTAGTTTATTTAGGAGTTCAAAATACACGCTGACAATATAGTTACTATACTGATTTGCTACATATTTTATTAAGAGAATATAGTAACACTTATAGAAGCATAAGGAACAGGGTGTAAAGTTCACTCATCCTCTATTGAAAAGGGAGGATCCTCCGACCAGACGGGTGTCGTGTCTGGTGGGCAACTGCCCGACGGTTGATGTCGGGACGTTGTATATAAGCTAGTCGCGTAGTAAACTCTAATTGCGCGATGCAGGATTGCGTGACGTCATGTCATTGTGATGCGTAGTTCGTATGTGGCGATGTAGATGCCGCCACACACTAATAGAGCAAGTTTAAAATGCTGTTTAGATCAAGTAAGAATTATTTATATTCAATCAATCAACGACCTGTCCCAATTTTGACCACGTCTCAATTCTCAATTCTCAATTCTTTATTGCGTTCCATAATGTTATAATAACAGTTGGTAAGCTTAAAAATAATGTCACAATTATGGACCCTGTCGGGCACAGCATAGTAGGAGAGAGGAGGAAGAGCGCTTATTTTGGGCGCTTATTATTTATTCACTTATAAATGTATTTTGATTTCATGAAATACTATTTTTCCTTTTATTATTTAATTTATTTAAGCAGTTAATTCACTAAATATATATAATATTATTTCCTTAATTAGTTATATATTCCATTCAATATTTGTAAAAACTATTTGGTTACTGCAGGTACTCAGTCTATTGCACGATTATTTATTTGTTATGGAAATTGTGCTCCATAATCAGCAACGGGTTACCCCATCCTAAACCGAGTTTAACCATTCAGTTCCCAAGCCTTGTTTATCACGGTATTTCTTCCGTCACAATCTCACAATAGCATCTAGTTACGAAGATTAAACTACAGTTAGCAAGTAGTTTCATCGGGCCAGCTGCGACGCGATGACGTAAGTTCTTCCAACGTTATATATATTAATGTTACGCTGCCGAACTTGGGACGCCTGTGTCACTTGTTGGCAGAAGATGGGAGGATGAAATGCGTTTCTGAGTAACGAGTGGAGTGTTTAGGAGTGAAAGGATAAGGAATCATCATTTGAATAACCTTTTCCCAAGTATGTTCGGGGTCGGCTTCCAGTCAAACCAGATGCAGCTAAATACCAGTATTTTACATGGAGCGACTACCTATCTGACATTCACAACCCACTTACTTGGTAATAATAAGATACCTACCCCTTGGTACTGGGCTTTCGACGACCCGTAACGACTCTCAAAGATCCACGAATAACAAGCGGGACTAACGGCTTAACGTGCTTTCCAAGACACTGAGGCATATTGGTATGTAAAGATGGTCCACAGACCAACCCAACATGTATACAGGGTGTAAGGGACAGCCCTCCGCAAACTGATAGGGTGAATTCAGTATCTCATACTAAGATGACAGGTACATGAATTTTTTTCAGGAACGTTAAGGGAATCCAATAAACCTGATTTGTTTGTGTTTTTGTGCACAAATCGGAGCGTCTATTGCTAGTTGGGAGGGGTAGGTAATAGGTATGCGGTGAGTTCGATGAACTCAGTAGCTAGACAGAAAGTAAACAGCTGATTTCACGCGTCGTTGGTTAGAGTATTTCAACATCCATTGCTGGTTTTTTTTTGTTTGCTGTTTTTTTTTTGCAGTTTTTTTTACATAAATGGAGTGCTGCGAAGACACAATGCAATTTTACATTGAAATAATGAAAATGTAACTGAAAAAAATTTTGAAAAAATGAAATTTTTCCTGAGAAAATTTCCGGTGGAATATGATTCAAAATGAGGAGCTGAATGCACCCTGTTAGTTTGCGGAGGGCTGTCCCTTACACCCTGTATTTCTATGGACCAACCTTAACCTGATCGCTCGACCCGTGCGGATGTTATTACTTAGCCACAAGCTCAAGGATAAGGAATAGTATCATGTATTTGTCTCTATCTAGATATTTAAAAAGAAAAGTCCTGACTGACTGACTCATCAACAACCAGCCCAAACCCTTAGAATTAGATTATGAAATGTCCTTAGACCTAGAAAATTGAAATGTTGCACAGATTTCGGTCCCGAGGGACATTTTCCGACATCCACGCGGGCGAAGGCGCGGGCAAAAGCTAGTAATAAAATATTGTAACATGAAAATACAGATAAAAAAATAAAACTTAAATGATGGCAAAAATTATAACGAAATCGCTAGATCTCATCACTTGCGCCGGAGTAGGCAGGATCTAGTAATAGGTAGGAAAACAGTTGTCTTGGTATGGGCATGTGATGCGGAGGAATGAGGAAAATGTCGTGAGGAAAGTTTTGAGTATGAATGTGGATATACGAGTCGGGAAAGCCCAAAGCAACGATGGATGGACTGTGTGAAAGATGATATGGCTAGAAAGGGGTCACCCCCTTTATCTACCGAGATGACGATTAATAGAGAAATATGGAAGAAAAAGACATGTTGCGCTGACCCCAAATAAAATGTTTCATTGGTTCGACAATGCAATCTTCTTTCATAACGAGTTATTCAATCAAATCTGTGGTGAAGAGAAATAAGAAAGCATGCGTTTTAGCGGGGTGACTGGTGGGGGTTTAGTAAACCCACGTGTCGCGGTTTTGTAGCAGTTTTTGCCTGATTTCCTCATTTTTAACCGACTTCCAAAAGGAGGAGGTTCTCAATTCGTCGGAACCTTTATTTTTTTTTATGTATGTTCCCCGATTACTCGAAAATGGCTAGACCGATTTGGATTTTTCTTTCTTTGTTTGAAAGGGTATACGTCCCAAATGGTCCCATGATCATCAAGTCAGGATCTGATTATGGGATCCCATGGAAATCGAGGGAAACCCTCAAATTTTATGGGCACACCTATATCGATTTCGGTATTTTTTATAGTAACTCGTGCATTTGCTCTCGGAAAGTACCATTCGGTGAACTGGAACTGATGATGAAGACCACAGAGGGCCATCGGAAATACTCAATTATATCTAAGTATATAACAGGTTGCGATTCGATTACTTTAATATGGTTTATGCTCGTCAAAATAATGGTAATGGTGACTTCACCATGAGCTCCATTTCTCCTGGTTCTTACTAGGAGAACTCCTCAACAATTAACGTCCCTGCATCGGGAAAAGCAACATTTTGTAAAACGTGATGAGCAGTTGACATTGGGTTATTGTAACTTAGATAAATTACAAACTGAACCACTAAAAAGTGAAAAATAAAAACATTTTTACAAAAACAAAAACCGACTTCCAAAAAAACACTACAAAGTGAAAAATAACTTTAATTTCGGAAGTCGGTGGCAAAAAACTAAAATACAGATCCAAAGACACCGACTTCCGAAATTAAAGTTATTTTTCACTTTGTAGTGTTTTTTGGAAGTCGGTTTTTGTTTTTGTAAAAAAGTTTTATTACACGGCTTTGTCCGATACAAAGTATCAACTACATGTAAAATAACGAATAATGGCAACATAGTCAACTAGTGAACAAAGATGCACTGACATGACAAGCACATATTGTGACTTTATAGAAAGTGATTTGACAGATGTCACCGCTGACAGCTAAGTAATGCTATTTAGCTGCGTTCAAATTTATTTTGTTTTTTCAGAATTCTAAATATCTAACCGGACGAGTTCCTTGCAGACGAATAGGTACTACACGTCGTCGTCTTTCGTCACCTTTGAAAATCATTTCAGTCACCGCTTGTATCTCATACCGTGTACCACATACCATGAACACTGTTATAGCAGTAGGTAGGTACAGTCAGCGGCAGCTGCGCGCCGACAGAAACTCTCACCCGTTCCCAACACTTGCACTGCTATTACTGAACCCTGTGACTTTGTTCTTTGTACGCCCCGAGCAACTTTGGAAGTATTTGGATATATTTTTATTGGTAGAAAGCTGGATAAAGTTTTTGAAGGTCAAGGGAAGGTACAATGGATGATATTGTAGACGATTGATATTGACATCTATTAGTCAACAAAAATAATGTTTTGATAATAGAAAAAACATAGTAGGTACTTAAGCGATATCCAAGTACAGTCAAAGTTACAGTTTAAGGTAAAGGTACTCAATAATCACAGCCTAGTACAGTACGAGAACTTTCAAGGGTTCCATCGTTTATCTTCGGAAAAACCGAACTTTGCCGACTTAAATGTGACTGGTCCGATAAGGGAGTGTCGGAATTAGTGCGTCAATCTATAGTAATTGAGGTGGGATTATAAATCAATTTCTATTGATCGATAGTCACATTTTATTCGCTATATTTCGGTTTTTCCGAAGAGAAACGATATGGAACCTTTGAATTTTGTCGTACTGTAACTATTTATTGAGACTACGTAAATTATTCACAACTTCTTTTACACTCGAATAAAGACATCTTGTCAAGTTTCTACGTTACCTACCTACATAAAAGAAAATTTTCCTCGCAGATATAATGTAAATCGGTATTATTACTTTCCCTCCCCAAAACAACCAGAACAAAAACAAAGTACCCACACATTGTCAACTAAATCACAAAACTTGACGAAAAATTAGCTTGGTAACATTAAAACTTGCTAATATTCAAGTTGTATACTGTGTGGAACATTCAGGCGCTCGGCTCCTGAAAACGAAACAATTAATTTCGCCGCGTGAGTTTCACAGGAATTCGCAGACACAGACAAAAATAAGTAGCTCTGTGCTGGATAACTAATTGGGTGCTAAACGACAGTGAAACTGAATGTACAGTGGGCTGCATTAATTGGGTACCGCAGTTGTATTAAAATTTTAGTACAGCTGGGGTACCCAATTGATGCAGCCTACTGTACCTAGTACCACAGAATAATAAAGCTAAAAACATCTGGGCAGAGGAGGCAGAGGAGCTCGTGGCTAAGTAATTAGAATAACCGTTGGTCCCGGCTGTCATTCGTGGATCTTTGACAGTCGTTACGGGTCGTCAGAAGCCCGAAAGTCTGACAACCAGTCTTACCAAGGGGTATCGTATTACCCAGTAACTGGGTTGTAGAGGTCAGACAGGCAGTCGCTCCATGTCAAATACTGGTATTCAGCTGCATACGGTTAGACTGGTTTAGTTTATCTGGGCAGCGACCTTGAATTAATTACCTACGGCCGCTCAGTAGATAAATACGCGTCTGTCCGTGCAGCGCACTCGAACTGTTGTCTACTGTATACTGAGATTTCGTAGCGTTTTCTATGAAGATAAACTACTATAAAATTATTATACTGTGGTGAAACTGAATGTAAGATACATACTTTGAAATTGGTACCTACATACTAGTAGGTACGTAAATTTTATACAGTCAGGGAAATTAATTGGCAAGCAAGTTGGCACACTACGTCAATTTCCCGAGTTACATCCATTTCATATATCTGACAAAGAAAGACGACGAGATGTGACATACCTACAAACAATTTAAGTTGGGACTCAATTTACATAACAATTTATGCCTGTCTTTGCATGTGTGAGTGGAAAACTCTTTTATCGCGTGAGGCGTGAAATTTTTCGTCAGTTATTTAAAAAAAATATAGCTTACCATACATACCGACCGAGCTTACTATAAGTTTTTGGAATCCATGGAAAACATAAAAAACAGTGTTATAAAATTCTGAAAATATATATAAATCCTAATTAAGGATCTGGCGGATAGCAGACCGCTATGAACATGTGCAAATAAACATGTTTCTATAAATAAAAATGAAATGCTGTTCGTTGATAAGCGCATCAGTTCAGAACTGCCCTACCGATTTGACATTTTTTTTGATTTGAAATGTAATTCGTAAAAGTCCAAATAGAAAAACTGAAAGTGCATTATCTGTGGGATTTTTCTATGAACTCAAGACGACTCAAGACCATATTGAAATTGTGTCAGGACAATGTCTGTCGGGTCAGCCGGTTTAAAAAATATATAATTAACGTGTAACAGGGTTTTTTTAAACCTAAACAAATATAAATGATATTTACTTTTAAAATTCATGTTAATAATATCATGATTCATCATTTATTAAATGTTTAAAAGATAAAAACATGTTTTTCTTGCTACGCTCGAGTTTTCCTACATCATTCATTACACTATGCAACCACTACAATAATTCAAAATGGCCGACACATCTCAGCTGTCGCCTGTTCGGGGCAGTAAAGCGAGTAAATCCACGGGTGAAAGCGGCCGTGTCAACAAACCGTGACACTGGCACATAGTCCAACGAGTGTCACGCTGTATGTCAGAAATGAAGTGTCATGGCGGATCTAGCTGGATTACAATATATTCTGAGTTCTAATTTGGTTTAGATCTTGTTTAGATAGTAAGTAATTTGACTGTAACTGTGTTACTGGGAAAGACGAGGCCTCAGCTTATGCGTAGTAGGAAGGAGCGTCATTCACTTTTGCAGACAAGATTACCTAAAGAAGCCACGTATAACCTCAAGCGGCGTAGAATTATAATAACCTTATAACCTTATAACCTCTAACTGTAACCTTAACTATATTTTCAAGCCGTTTGGGGTTGAAACCCTCGGGCCGTGGGGTCCGAGTGCTCATGTTCTCTTTAAGGATATCTCGAAACGGCTGGTTGACACTTCCCGTGACCCAAGGGCTAGCTTTTACCTTGGCCAAAAGCTAAGCATTGCCATACAACGTGGCAATGTCGCCAGTCTCTTGGGTACATTACCAGTCGACAGCGATGCGGATGAATTTTTTGACGCTTTGTTTTAGTTTGTGAATAGTTTTAGTTATGTTAGGATATAATTTTGTTATTTTTAGGTTATGTTTATATTACATTTAAATATATCTTTAAATAAAAAACGGTCAACCATTGAAACAACTTAAGAATCCTATTAGGTAGTTGAAAACCTGAACAAAGATAGTTTCGGGGCGATTTCAGGAGAAGTATTTTCAGAATGCCAATTTTCTTACCTACTTATTATAAAACGTTAAAATTCAAGGTACATTTCAACTCAGCGGAAATCAATATCAAAAACTTGTCAAAATGTAGAGCATTCTAATCTCTTGTGAATCTGTCAAAAACCTTTAATTTATATAAAGGTTTTTGACAGATTCACAAGAGATTAGAATGCGAACGTTCTTAAAATAGGGAATTGCTCCTAAGATATCCTCGCAATATTTTCCCTTACTTCTATGTCATATGAAGTTACAGAACGTCAGAACTCAAGAGGTTCTATCGTTTATCTTCGGAAAAACCGAATTATAGCGAATGAAATGTGACTATCCGCCAATAGAAATTGATTTATATTCCTATCTAAATTATTATAGATTGACGCACTAATCTGTCACTCCCCTATTGGACCAGTCACATTTAGTTCGGCAAAGTTCGGTTTTTCCTAACATAAACGATGTAACCTATATATTATTGTTAACTAGCTGTGCCCGCGACTTCGTTCGCGTGCATGTCGGTGTAGGTATCACTCCTCCAATAAAATGAAGAATCTTCCGATCTTGCCTGATGGGAACCGCTACCTGGGGTTCTCTACCACAGCCCTGCAGTTACTGCGGTTTATAATAGCGGGGTTTTAAACGTATTCGGACTGCTGGAAACACAACGCGCCATTCCAAACTATCGTTTCGGAACGAACGAATAGCGGGTTTAGGTACCTACAGTTTGGACCACGGATCTGTGGACTGCGTTCCAAACCGCGGATGGATCTGTGCGGTTTGGACTGCGCATCAAACTGTCTTTCGTTTATACCGTGAACATCCATGTTTATGGAGGCAAAACTTTTAAAAACGATCGAAGTCCATAATTACTGACCACGGATGCAACTACCCAGTAATTTTCTTTGATTTCTGTACAATAACCAAATCACTGTACGTATACCTACTGTATCTGCGTTATTGAGAAGTTCAATTGTCAGATCTTCACCATAGTAAAGGTGACCATCTCTGGAGAAAACTCTTTCAAACATTAGGTGTGTGACATACGGAGGGACAGACGGACAGGACGTAATGATAAGACTTCCCTTTCTATGTACTATTTGGCTACGGAACCCTAAAACAGAAGAATTGAAAACTTCTTTCTTTTGAAGTCGGTTATAAAGATGCCTCAAATAATCTCGACCTCTAGAGAGAAATCCAGGTCCAGAGACCGGAATTCCTGGACAGCATATACGAAACTGCTATATTTGAAAGTGAAAACCCATTTTAAAAAAAAAGTGTGTGTGTCAGCTCTGACGACGACTGGCGTTTACTCCTTTTTAGGGTTCCGTACCTCAAAAGGAAAAAACGGAACCCTTATAGGATCACTCGTGTGTCTGTCTGTCTGTCCGTCTGTCACAGCCAGTTTGCTCTGAATCTAATAGACCGATTAAGTTGAAATTTGGTACACATGTGGATTTCTGTGACCGAAACACGTACGGCTAAAGTAAATAAATGAATTTTGAACATGGGGGTCACTTTTAGGGGGCAAATAAGAAAATTTAAAAAAAATGTTTTGCAAACTGTACTGTGACATATCAAATGAAAGGGCTTACCTACATAATTATTTTAAAATAAATCGTTTTAGAGTTATTTAAGCAAATAGACGAACATTGACCATTCCTCCACCTTATCTCCGAAACTACTGAGCCTATAATTTTGAAAAAAATACAAAAAATAGTTCTTTACATGTAGATTACAGGAAAACCTATAAGAAGTCTGTGGTCTTAAAATGACATGGTAAATCTCTCAATATTGTGAGTACAAACTTAAATTTACAGTTGGAATGTATGGGAGAACATGTTTCAACTACAATGTTAAGTTTGTTCTTGGGATAAACTCATCCCAACTACGGAACCCTTCATTGTCCCGACTTTCTATTTTTCGGTCATCTCTGTCGGGTCTCTTCAATGAATCCAGTGCTACACAAAAAACAACATTAAGGTGTTAAGGCGCTCGTCCCCCCCTCTGTCACCCAACCTCTCAACCCTCCTCCTCTAACTCTCCTCTCACCCACATCTTACCGTCCCCCTCCCCATCCCCCTCTCACGTTCCCCTCTATTTCCCCGTCACCGCATCCCCTTCCCCCTACCTCCCCCTCACACCGCTTAACTGCTTCCCCCTCCCCCTCACCACGTCCCCTTCCCCTACCCTCTCAACCCCTCCCCCGCTCCTTCTCTATGTATGAAAAGTTGATAGGATTATTATCTGACATTGCATTCTTTTTCGGAGGAGCTCGTGGCTAAGTAATAACAGCCGCACGGGTCGATCCATGAGGTTAAGCTACGCTTGCCAGGGTTGGTCAGTGGATGGGTGACCATCTTTACATATCGAGACTCCTTCGTGCCTCGGAAAGCACGTTAAGCCGTTGGTCCCGGCTGTCATTCGTGGATCTTTGACAGTCGTTACGGGTCGTCAGAAGCCCGAAAGTCTGACAACCAGTCTTACCAAGGGGTATCGTATTACCCAGTTACTGGGTTGTGGAGGTCAGACAGGCAGTCGCTCCATGTAAAATACTGGTACTGGTATTCAGCTGCATCCGGTTAGACTGGAAGCCGACCCCAACTTAGTTGGGAAAAGGCTAGGCAGATTGATTTGATTGCATTCTTTTTCACTCAGAACACCACATCAGTTATTAGTATTAACTATCATATTACTATTATATCCCCATTTTTTGGGTTCCGTACCTCAAAAGGACAAAACGGAACCCATAAAGTATCACTCGTGTGTCTGTCTGTCTGTCCGTCTGTCACAGCTAATTTGCTACGAATCTATTGGACCCATTAAGTTAAAATTTGGTACCTACACATAATTATGAATTTCAAATACATATTTTTTTATAATTTAAAAAAATATTTTTTAAAAGTTGTTTATGAAAATAGATGAAAATTGACCAATATATCCCCTAATCTCCGAAACTACTGAGCCTGAAATTTTGAAAAAAAAATACAGATTTATGTAGTTCTTTACCTGTTGAATACAGGAAAACCTATAAGAAGTCTGTGGTCATAAAATAACATGGTTAATCTCTCAATATTGTGAGTACAAACTTCCATTTACAGTTGGAATGTATGGGAGAATATGTTTTCCAACTACAATGTTAATTTTGTTCTTGGGATAAATTCATCCCACGTACGGAACCCTTCATTGAGCGTAGTCCAACACGCACTTGTCCGGTTTTTTATATTTGAAATTATTTTAACGTTACTTACTAATCAACCACCAATACAATCAATCTGCCTAGCCTTTTCCAGTCGGCTTCCAGTCTAACCGGATGTAGCTGAATACCAGTATTTTACATGGAGCGATTGCCTATCTGACCTCCACAACCCAGTTACTGGGTAATACGATACCCCTTGGTAAGACTGGTTGTCAGACTTTCGGGCTTCTGACGACCCATAACGACTGTCAAAGATCCACGAATGATAGCCGGGACCAACGGCTTACCGCGCTTCCCGAGGCACGGAGGAGTTTCGGTATGTAAAGATGGTCACCCATCCACTGACCAACCCCGGCAAGCGTAGCTTATCCTGCTGGATCGACCCATCAGGTTAACCACCAGTGGAAAGTGATTTTTATTGAAATAACACAGACTCAGGACGTGTTTATAATATTTTATTTTGTTAGTACCATTTGGTATCAATAGATGTCGTTACGTGTACGTATGAACTTTAGACACCATAATGAAAAGTTTTTCTTGAACAATTTAAATTCATATATCTTTTGAAAGACTGAAGCGATTGCGATGAAACAAAAACTAAATATGACTCTGAGTTACACATAATATTTGAGTATAACATTTAACCATATTGGTTTTGTACTTTTGACGTGATACTTGAACAAAAAAATGAACTCTCACAGACAAACAGATAAACAGACAAACAGACAAACAGACAAAAATGACAAAAATGGTAGAAATGGCATCTGTTGGTCATTCTTTAACACCCCAACAATTTTTTTTTTAAATATTTGTAATGTACAGAAACGCTTCGTCTACAGATTTATTATATGTATAGATATAGATTGTTGCATTTATTTTTAAATAACATTTAGTATTTATTTATCTTCCCTGAAAAAGCAATTTTTATAACAAAAAAAAATTCAATTTTTATAACATTTAATCATATGCCGCATTGAATAAAATACCAATGAAAAGTTAGTCTAGACAGGGATCTCATTAATTACTAAATTAATGGCTCAAATATTAATTGATTTAAAACTTTCACAACTTTTGCAATTATGCGTCTGAGCTAGTATTTAATTAAAATATCCAAGTTAAATAGTATTGAAATAAAAAGTAATAAGTTTTGAAATCAATGAGTCTTTAAATTAGGTAAGTAAATGAAATTGTAATTCGACCATTTAAATTCAAGATTCAAAGTATCTTAGTGGGAAAGTAACATTAGAAAATAAATGTATTCGAAACCAGGCTAATTTTCTAAATGTAGAAAATATAATATGAAGTTTGCGGAAGTGTTTTTTATTACTAAAATATAGCCTTATTAAAAGTAAACTAAATTATGGAAACTCGCTTTGAAAAAATTTAAATTTCAGTAAGTTTTATCATCTAAAAAGAAGGTTAATTCAAAAGTCTATGCTTTCATCTGATTATTTAAAAAGTACTTTTGTTCACTTATAAATTATGATGGTCTCAGTCAGGTCTTTTTGGGAGCGATGTGTGAAAAGCACACATAAAAGACAATTCCTTAGCAATAGTATAATTTTGATTAAGTAAAATAAACCTCTTTTGCCAAACGTAACGTGATTTTCACGGCACGGGCACAAAACAACTAACTAATTTAAATTCGTTTCACAAACCTCAGTCCAAATCGTCTTAGTAACAACTAGGTATCGGAGATTTTCTTAAAACTCCTTTACTACGCCCAAAGACTTTGCATTAACTGCGATAAGGGGTTAGGTTAAGCCGGATTTTCTGCTTTCAGATAAACCGATTGACTGATAGCCGGGTATTGACCCCAACAGAATGATTCATCTAAACATCCGTAAATCGTCAGCTGCTCGTGTTTGACTAATTCATTTTTTTTTTACTTTTCTGTTATTAGTCTATCTATGTCTATCAATATCTTCTTTAAAGGGTGACTGGTAGGTACTTAAACACATTTTTTTCGCGAGTTTCGGTTTTGTTCCATAGTAAAAGTTAGAATAGAATATAGAATATACAATATATAGAATATATTTTATTGTTCAACAAGGACTAGATTACATGGCAAGGTAGGTTATGTATAAAGCTCAAGCATACGTTCTTAATCTAGTTAGTGGGTGCCGTACTGTTCTCCTAGATAGGTTACAGTATAACCTGTGTTTAGGAGAAACAGTTCCGATCCCCGTCATAAATGGTTGACATAAATAAGCACGTGTTATGAAAGTTAAAAATATCTAAAAAGTAATCATTACAATAAGCTACTAATAATAGACAAGAGAGAGAGAGAGATCGAGTTGTTTGTTATCATGAAAAATACCACCGGCATACCTATTCAGAACGACACGATACGGTTTCGTACCGTATCGAACGCCATTGATATCGACGAAGTCCGCTAAACGCTATTCACAAATCCGTAACCGTACAATTTTGACAGTTCGTATACGGTATGAAGACATCAATTCTTCCGACAGGTATTTGCTGTCGGAAATGATATCGAATAATAAATATTGTTTATAAACATAGTTGTTTAAGCATTTTATGAAGTATTTAACTATATAATGTAGTTATGTAAAGTTTTATTATTGTATTGACCGGTGCTTAGATCCAAGTACTTATATTTATATAATTTTAGGATCAGACTAAATAAAAAATCAAGACATAGCACTGTCAACAGTAAAGTGAAGCCGCACGTTTCGTGTTTCGAAAACACGTGTGCACGTAATGAGGTGTACTTTAATTGTAGTTTGGTGTAAATGTATGCGTGTGAGCGTGTATGTACAGAGCAAGGTGTAGTTTTGCGCAGCATGCTTCACTGTATTGTTCGCAGCGCTATGTCTGGGTTTTATTTAGTCTGAGATTTTAGGCGGTTACTGCATAACTCTATTCTAACCCTATTACTCTACCCTTTGGTACCTACTACGTTAACCTTCAATCATAATTATTAACAATAGCAGCAACACCAATAACGTTTATAAATGTGGATACATTATAAAGTTATAATGAGCTTATATTCATGTAGCATGACATAGAGAACTAACTTGAAATAGAGAACAAAATATTTTCCCCGTTTGCTACAGAAAGTTGAAGTTTACAAAGCAAGTTTAATAGAAATCTAGTAAATTTTATTAATTAATAAAATCATTGTTTTTTGTCTTTTTACTTGTCATTTGATGTAATTTTATAGTTGCACTTAATGAAATACCCAATAAATAACGTCTATGTACCACTTTACATTTTCTACCACAATTATCTATTTACTACCATTTCGTAGCGTTCCCCTTAAACACACCTACAATCGGTTCAAAAAATAACCCATCTGCACGGATCTGTGAATAGCGTTTTGACAGTCATACGGTTCAGAAATCAGGTTATCGTACATGTGTCAATTTCGATACGGTATCGAATCGTAACGTTGTGAATAGCTATGCGGGTCACCGTATAAAATAAAAATGTAATGCTGTTCGTTGGTAAGCGCATCATTTCAGAACAGCTGGACCGATTTGGCAATTTTTTGTTTTAAAATGTTCGTAATGTAGGTAATAGTCCAAATCTGATTCTTACGAAAAAATACCTAATTGAAAAGTTGCAAAAAATTCGGGAAAACTGAAAGTGCATTTTCTATGGGATTTTTTTTGGACAGGACAACGTTTGTCAGGTTAGCTTGTTTTAGATAAAAGTGTGATCAACTTATTCAATTATTATCTCTGGAGGAGATAAAGATTTAGAAAGCTTTTTTAAACTGAATTCCTACAAAACCAAATGTATATGTAAGTATATGTATCTGGTTAAATCTGTGGCGGCATCTACATCGCCACATATGAACTACGCATCAATGACATGACGTCACGCAAACCTGCATCGCGCAAGAGTTTACCACGCGATTAGCATATATACAACGACCCGACATCAACCGTTGGGCAGTAGCCCACCAGACACGACACCCGTCTGGTCGGAGGATCCTCCCTTTTCAATAGAGGATGAGTGAACTTTACACCCTGTTCCTCATGCCTCTAAACGTGAACGGCGAGTACATCTCACACCTTCGCTTTGCGGGTGACATCGTCATATTAGCAGAGACGCTGGAACAGTTAGAACAGATGCTGCACAGCCTAAATGGAGCCTCTCGGCGGGTTGGCCTCGGTATGAATTTAGACAAGACCAAAGTCATGTACAATTCCCGTCTGGTCGGAGGATCCTCCCTTTTCAATAGAGGATGCGTGAACTTTACACCCTGTTCCTCATGCCTCTAAAAATCATTTGAATTTTCCATATGTGTTATTTGACCATATTCTCTACTGTTGTACTAAAACAATAACATGATTAAGTACTTGAAATTTTATCAATAGAAGAAATTCCAAAGTAGCACCGTCTATTTTTTGTTTTATACTACTCAACGTAAACAGTTCCTTATTGTGCAGTAAAATTTTGTTTTAAATCGAAGGTTTTTAAATATGTTAAGAACTTACTAAGCTAAAAATAGGTATAAGTATATAACTTTGTCACAAATCTACATCTAAACGAAGCGCGTTTAGTTCCGGTGCGCGTGAGAGTCTTATATCTCTCTCGCGTCAAACTAGACAGCTTTTACGCCATTTCACTTACACACCGAGCTAAACCACACTTCAATAAATCCTTTTAAAAATAACTGCAACCCCAAGGAGACATGAAACAAGAATTTAAATAAAAAAGTAAAATAAAACGCATTTGAAAGCGTTTCGTGCGCTAAACTATTGCACGAACGAAACGCGAGCATTGTGACAATGTGTTATCAAATTACTTAGTGCTGTGTACGAATTCTGAACCTAGATTTACTGGAAGTGGTTTCAATGTAGTATTTTTTTAATCTCGAAACGTTTCGCTACCCTATTGGAGTTCAGAATCATCAGAAATGGGACTAAAATGTTTCATACATTTATTTAGTCCTCCTGACGTGAAAAAGATCATGGATCCATCATTGTTCCAGTGTAAGAGACAGACGGAGCTACACTTGAGAGCAATAAAATCGCACACCTCTTGTAATTTGGTTTATAACTGTTTTTTTTTTCAATGTAAAGATATTGGGTACAAATCATTAGGCAAAATTAAAGAATACAAGCTTAGCTTTAAAAAAATACAAAATTAAAATCATTGACCTTCACGTAACTTACAGAAACCAGTCGTACACCAAATTCCCCAAATTCACCCGTTAGCATTGTCACTACTTGCACCCCTTACCCGCAGGTATAAAAGGGTCGGTTTTTTTGGAATTCTAATCAGTTGCATACCGAAGGTCAACGTGATAACATCTCTACTGAAAGCATACGGAAAAATATGGATACCACGCCCGCAGAAGCCGCTCAAGTTATTGCCTTGCTCGAAGCAGGCCTTAATCAAAGTGAAGTTGCTCGACGACTAAATTTGAGCCGCTACTCTGTTCGTCGTGTGTACCAGAGGTTTCAAGAGACCGGTGGCTACATTCGGCGACCAGGATCTGGCCGGCGACGAAGAACATCAGAGCGTGATGACCGCTTTCTTGTGTCGAGGTCTTTAAGAAATCGGCAACTGAATGCGGTTCAACTGGGACAAGAGCTTCGAGAAGTTCGCAATGTCAGTATAAGTCGGTGGACAGTCAGAAGAAGACTTGGTGAAGCAGGACTGACTTCACATCGCCCAGCAAATGGTCCCAAATTGACCACAGCTCACCGACAAGCCCGACTACAATTTGCCAGGGAACATTTAAATTGGACGTATGACCAATGGCGGTCTGTTATGTTCTCTGATGAGTGCAGAATGACATTACATGGTCATGATGGACGCTCTAGGGTCTACAGAAGGTCATCGGAGCGATTTTCACAATGCTGCATAAGCGAACGTGTTGCTTTTGGCGGTGGATCGTGTATGTTCTGGGGTGGCATAATGTTGGACACTAAAACTGACATTGTATTCATCACTGGAGCGAATACCGGCCCGAGATCGAGAGGTTTGACGGCTGCACGATACGTCGAAGAAGTGCTCGAAGGACATGTGAGGCCGCTTGCGTGGCTTATGGGAGAAGATTTTCTCCTAATGCACGACAACGCGAGACCGCATGTCGCTAGAACAGTTTGCGACTACATGGAAGACGTTGGAATCACCGCGATGGAGTGGCCAGCTCGTAGTCCTGATCTCAATCCGATTGAGCATGTCTGGGATGAGCTAAAAAGAAGAGTTCGAGCAAGAAGCCCTGCTCCTACGCGCCTCCGAGAGCTTCAACTTGCCATTGAAGAGGAGTGGAACGCTATACCACAAGATTTCATGGTAAAATTAATACGGTCCATGAAAAACCGATTAAGAGCTGTAATTAAGGCTAGGGGAGGAAATACACCTTATTAATAAACAATTTGATCAAGAATTTTGAGTTTGATTTTCATTATTTCTAAAGCGAAATTGGGTAATTTTACCCCTTTGTTGGGTTTTGTGCCGTAAAACCTCTTATGGGTATTTTTTACACTGTATTTGATATCATTAGAAAGGTAATGAGGTAGACTCTCAATTAGTGTGTTTTTTTTTAATATTTATTCAGATTCATGAAAAAAAACTGCCTTAACAAAAAAAAGTCAAGGTGTGCGATTTTATTGCTCTCAAGTGTATATACGACCTATATAACACCATCCTTTTTTAGACGGAGCTATATACGACCTATATAACACCATCCTTTTTTAGACGGAGGTATACCTATACGACCTTATAGCACCATCCTTTTTTCTCAACGGAACCAAGATGGATCCATGATCTTTTTTCCTTTTTTCGGCCATGGCCAATTTCAGCGGAGACTTAGCAACCGACGCGGGAGATATTATAGTGAACAAGTGTGTGCGCAGACAGGTGCACTCTCTCTTTCCTCACTCTCATAGTCCGATGGAATTGCAATCTGACACGACCGGAGAGAGATCAGGCGCAGCACCAAGGAGTCTCGCTATGTAAAGAGGGCCACCCATCCACGGACCAACCCCGGTAAGCGTAGCTGAACCTGATGTATCGACCCGTACGGCTGTTATTACTAAGCCACGAGCTCCTCCTTACGAAGTCCTGTACATCAATGGAACTAGTAATAACAATGACACAGACTAATCGGTGATATTCAAATATTACCTACGTAGGTAATTTTACTGCTAATAAGTTCACTGAAAAATATTTTGGATTTCCTGATGATTCATGATTATTATTAATGATTAATAACTCTTGATTATGGCGATATTTCAACGCGTGTTAATCTGCCTGTTATGATTTGTATACTCAAAGGCTCTCGAAATCAATGCGATAACAGTTCGCTTTTAATCATTTTCATTGATGCCTGAAATGCCTGTTTTATAAAGTACATTACTAACTACAATTTTTTTATCATTTAGGTTAAGGGGGGATGCGCTAACGTAGCCTCATGATTTCATGAAATCGCTAGATTTGAGGTCAATTCTAACTTATGGAGTTGTATTGCTGATTCTAATGGTAATAATTCTGTAAAGCCATATTAGTTACGGCCGCGAATCATATTTTAATCAACATACAACCTGACACTGACCTGCAAATTGCAAAAAATGTAAAAAAATTTGAATTTCGCGGACTGCCTTAAGTATATTTGTTTGCGGTTAAAAATTCATGGCGACCTTTATTATCACCTTAAATTTTTCCATCACAGTAGTTATAGTACCTATATTATCCAAGATGAAGACTTCGATTATTTAGCAGTGGCTTCTGCCCGCGCAACGACGCTAAACGAAAATTAAGTAATAGCGCGGGCGGGAGCCAGGCGACGCTAATATTATAAAGGCGAAAGTTTGTGAGTGTGTGTTTGTTTGTATGTTTGTTACTTCTTCACGCTCAAACGGCTGGACCGATTTGGACGAAATTTGGTACGTAGATAGCTTATACCCTGGATTAACACATAGGCTGCTTTTTATCCCGGTGTACGTGGGTCTGCGGGGCGCAGCTAGTCTTAAAATACTTTACCTAAAGTTCTTAACAGAAGAACACTGAAGCCTGTTTATAGAAGTTTGTCTAAAGGCTCTTACAGACAAAGGCGATATCGCGGTCGCGACGCGATATTTCGATATTATATCCGTAGAAAAATATCGCGTCACGACGCGATATCGCCTCTGTCTGTAAGAGCCTTAAAACGGATCCATAAAGGTGGCATCACACTTTGTACACAAGTTAAGTTCGACTTAATTGTTGTATCAGAACTTAGTTCGGCGTTTGAAGTTAGTGCATGCCACTTGGCTCGTTTTAAGATAATCAAGCACCTACTTGAGTTTACTTGGAAACCGCCTTCATTTTGAGCTTATGTTACTTACAATGTAAAGTTTTGGATAGGCTTTCTACCGCTTTTTACCCGACTACGGCGAAGCAAAAAGGAGGGTATGGTTTTGACCGGTATGTATGTATGGATGTATGTTCATCTGTTCCCTCGTAACTTCTAAGCTACTTATCATAATTTGACAAATGAGGTATCCTTGGAAGAGTCTTGATCTTCCGCTGGTTATAGGCTATGTGACGTCACATTAAATTGAATATAGCGCCCTCTAGAGGAACTAAAAAAAGATGTCACGTTAGGGCATAAATTGAACAGATTACGTGTGACTCCGGATTTTTAATTTCTCTATCTTTTTCTAATTACAGTTGAGAACATTTTCTTGTTTCATACTTTTTCAGCGTGATTTTTTAGTAGTCGGGTTTTAGTTTTTAAACTTACTTTTTTTACAATGTTAAGTGTGATTAGTTTAAATGAGAATCTGGTGCAAATGAGAACTTTGAATTTATGATTTTAGTTAGGTAGATGTACCGTCAGCAAGGAAAGTCGATTAACAATTCAGATTTTTAAATCTTAATTATTGAGCAAGACATTTAATTAAAATCGGAACAGAAGTAAAATTAATTAAAGATCTACTAGACTCTTAGGTATTATAAGAAAAACCGGTCAAGAGCGAGTCGGACTCGCGCACCGAGGGTTCCGTTCCGATTTCTGAAAAAGTGTGCTATTTAGAGACATCGTTTTATTTTTCCTGTAATCTTTTCATAAACTTCTATCACACAGAATAATTTCAGATTTTTCCCTTTGCAAACTTCGGAGATAAGGGGGGGGGAACGGTATTTTTTTTTCAAGACAGGGGGTCTTTCAGCACCTGTTACAGAAAAACATAAATATTTTTATTTCTTTCTTATTTGCAAAATAGTTGGGTAAACGTCATATAAAACTATTCCAAATTTCAAGTTGATAGCATTAGTAGTTCTTGAGATATCCAGCTGTGACAGACAGACAGACAGACTGAGTCACACCATAAGGGTTACTTTTTTACCATTTTGGTACGGAACCCTAAAAAAGGAGATAATCAAATCATTTTGTATTAATTTACATGTTGTGTAAAAGTAGCAGTGATAATCGACTTATGTTGCTGACTGTACTTACCCACGGCAAATACATTTTTGTTGTTTGATTAATGTTGAATATACTGTACCAATAATAATGAGGCTTATTCGGACTCCAGGCACAGAATAATTAACACTTCAGTAGTATGCTCCAGATCAATTTTTTTTATACAGGATGTTAGGAAAATAAATGTCAATTCTTAAAAACGAGATGCTTCGTGAAAAACTTCTAAACCTTTATTGACTCGCGCAAACTAGCAAAAACCCTACCCATATTTACCTACTAATACAGCAAAACAAATATGACCAAAAAAAGCCACATTACTTATATTAATAACTACGAAAAAAAAAGAAGAAAAAAAAAACATAAAATAAGTAGGTTACATTTAATAAATGAGAGAGGTATGTTCTCACATAAAAAAGTTAGTCGCGTCATTGCTCGTGAAATGCGTAGGTACTTATAATGTTTGTCCTCGTAAAATATTTACTTAGGCCGAATGGCTCAGCTTGGGGACCGAGCAGAGCTTAGCTTGCTATAAGTTTAAATATTTAGAATGAATAATTCTAAAAATTATGGCGAAATATGATTTTTTTTTTCAACTTTTCAGTACTTAAATAATAATAATCAGCCTATTTAATGTTCCCACTGCTGATGCTGGGACATAGGCCTCCTCTCGGTGAGAGGGAGTGGGCCGTAATCCACCACGCGGGCCCAGTGCGGGTTGGTAGATATCACAATGTCTTCGAATTTTTGGTTATAGGACATGCCGGTTTCCTCACGATGTTTTCCTTCACCGTTTTGTGAACAGTGGTGATGAAATAATTTACACAAAGTAATGCGCCTGTCGGGGTTCGAACCTACGACCTCGTAAGTCGCCACCGTTACCACCTGGTCCTCTCAAATTCCATGTAACATCAATTAGGTACAACAAATTGACTTGGACTAAAATGATGAGAAAAATCCAAAGATGTATAAGATCTGATCATCTGCCTCGCCTTTTCCCAACTAGTTATGTTGAGTTCGGCTTCCAGTCTAACCGAATGCACCTGAATACCAGTATTTGGATATACCAGATGACTTTTTTTACCGTCTTGAAAAAATAGGGTAGCTATATAAAATGAGAACAGAGTTGCCTATGGCATAACTAGTTTTTTTTTAATTTATTTTTTAATAGCTTAGACAGAAATTGATCTGTTAATAAATACTACAAATTCGAAGTTAACTTCTCATACTAGAACAATAAAAACAGAATGAAAAAAAAAATTATCGTTAAAAAATATCGAAATTCAAATCATAATAACCTGCTTAATTAAGAATTTCGATTTTTTTTTTTACATTAAAAAAAACGGTATGCTTATATTATAGGCTTCTACTCCGTTCACCTATTACCTATAGCCTATTTTTTTCAAAATGGTAAAAAAGGTCATCCGATCCAATCAGATAGGACTAAAAATACTAAACGACCTAGCTATATATTTGCCGATAATGTCAAAATTTCTTTGGAATAGATTAAATTTTGGACGTACTACACCTAGAAATGTTAATGGCAAAAGAACATCTTTAAATTATCTAATTTATTTAGAAGTCCTTATTGAATTAAGAATTACTTTTTATTACGTTCAAAGGGAAAATACGGAAAAAGAATATAAATGTAAAAGAAACAAACAGTTCCTTGTATTTAATTAAACCAGAAGCATTGTAGAGGAAAAATATTTATTAACTAAGCTCCTTGATCTATACAAGGTTTTTATTAAATACTAGCCTCTGCCCGTGACTTTGTCCGCGTAAAATTTCTTGTCTTAACATAAAATTGTCATTAAAAATTCTTTCCGAAAATACCGAAAATTCTTTCAATAATGGGAAGCTACAGAGCTTCCCATTAGTGAAAGAATTTTCTGAATCGGATCAGTAGTTCCGAACATTACCACATACACCCATAATCACTTTAAATACGTCTTTATAATATTATTACTAGCTTTTGCCCGCGGCTTCGAAGGTCGGAATTAATCCCACGGAAACGTACTATCGAAACGCTAACGGCAGTAACCCTCCCAGTCGTCATGATTTTTTCCGACATCTTCAACAATCATCGTCATATTTCAGCCAATTTACAAAAAATCTTATGGCCCTGGTTCCAAGCTTGGTTTAGCTCGGTGTGTAAGTGAAATGGCGTTATGGCTGTCTAGTTTGACACACGAGATAGAAGATTCTCACGCGCACCGGAATTATGTCGTAAAAGTGCAAATAAAATCGTATAAAATTAGAAATTAACTATTTAATAAAAAGTAATCCATCACTGGATGCAGTTTGGAATTTAACATTTCATGGTATATTTTTAATTATAATTATAATTGCTAATGAACGGATAAACAGCTTTTAAAGATTATTAGGAGGTATGTTTAAAGATTTTTTTGGTGCATTAAAGTATGTTTAATAATGTTTTGGCTTCCATCACTGTATGCAAAAAGGACTTGAAAATATCATATTTTATTTACATGTCAAAATTATTTACGGTATATGAGATACACAGCTTTAAAAAACCACAGGAAATCTTCAGGAAATCTGCGCCTTAATGAATTATACACTTAAACCTTCCTCATGAATCACTCCGTCCATTGGTGAAAACCGAATGAAAATCCGTTCAGCAGTTTTTGAGATCATCGCGAACATACAAACAGACAGACAGACGCGGCGAAGGACTTTGTTTCATAATATATTATGCAGCGATTAGTATTAGTATTTAAAATTCGATGAACAGATGGTCGTTAGGATTAGGATTTAAGTCCAGAGTAATTATCTGGAATAAATTATGTGTTTAAAATAAAGTAAAAAAACACACAGCACGTAATCAAACCATTAAAAAAACTTACCCATTTGAAAGCTAAAAAAAACCCCAAAATGTTAACACAAAACCTCTATAAAATATAACCAGACTTTTCAATAAAAACTTAACTTAAAATAACAAAATAAACTGTGCAAATTATAACCAAACTGATACGGAAGTGCAGACAACCGTTCTCGTTGCTTCCGCATAATTAAATTTCAGCGTTTCAGTTTACTGAAATTCCATCCCCGCTGAGTTGAGATTCCCGACGGCCAACTATTGTTTCTGAGAGAAGCTAAATAGAGCTAAAAATTATGGGCTTTATGGTTGACTGGACAGGTCCACTCAATCTGTGTGGTTCTTTCATCAAAAGACCATTTCAGACTGCAATCTACATGGTCTTCACATGATCTGACCAAGATTATGTCTGGACTTTAAAAGAGACTGTGACCTCTGAGTTTGTTTCGGCGTTTCTTCTCAGAGTAGTCAGATAGGAAACGTCGAACTCATCTAGTTTAAAAAAAATATGTTTGACGTGTAAAAGTGTTTGTACAAACCTACTTACAGAAAATAAATCATTTATCATTTATCATTTATCATTTAAGGCTCGTTTTGTGAAGAATAGCCTTTATTAGCTTGTTGTTTGTTGATATTAGCTGAAGTCAAGAAGCTTTTCAGGTAAGCTAAGATGTCTTCAGTGTTGGGTTTATTCATTTCTGGGATTGTTTTCAGGGTTGGGTCGTATATGTATCAGAAAGCTTATTGAAAGTGGATATAATTGCTTTTATTTTTCGCGTTACGCGTTAGGTTTGATCTCAGAAAATTTTAGAATTTCATCTTCGCGGATGAAGTGAGTAAAAACAAAAAAAAAATCGGCCAAGTGCGTGTTGGACCACGCACAATGAATGGTTCCGTAGTTGTGATGAATATATCCCTAAAACAAACTGAACATTGTACTTGAACAACGTGTTCTCCCATATGATATACGTCACGGTCATTTCTCCAATTACAAATGTACCTAATAGCAATTTTTTTTTGTGTGATGAACTATTCATTAACGATTTTCGGACTTTTTTCTTTCCTTGACCTTGCTTCTTGCCAAACTTCATGATTCTAGGTCAACGGGAAATGCCCTATCGATTTTGATTTATTTGCGAGTATCAAAATATGTTGCATAAATGGCCGTATTTTTTTTTATTGCGTTAACTTGGAAGCTTGATTTTTTTAGAGCTCCAAGAAACCGTAGACTTACCTACGTATTTGATATTAATTTCAACTTGATACCTCAACGCGTTCCTAAGAAAAAGGGTTTTGACAGACTGACAAACGGACAACGAAGTGATCCTATAAGGGTTCCGTTTTTCCTTTTGAGGTATAGAACCCTAATTAATAAGTTTCATAGAAAGCAACATAACGGACTAGAATAAAGCTAGGTACCATAAATTTCTGAAATAAAAGACAATCGAAATTGGGTATAACATGAACTGCAGTAGGTAACAAAAGGAACTACCAAACTCACGATGTCATAATATTCATAGTTACGACAGGAATTCTAGCCGAATACTTAGGAATTGCCTTTTGGCTAACTCGGACTGAATACCGGAGACTGAGCGTCTCTGTAATCCTCTTAGCTGGAGTATTTCAGCTAAATGTACTGCTTTATGAATGTTAAGGCGGAGATGTCACTTTAGCTATATTTTGTGCTTGTTAGTCATCAACGCATGTGACTAAAAGAGTGATGAATATATGTCGCAGGTTTATGACAAAATCAGGTTTTTGATCAAAAACCTAGGCTTTTGATCAAGAACCGGTCGACGGAGCCCCGCTGTGCGGGGCTTATATTTCTGTCTGCAAGGTTTAAAGGAACCTAACCTAACCGAACCTCGGGGTGCCCCCCACGTCGACCGTCTTCTTCCGGTTATGAATCAAAAGCCTAAGTTTTTGATCAAAAACCTGATTTTGTCATAAACCTGCGATATATTAGGTGTAAAAAAATTAACTGCAAGAACTTCGTCCACATACTCGACATCGAAAAACAAACACATTACAAAAAAAAATTTTCGCGGAATCGCGAAAAAAAATCAGCTGTTCAATACATTTAAGTTCGCATAATTCGTCAAAATGTACTGAACAGCTGATTTTTTTTTCGCGATTTCAGGTTTGGTCCCATAGTAAAAGTTGTTCATAATGATGAGTACAATGACCCCTTAAGAGGTTGTGGGTTATTTATTTTACACCTTGTATACATCATATACATGAGGAACGCCAAAGAAAAGATGGATGGATTTGTGTGTGGAAAGAAAGAGCCTGTGAATGATAGCGGGACAGGACAGGGGAGAATGGAAGAAGAAAACGTGTTGCGCCGACCCCACGTAACATGGAATAAGGGCAGGAAGATAATGAGTCATCAGTTCATCATAAAAATGGAAGACTGTCATGTACAAGTGGGTACGTTTGCAAATGGAGCCTCAATTTCGGTTTATTTATTATAATAATTATGCTTAATATGCTAAATTATCTTTTACTTTTTCAAAACGTTTTATTTGAATCAAAAATCTAGATTTTTTTTTATCTTCAAGTAATTTTTCTTCTAAGAAAACCTAAAATTTGATTTAAAGGAATTCGAAACGATAATTTTAGATTAAGGAAAATATATGGTTCGCCTAGCCGTAGATTATAAGTTGATCTATGTAGGGGTATTCTTAAAGAAATTTTATAAAGGAAAGTTCGTGATGCAAAGAATTCCTTTCGCCTTAGCTACTTTGTACCTCCATTTATAAATTCCACAAGTTTTTTTTAAGGTAGATAATAAGAATGTCCAAGGAGAAAAGTCTGGAAAAGAAATACTACTAAAAAAGGACAACTTAGAGCAGGTATTTAATATGTTTTTTATTACAATCTAACAGTAAAAAATTGTAAAGTTACCCCATTAAAATAATAAATTAGACATTCTAAGAATTTTGTCTAAAAACAGTCAAGAAGGCCGGTATTGTGAGGGCTCGAACCTCACAGCGGGTGGCTAACTACGTTATACATAAATAGACAGTAATGCACTGAAGAAATGGGGCTGAAGCCCGCTATATTAAAATAGAAATAAAATTATAACACACAGCCTAGGTCTTACGCAGAGCCCTAGCTACCAGCTATATGACAATCCTTATAAAAAGCGACCATCACTTTTTATAAGAATATTCGATGTTTGAATGATCGGACTGTCAGCCAATTATCCATACTTTGGCTTGTACATAGTAAAACCTCTACAGTATTTTGAAATAAGAGTTTTGAATTTTGTAAAAAAAATGCTAAGTCAACAGTTTTTAAATAGTAATGAAGAATACCGGCCAAGTGCGTGTCGGACCACGCACTAAAATCGTTAATTTGTTGTTTTATCGGAACCCTTCATGTTCCGGTAAAACAACAAATTAACGATTTTCGGACTTATTCCCTTACTTGTGATGTGAGACTTTACTTCTTGTCATCAAAATTATGTCGCATAAATGCCAGTATTTTTTTTACTGTAGACCTATATGTATTTGATATTAATTTAAACTTGATATCTATACGCGATCCTGAGAAAAAAGATCTTGACAGATTGACAGATAGACGGACAACGAAGTGACCCCATAGGTAAGTAAGGGTTCCGTTTTTAGGGTTCCGTACCAAAATGGTAAAAAAGGAACCCTTATGGTGTGACTCAGTCTGTCTGTCTGTCTGTCTGTCACAGCTGGATATCTCAAGAACTACTAATGCTATCAACTTGAAATTTGGAACAGTTTTAGATGACGCTTACCCAACTATTTTGCAAATAAGAAAGAAGTAAAAATATTTACATTTTTTTTGTAACAGGGACTGAAAGGGGTTCTTAAAAATTCAAAGTGAGGCTACTATGGCATGTGGGGTATCATATGAAAGAGCGCTGCTTGGACATTCTTAAACTATTTTTTATTTTTTTTTAGGCCGCATAGTTTTCGACTTTTGATGATCCTTATCTCCGAAGTTTACAAAGATAAAAATCTGAAATTATTCTATGTGATAGAAGTTTATGTAAAGATTACAGGAAAAATAAAACGATGTCTCTAAGTAGCACACTTTTTCAGAAATCGGAACGGAACCCTCGGTGCGCGAGTCAGACTCGCTTTTGACCGGTTTTTTTTTTCCTTTTGAGGTACGAAACCGTAAAAAGAAAATAGTACGTTTTGATATTCTAATACCAGGAGCGCTAATCACGCTGTTGCTGAACGCGTAGCATGACGACGCGACGTTTTGTCGACGGAAGAATGGACTAAACTACACATTGCCATGCTTAGACGCGTAAAATGCGTACGCACGGCTACAGATCAAGCTGTACATTTCCAGTATAAGCTGATCTCGCATGGTATAGGATTTCCTTACATTGAGGGGTCAGTGTAAACTGGAAATGTATAGCTTGATGCGTAGCCGTGTGCGTGTGTACCAATAATTCTACTACTTATCTGCCATTTTGTCTATTCTTCCGTCGACAAAACCCGTTTCTATGGCGGTCGTGCTAATAGTGCTGGGGGCATTAATTTGTGTTTGAATCCTTACATAAATAGAGAGATCACTTCTTTAAGCAGGAACAAACTGTTTTCAACAAGGCCGAAGAAAAAATCCATAAGCACCTTGTACACCAGGTACAATCCGCGAGGCCTAAGCTGAGCTTTGCATTTGTGTGAGTGCACATAGATAGTGTAGGTGTGACGTCGGCCTAGAGCGCGACGCGTCCTTTACTTGGTTTAAAACCGGTTTATACTGCTTTTTGGCAATCGGGCTGAGGCGCGGTACATCCCTCGCGCGACGCAACTCCGCTTCTTTTGGTGATCACTCACACAAATGCAACGCTTAGCTTATGCCTCGCGTACTGTAGCGCTATTTATCATCACCCACACACAAACTCAACCACACCTTACTAAGTAGGCCCACCTATTAAAGCACACCCGAAGCACTACAAATAACTATTAAAAGACAAAGTTTGAAACAACTGCCATCTTGTTAATTGCTAGATAAATCACGAGCCTCATCTATTACAGGCATCGGGACAATAAAACAGTACAATTTATCACCATCTATGTTACATTTAACGACTGGCGTTGAAACGTCTGAACTATCGTAAGCAAATGCATTGTAACAATTATTGCTCATCATCTTAACTTCATCTTAAGGCCGAACTATACGCCAATGACCTTGAGTGGTTAGCTTGCGCATTCTGAGCTGAGCTCACGCAACGCGTCGTACGTCCAGCCAGTAATAGGACTCGCCCATCAAGGAGCGCTGTCCCAAATTAGACGCATTATTAATTTATTATACATAAAACAAAAGGCATTTTAATAAAACACGTATACTAAAAGATAAACAATTAAATTACCTTTAAAATGGTGAAGGTTTCATAAAAATACGCCTGACAGTTTTTGCGTGATTCTCAGTTTTTTATCTGCGTTAGACATAACTTTACAAATTAATTACACTATTTAATATAAACATAATCTAAAATATTCACATATAAAGTTATTAAGAAAATGCTCTAATTTAACACATATTTTTTCCAAATCATTAACACTACTCGTTTAGACGTGATCTTCGGTTTAAAATCATCAAAAGTCAGATAGCGTCGCCTTAAGGCGAAAGCGCCAGGGTAGCCCGCGAAATTCAAAATTTCTTACGTTTTTTGCAATTTGTAGGTCAGTGTGAGCTTGTATGTTGATTAAAATATGATTCGCGGCCGTAGCTAATATGGCTTTACAGAATTATAATCATTAGAATCAGCATCACAACTCCATAAGTTAGCGTTTACCTCAAACCTCATGATTTCATGAAATCGCTAGATTTGAGATAAATGCTAACTTATGGAGTTGTATTGCTGATTCTAATGATTATAATTCTGTAAAGCCATATTAGGTACGGCCGCGAATCATATTTTAATCAACTTAAACGCTCACAATGACCTACAAATTGCAAAAAACGTAAGAAATTTTGAATTTCGCGGGCTACCCTGGCGCATCAATCTTAAGGATCTTGGAGTGGGTTTGTGTCAATTTTAAAATGCATTTGAAAGTTTTAAACTACTTATACAGATAAAACCAGCCTCTCAAACTGAGAAGAGCCACGATTGCTCAAGCCGGGTTGGCGATTTCTGACTTATAGTGACTAAAAATTCAGATTTCCTCACAATGTTTTTCGTTCACCGATGTCAGGTGATGTTCAGGCTTCAAAAATATATGAACGTCAAAAAAAGTTCATACCATTGTGACAACTATAAGCATCATTAAATTGTGGTCAAGATTTAGATTCATTAATATGACTGCTTTTTTTCTTATGATTGCCTAATACACAGCATATACGAGTATTATTGAACCGTTCACATGAGGACATATTTTTGATATATAGGTTCTATAGAATTTATTGAGCTTTCCAGCGTTCACAATATTTTGAATCCTTGACAGTGCCAATATATTAATGAACTCGACTGTACCTACTATCTCGAATATTGTCTCTTTTAGCTATGTCAGAAACATTATCATTAGGATAATGACGAGCTTAAAAAGACGTACCTAAAATATCATCATGGAAATGAATCAGGGGAAGTAAAAGTCTTTTCAATACCTCTTGGTTTTAGTGGTTTCTGGCAAACACTAACATACAAAAACCTGAAAATCATTTGAAAAAATTCACAATTCCCAGCAAAACACATGGTGAAATAATTTATATTTCAAAAACGATTCACGCAGTTTGATTTCAGTATTCTGTAAATTGGAACAATAAAACTGTCTAATATATCGCCATCAATACGCCACTTAACCGCTAAAGCTGCGCCCGTGATTTACACCACCGCACCACAGAGGGCGCCACGTTCTAATGTCGCTGTTTAGTGACGTCACAAATCATATGCCGCCATTTTGGATGCGCCGCCATTTTGACATGCGATTTAGACGCAACTAAAAAAATTGTTTATTGTGTATTTTAAATAATCGTAAACAAAGTTATTCATTGTATTGCAAGGAGGGTTTTAGTCGATCACTCCCGCGGGGACCAGCCGTATTGGGAGATCTTGTTACTGTATTTATCTTCTTTTTATGCTGTTGTTTTAGGTAGGAGGGGGCCTGTGAATTTCATTCGTTATTAGTGGAGGTATTATCTTGATCTGTCGTTTTTTCATATTGTTGCAAGTAGCTAGTAATTTGGTTATTTGCTTTCAGTTTCTTTTTATTGTTTGTCCTGCTAAATGATATACTGTCCTTACTGCAGGTAGTTTCTGGTGGAGAAGCTGAGGGTGCCCTTTTATTGTTCGGCTTCTCATTGGTTTTCTTAACAATTAGTTTATCGTAATTTATGAAGGCTTCGTTACCCTTTTCTTTTTCAAGTTTTAATTGTTGTTTCAATTGTTCTCTGATTTTTAGTACCTTAGTTGGAAATTCGTGCTTGACATAAATATTCAACCCTGCCAGTTGTTTTTTATTTTTTAATACTTTTATTTTCATTCCTAGTGTTGTAAACGCGACAACCACTGGTCTAGTGTTGTCGTTTCTTTTTCCCAGTCTCTTAACTGATTCCACCTCAAATTCCTGAATATTAATTTTTAGTTTTTCCTGTATTATGTTTAAAATTTTTTCTGCCAACTGAAAGTATGATGTTTCTCCTTCTTCTACACCAAAAAATACCACATTTCTTTGTCTTACATTCTTCTCTAATTCATCAAGTCTTTTCTCTTGCTCTTCTATTTGTGAATTTAAATTATTCAAGTTGATATCCAATTTATTGAACTTTTCATTAACATTATTATTTATATTAGTAGTAATTTTTTCTTCAAGGTTTGTAAGTGAATTTTCCACAGTGACTAATTTCTGTTGTAGCTCAGTTTTCATGTCTAAAATAAGTTTCTTTATATCTTCCATATTTATTGATAACGTACCAGTGAGTCCCTCTATCGGTAAGTAACAAAATTATAACACCTTTGTTTTGAGTCAATAAATGACAGGATTGACAGGTAGTTATTGACGTCGTTGTTACACATGAAGTAGTTCAGCTCTTGGCCACTAGATGGTTTTGAATGGTGTTCAGCTATTCGTCACTCGATGTTGCATGAAATAAGTTTCATTAGATCTTCCATGTATATTTATTGATAACGTACTAGTGAGTCCCTCTATCGGTTATTAGCAAAATTACAACACCTTTGTTTACAATCAATGACAGGATTGACAGGTAGTTATTGACGTCGTTGTTACACATGAAGTAGTTCAGCTATTCGTCACTAGATGTTGCATAGATCTTACCTTGCAATATTATTAACAAACTTTATTTTATGGTATTTTTCTTAACATTGTATTTCTCACTTTCACAGCTTGAAATTATTACACCGAATCGTTCTTTCCACCTTTGAAATGTGCACACTTATGTTTCACTCGAAAATGTTATTCCGGAGGTTTACGTGAAGTTCAAATGGTCCGTTACTTCACAGAATTTTAGTCACAATAATGTATCGTCTGTAGTATATTTTCACTAAAGTCCACTTTCTCAATAGTCTATCACTTATAGTTCTTGGTGATTATGGCACTCAAATACTTAGAACACTGTTAAATACTTTCATTTTATTAAATTACTGCAGAGCTGATGTAAACACGAGCACAGTCCTACCCTCCCAATCTTATTATCTTATTATTTAATGAATATGAAAGTGAAAATAACTCATATCTAAATATATGCACACTAAACGTCCGATCCCTAGCAGGCGATACGAGACAAATTGAACTGTTACATGCCTTGAAGAATATCAATTGGGATGTTTTAGGTCTTTCAGAGACAAGACAAAAAGACTTTGAAATCCTAGAAAAGGATGATCTCATTTTTATGTACTCAGGAAACAAGAGCGGCTATAGCGGCGTTGGCTTTATACTCAAAGGGTACATGAAACTACACGTCATAGAGTTAAAACCCATCTCGGATAGAATAGCTCGACTCGACATAAATATAAATAATACCCAAATTAATATTATTCAAGTATACTCCCCAACAGAAAAATCAAAAGATGAAGAAATACAACTATTTTACGAGGATTTAATTATAGCTCTGTACAATACAGGCCCAAATACAATAATAATGGGAGATTTTAATGCCAAAATCGGTGCCGCCAAACTTGAGGACAGAGATGTAATGGGCCCTTGGTGCTACAAAAGCAAAAGAAGTAAAAGAGGAAAATTACTTACGGAGTTCTGCATAGAACATCGGCTCCATATTATGAATACTTACTTTAAAAAGAAACAAAAACAAAAATGGACTTGGTGTTCTCCTGATGGTAAAACCTACAACGAAATTGACTATTTCATAACTAATAATAAAAACAGAGTGAGAGATATTAATATTATAAGCACAACACACCCTACCGACCATAGACTGGTGCGAGCAAAATATTTAATCGGGGCGCAAATAAAATCGAGAAAATCTTTCAAAGGTAAAGTCTGCGCCTTTACAACATTGGAAAAAGAAACACTCAAAAACCAATTTATTGAAGCATCTGCATCTATTACTTATTCTGACGATGTGCAGGAATCATACTCTGCAATCATAAACACTATTAAAAATGTAACTTCATCATCTGTCACGAACTCTACGAAACCTACACCCAAAACTGATATTTCACGACATATTGCTAAACTTATAGAACGCAGAACATTCTTAAAACATAAGAAAAATAAAACGAAAACCGAAAAGCAGGAACTCACCAAGATGTATAGAACCATTAAGAGAAAAATAAAAAGAAAGAAATACACAGATGACCTAAAAATAATTGAGGAAGAGTTAACCTTTAATAGTTCAGTGAAGAGGGGACAACAACGTCTAAACGACGTGCGAAAATGGGTTCCTTCTCTAAAATCCAAAGAAGGACGAACTACTTCCAATAGAAAAGAGCTAGTGGAGACTGCTACAGAATTTTACGAAGATTTATACCAACGTAGAGACGAAATTAATAATATGTTTGCAACAATAGGACCTGATGAGCTAAACTTAGAAGTGCCAATATTTATGGAAAGTGAAGTAATGAATGCTATCCTGTCTCTTAAATCCTTAAAGAGTCCGGGAGAAGATGGGGTTACCAATGATATACTTAAAACTCTAATAGAACCACTGTCTCCTATTATTACAAAATTGTTCAATAATATCTTGGCATATGAAAACATACCTGTGGAATGGGAGACATCAATCATAACATTGTTGTACAAAAAAGGAAATCCTCAGGACATAGGAAATTATAGGCCTATAAGCTTATTACAGACCACATACAAAGTATTCACGCAAGTATTGCTTAAAAGAATTATGCCGACTCTAGAATTCAATCAACCTAAAGAACAAGCTGGTTTCCGCCCAAGGTTCTCTACAGCCGATCATATATTTACTGTGGCACAAATCATCGAAAAGTATGAAGAATACGGGAAAAGGCTCTATATTGCTTTCGTTGACTATTCGAAAGCTTTTGATTCGATCGGACACTTAGCTCTGTGGAAAGCCCTATACCAACAAGGAGTACCACAAAAATACATAAATATACTAAAAGAAATCTATAAAAGGGGTAAAGCCAAAGTTAAATTAGAGAGACAAGGAAGAACTTTCGAAGTACAACGTGGAGTCCGACAAGGCGACCCGATATCACCGAACCTTTTTACTGCTCTCCTCGAAACCATCTTCCGCAACTTAGAATGGGACTCTGTGGGGATTAACATTAATGGAGAAATACTGAACCACTTACGCTTCGCAGATGACATCGTACTGATTTGCGACAACCACATACACCTGGAATACATGCTGCAAACTTTAGATAGTGAAAGTAGAAAATGTGGATTGAGTATGAATCTGGAGAAAACTCGCATAATGACCAACGGAGAAAATATACCTATAAAACTATCATCTAAGGAAATAGAGTACGTGGAAGAGTATGTATATTTAGGGCAGAGAATCACGTTCAAGGAGCAGACTGCGGGCGAAGTAGAGCGTAGAATAAAACTTGCTTGGAAAAGGTATTGGTCATTGAAGCACATTTTCAAATCCAAGCTCCCATTAAAACTAAAGAAAAAAGCATTCGAAACTGTCGTGTCTCCTACACTACTCTATGGATGCCAGAGCTGGGCACTAACAAAAGAAATTATCACCAAACTCCAAGTTTTCCAGCGGGCCGTCGAACGAAGTATGTTGGGACTGAAACTGCGAGATAGAATTCGGAACTCTCAAATCAGAATGAACACCAAACTGATAGACGTAGCAGACTTAGCCTGCAGGCTAAAATGGCGATGGGCAGGTCACGCGGCGCGCGCAGACGACGGACGTTGGAGCGAGCGTGTGCTGCACTGGTGGCCGCGCGGCGAGTCGCGCCGCCGCGGTCGCCCGCGCCGCCGCTGGAGCGACGACGTCGCGCGGGTCGCGGGACCCACTTGGACCAGGACCGCTAAAGATAGAAGGTTATGGAAATGCATGGAGGAGGCCTTTGCCCAATATTGGGTACCCAAAAACTAATAAAAATTAAATATAATCATTGTTACTTTTATTACTATTTGAATTAAATTGCTATTATCCTATTGTTAATAATTAAATTATTATAATTATTTTGTAAATTGAATGTCATTAATTAAAATGTCTTTGTATCATAATTAGAATCTCTTTTTAGTGAGAGAATATTTTAATTGAATTGTTTTTATCATATTATTATTTTATTAAATCAATTGTTATTTAACAAAGATTCAATATCAATTGTTAGATTTATAGTTATATAATTAAATGTTTAATAATATGTTATTTATAATAATATGTATAGTGTTTTGGGAATAAATGGCTTTATTATTTATTATTATAAACAAAGTTATTAGGTATTTACAGTTTAGTTTTTATGAAAGAACTGGTTGCGATTTTGTGAAAGCTAGGTTCTAAATATAGCGAATTCTTAAGTACAACCGTGAAATTTATATCCTTTAAAAAAGAATAAAGTGGGAATTGGTATTCGGTAAATTCGTTTTCCGCAACAAAAAAAAAAGAAAATAGATAACGAGGTGAGTTGGCAGGTACGTGACAGGGTTACTTAAATAACAACGCAAAGGGAGGCATTTGTAGGCCATTCAAAATAGTCAACGTTTAAGAGATTTCGTTTTGAATATTACAAAATGAGTTGCGAAAGGCCTGGAAGCTGGAAATTTTAAAAATACCTATGAAGACAAAAAGTCTTTGCTTATGATGTTCAGATTTTTGGCCGAATGATGACCGACGAATGGCCTTTGCCCAACCGTATTGCATAATTACTTACCAATATTACTAAATTATGGTTTTATGATATTAGCATAATCAACACGCATGACATTATTTTTAATAGGTATTATATATTTTTTTTTAATTTTTTTTTTTTTTTTTTTTAAATATACTTTTTTACATTGTAAGAAGTAACAAGAATAATGTACTCAGGATTTTGCAATATCTTGGAGTATCTTGCCAGTTCTTTTCCATAGAGAGTTACGTTTTGGAATGGGCAACTAGCACTAGCTTCAACTTTCTGACTAACTGACCTGTTTTTTGACAGTTCAAAAGTGCCTGTAAGTAATTGGTTTAATTGAAATACCTAATTAAGTAAATGCTTTGAGTTTTAGTTGAGTTTCGAGTTCGACAATAATTTTGGCATAGATTAGGAGATTACTTACACTAACAGTCATAAAAAGTAAGCAATAAATATGGAATACCCATTCTTAATTCGGAAATTATATTATTCTACGATAAAATAAGATTTATTGTATGCTAATAAAAGAACATAGCTTGTTATTATCAGTTAGTGATACTGAATTTTAAACATAAGTACATAGTTTCCGTGGTGTAGCGGTTATCACATCTGCCTAACACGCAGAAGGCCCCCGGTTCGATCCCGGGCGGAAACATAGCTTTTTGTCAAGGCAAAAATTTCCCCACCAACATCGCTATACTTATTTTTTATTTCTCGCTTTTATTTTAAGAATAAACCCAAAAAAATGCTTATAAATAAACATAGCCTCACTTCAACCATTCACATCTATTACACTTGTGTTGTGCCTATCAATATCTCCTTCATGCTCCACGATCACGCACTTACAACTTACCCGTTCCTAGTTCTAAGAGATACACCAGTATCAATTGAAGCCTTATTTATATTCAGTAGGTAAGGGATATCGATGTGTAGGATACACATTTGTAACGCTAACTGTGCACGTAACACGGCATACAGAGAAATGTAGGATCCGGATACCGTGTCGATAGGTGATGGATTTACCGTATTTTTCAGAGTACTGTTTTGAGGGCAAACAAAATAGTTTTTTTTTTTTTTTGGTCACAACACTGCAAAGACTTAAAACAAAACTTGACGCCTTGTATCCGTTCGCTTGTTTGTCACAGGGCTGTATCTCATGAACCGTAAAGAAAACTTGAAATTTTCACAAATTATGTATTTCTATTACGGGTATTAAAACAAATAATAAAAATAAAATAAAGTTAAAAATTCTAACATGTGGGCATGGCATACCCACATGTAACATGGCACGAACACGCAAACAGATGAAGCCAATGCCTATCTATTCTACACACATTCTACACAACGTGACAATATCTGATAATGTAATAAGCAAAATATCAAACACAATAGTGTTACTACGTAATTATCGAACAGCTGCCTAATCCTATAACTCCATTACACCACTAATTCCCGGCATTAGTTCCCAATTACGTCACTATTATATTAACTACATCAACACATACAAGTCCCATTGCTGACGCCGTACGGGCATTGAATAAATTATTATCTTTGAATGCGAATACATTCGAGGAATACTAGTATCCGTATTGAATAATTGACATACTAATGTCTTGTTCTGGTCGAATCTAAACCTAGTGCACATCTGCCTCGTCTGTTTGTTTTGATCAGGTAAATATATGGGTAAAAAATTTAATAGGTAATTTTTTGAAGTGAAAACTTCTTTAGGCGCGATAAGCGGATTTTGGTAGAGGGAAATCTTACGGGTTCGCGTAACCGCGACACCGCAACAGCGCGACATCACGACAACTCGACACCGTGACGTTTTCACTTCTATCGGCAGTCCCATGAGAAAGACCTTGTGGACTGCCACAGTGTATTTGAAGCTACCATTGAACATGCGTTTTTTTTTAATTTGTCGAACCGTATATTTCATCACGTCCGTCGTCACGTTTGTTTAAACGAAAAACTTTTTCCACTTTTTCCGTTAAAATCTGTGTAAAATCATCCGCAAAAATTCCTTCACAAGACACAGTCAGCTGTTAGCATTCCAAAAATTCCATTCTAGACTAGATAGACACAGTCACGCTTTTACTTAAATATTCACGCTGGACAGAATGCACTCGACGTAGCACCGTTGCACGTTGTTCAGAGTGTTTCAAGAAAAATCAACAGAAGAGGCAGCCGATTTGAAAATAGACCGTCAGAGTCACGTCAGTCGAAAAAGCGAAGCATGCTCGTGTCAGCTGCGCTCTGGGCGGCGTGTTCGTGTCACGCGTTTTGTGGTACAAATGTGTATTGTTCAGTTTATTACGTTTTTAGGTCCTGGGCTTGTCCTGGGATTTGGTTGGTGTGATTTTTTCATGAAATATCTGATAATCTGTTTGATGGCAAAACCTCCAATTTATTTGTCTGAAGATTAAAGTCATAATTATTATGCAATTTCATAATATTAAAATTAATAATAATGTATTATAATTAATATATAATTATATTTATTATAAAAAAATAAATGTAAAGCAAAAGACTATGTTTCCGCCCGGGATCGAACCGGGGGCCTTCTGCGTGTTAGGCAGATGTGATAACCGCTACACCACGGAAACTATACATCAGGTGTTCAAATTTTAGATTGTATAGTAATTAGCACTGAGGAAAGTAAAAGAAACGAGGTCAAGAGGCACAAACTGTAAAATGATCAAATAATACCGGAGAGTGATTTGCACTTCATTTTAGCATTTTTTCTTCTTTTTTTAAGCAGGTTCATAATTTTTTTTTTTTTTTATGTAACCTTTTTACAGAGTGGGTAGTGTTGAATCTCTAACAATCATGTGGGTGACGTGCTGCTCTCCTTGCTAGACTATGCAATAGCCTGTATTAAGGAGTAACAGCTAACAGTGCCGAATAATGTTGATAATACTTAAATGAAAAGCCCAAAAGTCGATCTAAATTGACTCAAAATACTACATTTTAGCTAAGAGTTTTTTCATTCATCTAATGTTACTTTTTTTCCGATTTTAATTAAATAAATATTCAGCTCAATAATTAAGGTTTAAATAACTGAAGTTCGTCGCTGTCTATAACTACCTAAGTACTGTGAGGGCTCGAACCTCACAGCGGGAGGTTACAGTACCTACTGTAAAAACTTTTTGTGCGATATAAATACCTAGATGAAATTGGATGGTACCTATTGTAATACTTTAATCAACTTTTATAGCTCCACATTTTGTTTTGGTTTTGAACCACAAAACATTTTAATATTGTGTCCAAAACTAAAAGCTACTCAGTTGCTCTCTGTAACTTGTTAAAGCAAATCACTCAGAAACTAAAAATAAATTCACAAAAGGTACGTCTAGACGGGCAACGAACTTTTAGTTGCCTATACTAGAGTTCTATAATTAAAAGTATTTAAGTACAATTATTTTATTCTAACAAAGCGATCTTCTTTCTAGCAGTGTTAGCATAATGGTGTGACCGTAGGACTGCCAAGACATAGGTCTCCAGTTCGAACCCAATGTACGCACTTCTGACTTTTCGGATTGATGTGCGTATTCACTTGCTTAAAAAACGTTATACTTATCTGGCGAAATGTGGGAAACGAGCCGTCATGTTATGTGTGCTAAGTTAAAAAACGGTGAAGGAAAATATCGTGAGGAAACCGGCCATGCCTGAGAGATATTTCTCGACGGCATGTGAAGCCAAATAAGATGAGTACAATCTCCCATTTCGATTTGGAGCATGTTTTAAATTTCATCCCGTATAGAAAGGGGTTTCTACAAGACACGATATTGACGTGGTTTCGAAGTAAGGAATTGTTAAGTGGTCATAGTGAATTAGGGCCCTGGTTATAGATAGTGCAATCCACGAAGACGCGCCCCACTACTCCTGCTTACCGTTGTACACAGTGGCGTAACTACAGGGTGGCAAGTCGGCAAAATGCCACGGGCCCTGTAACAAATCTACTAGCCTACAGAAATAAAAGGGGGCTAAAGTAAGACTTGAAACAATATATTGAATATTAAAAGATAAAAAATACAGACCGGTTAGTAAAAAACACATCCTACCTAACACACACAGTTATTTAGCGCGAAGGTAGAGGATAGCTTGAAGTAGTAATTTGAGTAAGTCCAGGTTAGGCAAACACGCACGGATAGTTTGGAAGAGGAAGATTTTGAATTGAATCGCTCCGATAAATTAATGGTTAATTTCTATAACCCTCCTTTAGGGATCGACCGCAGTCGGGTAAGTTTTAGTCACTGAGTTAGTTTTCCCGGTCGAAGAATACTTTTAGGAGATGTTTAGTTTATAGCTTCCGGAGCAGAACTCAACAGTCTCCGAGTCTTTCATCCATCGGTTCATCAGGCAGCGTTTTTCAAAAACGTCTTCCAATTTCAGATCCTTTCCACATTTGAAGCTTTCCGTCATCAGAATGCCAAACGCCACAGTCAATGCTTGAATCTGCCAGTAATATACGTTGAAAAACCTCTAACCTCTTCGATGAATTTCAAGTGTGTGTGCATTAATTTTATAAAAGTAATTTAAGATACAGCTATTCAATAATAAATCAAAATTATCTATAAAATACAATATTTGACCTAACATATTGATAAAAGAATTTAGATTACATAAATCAAAAGAAACGTTCATAGTCTATGCCATTATGAAACTCTATGAAAGATAGTTAGATAGAAGAAAAAAAATAATGACAGCTTGACAACCTGACGTAAGTGTCATAACAATGAAAAATTTATAGAAAACGAATTGTTTTAGACCAATTCGCAATAGATGAATATAAATCTTTATAAAAGATAAATAAAAATGGATGAAGTGTAAGTAAAGGTTATGTATGTAGTATGTATGTATGTAGTAGAAGTATGTAGATACTATATTTCCCCATCGACCCCGAGAAAATTTTCAACTCAATTGAAAATTTTGAAGGTTAAAAATATTACAGCATTCACAAAACGTACATACTTCATTCAATCACACCGACATCTTACGAAGTTAGGTCAGGTAGGATTCACATTCAATGATCACTACTCAACCTGATAAATCAATAACAGTAGGCTTATTTTCGGAGTTGTAATCCGCTCACGTCTAAAACCATTAATAAAATATATTTAACAAGGGCTTATTTTTATGGAGTTGTTAGCCGCTCCAGAAGATTCAAGGTTTAAGAAAAACCAAGTTTAAGAGAGAAAACTCAAGTTAGTTTGAGTTTAAGAATAACCCAAGTTTAAGAAAAACTTAGTTTAAGAGAGAGAACTCGTTAGTTAGAGTTCAAGTTTAAGAAAGGCTCAAGGAAGACTTGAGTTTAGAAAGAGGATATAAGAATACCTCTAAGGATAGAGAATGCATTAGGGGCTTGTTTAATGAGTTGCTACCGCTCAGAAAGAAAAAAAAAAATTGCATTAGGGGCTTATTTAGGGAGTTGCTACCGCTCAAAAAGAAAAAAAAAATGCATTAGAGGCTTATTTAGGGAGTTGCTACCGCTCAAAAAGAAAAAGGTGGAATAAGTTTTTACCGAATAGTTTTAAATGAGAGGGAGTATTTTAATGTTGAAGGGTGAAATAATAAATTTAAAAAAAATAAAAATATTCAAGTAATAAATTAAAGAAAATATCTCAAAAGAGAAAATATTTCTAAAAAGTTCTGGGAAGTTTCTCAAACTCAGCTTTGTTTAAAAGTTGAAAGAAAATAATTATATCCATTATTAAGAATTAATGTTAAATAGGATAATAATATTTTAAAGGGAGGTAAGTAAGGGTTAATGAGTGCAAAAGACGACTCAAAGAGAGTGAGTGCTAAAGACGACTCAAGAGAGTGAGTGCTAAAGACGACTCAAGAGAGTTTAAGAGGGTCCCTTAGCATATAAGAGGTCCATTAGTATATAAGAGGTCCATTAGTATAGAGGAGGTCCCTTAGTATAGAGGAGGTCCCTTAGTATAGAGGAGGTCCCTTAGTATAGAGGAGGTCCCTTAGTATAGAGGAGGTCCCTTAGTATAGAGGAGGTCCCTTAGTATAGAGGAGGTCCCTTAGTATAGAAGAGGTCCCTTAGTATAGAAGAGGGTTCCTAGAGGGTCTAAGAGGTCTCTCAGAGGGTTTTAAGAGGTCTCTCAGAGGGTTTAAGAGGTCTCTCAGAGGGTTTAAGAGGTCTCTCAGAGGGTTTAAGAGGTCTCTCAGAGGGTTTAAGTGGTCTCTCAGAGGGTTAAGAGGTCTCTCAGAGGGTTTAAGAGGTCTCTCAGAGGGTTTAAGTGGACTCCTAGAGGGTTAAGAGGACTCGTAGAAGATCCGAATTAATGATGCGACTAAAAAATAACCACAAACAAAAAGAAAGGCACAGAGGCACATCGAAAGTTGTATGTGTGTAAGAGTGTAGAATAGTAAAGTATTTGTAATAGGTGTTATATAGATATTAGGTTTGTATAAACGACTATAGGATATTCTCCTATAGTACGTCGAAGAGTAAACCAAACCCCAACTTGTAAGTGACCACGAATGGTTTTAAGAACACTCACAAGCGAAGAATGGTTACGATTACCAGTGGGTAAACGTATGTGGTGTGCAAGTGTGTGGGGTGCAGAATAATGATGTAGAAGTAGAGAGTTATGTGTAGGTGGTAACGATTATAGGATATTCTCCTACAATACGTCGTTGAGTAAGCCAAACCCAACTTGTAAGTGACCACGAATGGTTTTAAGAACACTCACAAGCGAAGAATGGATGCCAATTACCAGTGGGTAAAGGAATGTGTGTGGGGGTGTAGTATAAGTTTGTTAAGTATGTGCTGAAGAGGAAAGTAAGTTAGTATTAGACCTACCTAGAACCTAATACATGTAATATAAAAAAAAAAAACTAAGCCAAATAAGAGTCCGAAAAGAAATAGTACTAGAAATAGTATATTTTAGAATTTTGAAAAAGATTTGAAAGAGCTAGCTTTGATTTTATATTGGGCGCCAGACTGTAACAAATCTACTAGCCTACAGAAATAAAAGGGGGCTAAAGTAAGACTTGAAACAATATATTGAATATTAAAAGATAAAAAATACAGACCGGTTAGTAAAAAACACATCCTACCTAACACACACAGTTATTTAGCGCGAAGGTAGAGGATAGCTTGAAGTAGTAATTTGAGTAAGTCCAGGTTAGGCAAACACGCACGGATAGTTTGGAAGAGGAAGATTTTGAATTGAATCGCTCCGATAAATTAATGGTTAATTTCTATAACCCTCCTTTAGGGATCGACCGCAGTCGGGTAAGTTTTAGTCACTGAGTTAGTTTTCCCGGTCGAAGAATACTTTTAGGAGATGTTTAGTTTATAGCTTCCGGAGCAGAACTCAACAGTCTCCGAGTCTTTCATCCATCGGTTCATCAGGCAGCGTTTTTCAAAAACGTCTTCCAATTTCAGATCCTTTCCACATTTGAAGCTTTCCGTCATCAGAATGCCAAACGCCACAGTCAATGCTTGAATCTGCCAGTAATATACGTTGAAAAACCTCTAACCTCTTCGATGAATTTCAAGTGTGTGTGCATTAATTTTATAAAAGTAATTTAAGATACAGCTATTCAATAATAAATCAAAATTATCTATAAAATACAATATTTGACCTAACATATTGATAAAAGAATTTAGATTACATAAATCAAAAGAAACGTTCATAGTCTATGCCATTATGAAACTCTATGAAAGATAGTTAGATAGAAGAAAAAAAATAATGACAGCTTGACAACCTGACGTAAGTGTCATAACAATGAAAAATTTATAGAAAACGAATTGTTTTAGACCAATTCGCAATAGATGAATATAAATCTTTATAAAAGATAAATAAAAATGGATGAAGTGTAAGTAAAGGTTATGTATGTAGTATGTATGTATGTAGTAGAAGTATGTATGTAGTATGTATGTATGTAGTAGAAGTATGTAGATACTATAGCCCCCAGCCGGAAGGGGCCCCCGGTCAGAGGAGAATCCCAACTCCCAACATTTAATATTACACATTTAGCAAAAATCCGATGAATTTGCCACGGGCCTCGAACGGTATAGTTACGCCACTGGTTGTACATATATACTATAAACGGTTAGGAGGAGTAGTGGGGCGCGTCTTCGTGGATTGCACTATCTATAGTCACTAACCACAAGAAAAAGAAAGAACAAAGGGATTAAACATGGTCACTTCATGAATTAATTAATTAGCCAAACCTAAAAATGTCAGACCTGAAATGTTCATCAAGATTTGGTCTTGTATCCGTAATAATTGTGCACACACGTGGTTGTTGGAAAGCATAAAAAATTAGTCCTAATAGTTAGCTGCCTAATTTACTTATCTCTTTGGTTGACTGTAGACACCTAACGAATATTATTATTATTATACACAAGTTCCATAAAATATATTCTCTGAAACTAAACTCCCTAAACTAAATATTTGTCACAACATTCTAAGAATTGAACACAGTGACTGTGTACTTAACCGTACCGTTCTCGGTGTTCTCATAATGTACAAGTTAACTAGATTTAATTAAACTTGCCTTTGTTAACTAACTTGTGGGTAGCGGTTTATATTTTAATGTTTAGACTATTGTCCCGTTTGTGCCCTAACTTCATAACCCACTGTTTGGTAAAGGACTTTCGTATTTGTTGAGTGGCGAATATTGTGAGAGTGTTAAGAGATAAAGACATTCGGAGAATTTTGCTAGAACATAACATAACATCACACCCGAATTACCAGAAGGGTTAGGCAGAGGGGTAGTGAGGGGTACCTATAGTACACACTCATTTCGCCATGGTATGTTTAGCCTATTGCCATCAACCGGGCACCAATCCAGACAGAAATTTCAGGTGGAACAACCCAATAACACTTTGCGCGACCTAGAATTGAACCCAGGCCCTCATGCTCAGCAGTAGCGCATGCAGAAGTGTTGTCTTTATCAATCTACCTTAGCCTTTTCCCAACTATGTTGGGGTCGACTTCCAGTCTAACCGGATGCAGCTGAATACCAGTATTTTACATGGAGCGACTACCTATCTGACCTCCACAATCCAGTGACTGGGTAATACGATACCGCTTGGTAAGACTGGATGTCAGACTTTCGGGCTTCACACGACCCGTAACGACTGTCAAAGATCCACGAATGACAGCCGGGATCAACGGCTAAACGTGTTTTCCGAGGCAAGGACGGGTCTCGGTATGTAAAGATGACCCATCCACGGACTAATCCCGGCAAGCGTAGCTTCACCTGACGGATCAAACCAGGCGGCTGTTATTACTTAGCCACGAGCTCCTCAAGTGTTGTCTTTAGTTATGACGTAAATAATCAAAGCACTTATAGGCTTTAGTGAAGAGCGGGCGTTTTTGGGGACTGTTTCGTAAAATAAATAAATAAATATCCTTGGACATTTCACACAACGCCATCTAGTCCCAAGCTAAGCAACCTAATGCTTGTGTTATGGTAACGAGATGGCTGATAAACTACTTATATACATTTTTTTTTTGTAAATACATACATATTATAGATAGAAAAACACCCGGACTCGAAACAAATACTTGTAGGTCGTACAAATATTTGTTCCGTGCGGGAATCGAACCCGCGACATGCTGTGCAGCAGTCAATCGCTCAACCACTGAGCCAACCGTGTCGTCCATTTGTGTAATTATGACGTTCATAAAGTGTTGATTCTCAGCCTAATTTGAACAAAGGCTCCTGCAGACAGGCGAGACGCGACGGTGCGACGCAATTCTTGTAGAACCAATTCCATTTTCCAAGTTTTCATAGAAATTGTTCTACTAGAGTCGCTTCGCGCTATATCGCGTCACGGCTTTTTGCCGGAGCCTTTTGATTTGATTTGTATGAAAATGGTGGTTATAATTTTCTTCTCGGGTTTTGCCATATACCTAAAAAATATTCAACTCAATACCGCATTTTACTACAGGACATAATTTGTTGAGCCGTGCAAAATTGTGCTTTTGGTACATATTTACTTTCAAAACATGAGCGACAAAGCGTTTCAGTCAACAGAAACTCCACTTTAATAATGTTTTTTATCATGAAACCCACACACAGACCTCATCATACTCAAAGCTCATCTCTCTAAAAGTAAAAAAATCTACTTCATTTCGTCATACTTATGCAAAACATCTACGAACCACCTGTGCACTACTTATAATCAACAGGTCCCAAAAACTGACACACCAAAACACCAGTACTAAAGGACAGATTAAAAAATGTTCCATCTGCATTATCCCTGACTCTGCCGACGAAACAGAGAAGTTATCAAAAGCCTAATTTATCTCCAGTGAGGAAACAAAAGGGATGATGTTCGTACGGCTGCACAAAGAGGAACTATCGGGCACCTGCGAAGGCTTTATTCCAGTTCAATTAATCGCGGCAGCAAATGAAGTTAGTCGCCACCTCCTTCGTAGGTATTTTTAATTAAAGCAAGCCTCGGCGCCCACTAAGCGCTTTAGGGTTAACTTTAAGTGGGGAGATGTAGCGGAATATTGTGAAAAACAAAAGGTAGTGCAGACTTTTTGATGTGGAAACGTTTAGCGACTATGACGCTCACGAAAGTCATCCGATTTTATTTAGCACACAAACCATAAGGCGCGGGACACACAGAAAAGACGTAAGACGCAGACGGGGCGCGTACAGCGACGCTTCTATACATTTTTTCCTCTCGTCCGCGTTCGTTTCATACAAAATGTATAGGAGCATCGCTGTCCACGCCCCGTCTGCGTCTTAATCTTTTCTGTGTCTCCGCGCCTAACAGTCGTATTTATAGTCAAGTAAAAGTAATTACTTCAGTCAAAGTAATTGCTCAAGTAATTATTTTCATTCTATAGTTTAGTAATTGTTTGAAGTTAGAACTGTCAAAGCTTAGAATTCTTAGCCAATTTCTTTACTTAAGAATTCTACCCTGAAGTAATGATTTAATTAAGAAATTACTATTAGCAAGTAATTACTCAAGTAATTACTTGATTATAAATACGAGCCTAAGAGGTGAGTCCGCTACATGACTTCGAAATATGACTCGAATGTCTTTAAGACAAAATACAAAACAAACCATGGAACGATGAATGGAAAATAAAAACGACTTCAACGCTGGAACAGTGCCTTCAACCCGGGACTATTTTGGTTACCCATTCAAAGGGTTTTCGATAGGATTTTTCTAAGCAGATAAACAAAAACCCATTTAACCCATACGATGTAGGTAACCCTTTTAAATGGCATAAAGGACCATTTTGGTTATCCATTGAAAGGGTTTTCGATAGGGTTTTTCTAAGCAGATAAACACATACGATGTGGTTTTTATAAGCAGATAAACACATCCGATGTGGTTTTTCTAAGCAGATAAACACATAAGATGTGGTTTTTCTAAGCAGATAAACACATACGATGTGGTTTTTCTAAGCAGATAAACACATACGATGTGGTTTTTCTAAGCAGATAAACACATACGATGTGGGTAAACCTTTTAAAAACTTCTCTCGATGATGAGCATACCTTGCAAATAGCTAATATGGTAACCCGAACAAAACCCTTACATTATAAGGGGTAACCCTGTAACTTCAAGTATAGAACCCAATGAATGGATTATCCATATTGAAGGGATAACCCTTTTACAGGATTTCAAGCCTAAAACTTATTCAAGAGTTACACATGATAAAGGTAACCTCATAAACGGTTTACCCCTTCGAAGGACTTAACTCTTAACCAGGGTTGTACCACTTGTACGGTCCCTGCCCTCAACATGAAACGAAACTACTCACGATTGTGACGATGGATCAATAATACCAATTGACACGGTGCAGGGCCTGGAGAAAAAGGAAAGGCACATCTCAGTGTTCATGACTTCGAATAGTTTACCGCCTCCGCTCCGCTATCTTAACCTCCTGTCTCCTTTAACTTAATCCATTCTTACCTGCTCTAATAGGATAAAGTTTTATGGGTGGAAAAACTCCTTCAATGAAGCGTACGGCGATCATATGCAGGTCTAATGGAATGCTGCGAAATGCCGGCGCTCAACTCCGCTCAACTATTTGGATTAAAAATGATTAATTAGTACCTTTCAAGTGAATTCTGAAGTTTAAAGTTCTGAAGTATTTGAAAGGTATTTTATTCAGAAGGGAAGGTTTGACATGTCTGCGATTATAATTCATAAGCTTAGGCGTTCTCTCATTTTAAAAAGGCAAGGTGATGTGATAAGTGATAATGATAATGAATTGAATGCATACCCAACACTCCGAAGAATTACTTTGGTTTCAAAATAAATTCTTCAGAGTGTTGGGCATAAAAAACCGTTTGTTTTTTGGAGGTTTGTGAATTTTCAAAGGACAGATTACCTAGCTAGAGACATTGAAGAGGATTGGTTAAGGAAAACATCTGCTGATGGTCGAGCACTTTTTAACACTGAATAAGTATCAAGTACCTATGGATCAGAATGTGCCAACATGGATGACGAAGATTATGAGGACACTGATGTTGATGCTGAGAGCTTACAATCTACTGGCATGGTATCAAAGGGACACAGTGAATACAAAAAGAAAAAACATAATTAAATTGACTTGACATTTTCAATGTTCTGTCTATGGTCAATTTGACCGATAGGAGTTAGTAAAACTCAAAACTCAAACTCAAAGCATTTATTTCAAATAAACCAATTACAGGCACTTTTGAATTGTCAAAGGGTCGGTCTTGGGTCGGTCAGTCAGAAAAATGAAGCTAGTTGCCCATTCCAAAGCGTAGATCCTGGAGAAGAACGGGCAAGAAACTCCACGGACACTCTTTTAAATCAAATATTTTACATAATGTTGGTTATTGGTTACATCGTTCATATTGAAAATATAGATGTGAGAACAATGTAGAAAGACGTGCACCTTAAAAGCGTCCGTAATGAAAAAGATAAAAACTAAAAACAACTAAATTAAAAATAAGCCGTGGCAGCTAAGAGACGACCAGTCCCAACTGACGGCGCCCGTTCACGAACATGACGCATGGATCAGCACCAATTAGCTCAACCATTTTGAAGGGAACTTAATGATCCAACACACACGCCACCACCAGCGAGACATTTGAGTGAGCATGACATACTCTCAACCGCCAGGGCACATTCAAGTCAGTGAAAGACGAACCCAGTAAAAGGTAGCTTTATATTAGCTACTTAGTGCTCACACATGTGCTATGCAATTATACAATATTAAGAGATTGAATTTACACAATGCAAAGAAAATTTTCTCTTTTCTTGATCTTCAGCAGCTCCAACAATATTTCCGAATGCTAATCAATTAGTTTCCTTGTGGAGCAGGACCAGCATTTAGCCAAGCATTTTTGTCAGCAATGTAATCTCCCAACTTATAATATGCCTGGCTGCATAGTGTGCGTTTTATACATGATTTAAATTTCGTTTCATTTAACTGGAGTATGTGCGGAGGTATTTTATTATAACATTTTAAACAGTAAACACATTTATCATTAAATCATTTATCATTTATCATTTGACGCAAGATAAATTTTGTAACAGTGAAAGCAGTTTGTTTGGCTAACATTCAAAAGTTCGCGAAGCAAAAATACGGCACGCCGTAAGAGACAGAAGATAAGATGCTTTGTCTCAATTTTCTTATTAATTTCGTATATATTTGTCTCACTTCCACACTTCACACTGTAATCATGGCAACGTCCAGATGTTCAATGTCTTTGACTACAAGACTACAAGTATCTGTGGGAGGTTCTAGTTGTTGGGGTATCTGAAATTTTTGATTTTTTTTAAATGTTTTTTGTTGTTATTTTTACAGAAACATCAGAACAAGTAAAATTGTAAATAAATGTGTAAGATACAAAATGAATAAACAATGTTGGGTCACAAAAGGGATGAATGAAAAGTAATTGCATGCAGCTGAGATAAGAATGCTCAGAGGGATGTGTGGTGTTACACGAATGGATAGAATAAGAAATGAGTACATAAGAGGAAGTTTGAAAGTGGCACCGGTGACTGAAAAGTTGTGCGGAAATCGGTTGTCATGGTATGGGCATGTGATGCGGAGGAATGAGGAAAATGTCGTGAGGAAAGTTTTGTGTATGAATGTCGATGGTCATAAGAGTAGGGGAAGACCAAAGAAACGATGGATGGACTGTGTGAAAGATGACATGGCTAGAAAGGGGGTGACTACCGAGATGACGACTAATAGAGAAGTATGGAAAAAGGGACATGTTGCGCCAACCCCAATCGGGTTTACGGTTTTTTTCGCGCGAAATTTTAAACGTTAAATTTAAATGCATTTTTATGGCACTTATCGATTGAATAAAAATTTCGTATTTTTTTAGTGGCTTATTAGCACTATAGAATCTAATTAAGACACTTTTCAAAAATATGTGTAAGTAATACCCTGTTGAGATAAGGGCAGGAGAATGAAGTAACTCGGTGAAATTGAAAAACTGCTCGAGATTTTTCCGTTTGGTAATTTTTACAGACCCTAAGAAGTTTTACTTCAACAAGAACACTAAGTATTTACCACCCTTCAGGATTACAGAACAGTCACACGCGTCCTAATCTCAAAAACATTTTCACTCCCACGCAACTCATAGTTCAAAAATCCACATAGCCAGATGCCACACAGTAAATTACTCTCGAAAATGCATTCAAAGAAATCCAGCACTCGGTCTCGGCTACCAGCTACCATGGCACGTGTATAATTTAGCAATTGAGCGAGTAAAAAAGTCAGCGCTCGGAAACCCACGCCGCGGGCCTAACGAACTGCCTGCAGAGTAGATCGAACTTCATAGACTATTCAATACTTTCTGTACGTCCGTGTATTGCCTTTTTTTGTGTAGGTGCATTTTACGATTTTCCTGTTTTTTGTTTTTTTTTTTTTTCGTTAGAGGTTTTTGAGTTATTTATTTAAGGCGAAAGCGCCAGGGTAGCCCGCGAAATTCAAAATTTCTTACGTTTTTTGCATTTTGTAGGTCAGTGTGAGCTTGTATGTTGATTAAAATATGATTCGCGGGTGTAGCTAATATGGCTTTACAGAATTATAATCATTAAAATCAGCAATACAACTCCATTAGTTAGCATTTACCTCAAACCTCATGATTTCATGAAATCGCTAGATTTGAGATAAATGCTAACGTATGGAGTTGTATTGCTGATTCTAATGATTATAATTCTGTAAAGCCATATTAGCTACGGCCGCGAATCATATTTTAATCAACATACAAGCACACACTGACCTACAAATTGCAAAAAACGTAAGAAATTTTGAATTTCGCGGACTACCATGGCGCATCAACCTTAAGAGGGATGCGCTGTGGTAGCCAGTGAAATTTAAAATTTTCTTGCGTTTTTTTGTAATTTGCAGGTCAGTGTAAGGTTGTATCTTGATAAAAATATTATTTGCGACAATAAGAAATATATATTTATATAATTTTAGCCCTAAAAGTCATCAATAAATCTCTGTAAGTCTGATTTCGGAAATCAGTCGAATCCGTAGGAAATCTAACCTAACAGTTCAAACAATATGCAGTTTCTGAACATTCCTCACTAGTCCATAATAAATATAAACCAATTGATAGTTTTAATGCTCAGATGAATTTATTACACACATCAGTTGTTGAATAATAGAACTAATATTATCGTATTAGCGGTTACTTATTCAATATTGTTATTATGACGTAAACAGATAAGCAAATACTTAGGTTCATAGAATTTCGATTCGTTATTTATTAGTTAGATTCAAGACAAGACACAAGACACGACAATATTGGCCACAATTCTCTGGTTTTTTTCTGTCCTGTAGTACTATTATTTACTCTGTGCCTGTAAGTACTTACTCCTGTCCTGTTCAATAACAATTTTAATTAAAAAAAAATATTTTACTCATTCACTTTGGATGCTTTCGTTCGATTACAGTAGCTGTATATTATGTACAAGTTATCACAAAACAACCACTATTAAAAGGATCACACTCATATTTTATTTATCTCACCCAAAATGGCCGCCGACAGACAAATGCGATCCCGCCAAAACATTCACAAATCATAACCAGTAGCCGATGAACCAACACACGTCTATCTGCACACACCGATATATCCCCCCACCCTCCCCTTGACCTATCATACAAAAAGTCAATACTTCAAAATTGAAAGCCAGTCGTGGTCGACAACGTATTAAACTTTCAATCAAATTGTTCCCAACGATTGGTGCTATCCCGCTGCATAGCGCGCTACCACGCTAGTAACGCTACGTATAGCACCAAAACCAGCGAGCTAGACGAGCGTTTTATGAAAATATAAATTTTAATTAATCCCCCTTTCAAAACTGGGATGAAATGTTTTGATAACCGACCAAAACCTATTAGATGTGTTTTTGTTTTCAGTGCAGGGGCGGAAAATTGACAGGTGTGTTACAGTAGTGTAGAGAATGACTAGACACTCATGCGTCGAGGCATTTTTAGTTGTCAAGGCCACGTTAAATGCCCATTTTTAGTTGTCAAGGCCACGTTAAATGCCCATTTTCAGGCGACTAGAGTGACCCAAATGTCATGTTCAATCTAAGACAAGTTTGTACCTTGTTTACTATATAACACTTCTAAAAATTATACGAGATCTGTCATTCGTGGATCTTTGACAGTCGTTACGGGTCGTCAGAAGCCCGAAAGTCTGACAACCAGTCTTACCAAGGGGTATCGTATTACCCAGTACTGGGTTGTGGAGGTCAGACAGGCAGTCGCTCCATGTAAAATACTGGTATTCAGCTGCATCCGGTTAGACTAGAAGCCGACCCTAATATAGTTGGGAAAAGGCTAAGGCAGATTGATGGTGTATTAAAAATAATTGATTATTAATGATGATCATGATTGAATAATGATTGAGTAATGATTGTTTGATTAATAAAAAAACCGGCCAAGTGCGTGTCGGACCACGCACAATGCAGGGTTCCGTAGTTGAAAAGAATTTATCCCAAAAACAAACTTAACATTGGAATCCAAAAAAAAAAAATTCTGTCAAAAAATTACAAATTCTCAATTTTCGGACTTTTTCCTCTACTTGTGCTGGGAGACCTTGCTTCTTGCCAAATTTCATTATTCTAGGTCAACGGGAAGCACCCTATAGTTTTTGATTTACTTGCGACAGTTGCGGATATATTTTTTTATTGCGTTGACTTAGACATTTGATTTTTTTAGAACTCTAAGCGACAATAGACTTACGTATTTAGTATTAATTTCAACTGGATATCTCCACGCGTCCTTGAGAAAAAGGGTCTTGACAGACTGACAAACTTAAACATTTTTTTTATGTGATAGAATTACAAACTTTTTCCTTTATTTGTGTTGTATGACCTTGCTTCTTACCAAATTTCATGATTCTAAAACAACGGGAAGTACCCTATAGGTTTTGATTTACTTGCGAGTATCAAAATATGTCGCATAAATGGCCGTATGTTTTTGTTACATTGATTTAGAAGCTTGAGTTTTTTAGGACTTCAAGAGACCACAGACCTACGTAATTGATATTAATTTCAACTTTATACCTCCACGCGTTCCTGAGAAAAACGGTCTTCACACACTGACAGACAGACAAACAGACAGACAGACAGACAGACAGACGGACAAACAAGTGATCCTATAAGGGTTCCGTTTTTTCCTTTTGAGGTACGGAATCCTAAAAATGACGTTTGGCGTACCTACTATACGGTACTATATGGACATTCGAGTGGTAAACAGTTTTGGGTACGAATTGATCAACTGCTTTCACTAGAATGTAGTGACTAGGGATACGAAACCTGCCTTTACAATTTGACATTTCCAGAATATTCTAAAAATAATCAAAGGTCATCTGTAAAGCTGGGTCCAGATTTATTTGCAACGCAACATGCAATGCAACACGACACGACAGCCTCCGCGCACGCTACGTAACGTGCGCACAGTCAGTGTGCGCGTAGTGCGCTAGCAAACTCACTAAACACATGCTGTGTTGCAAATAATCTATACCCAGCTTAAAGGGTTGGTATTACCCAAAGATATAATAAAGAAGTTTTGTCTGTTTTTTATTACTACTCAAACTGACAATTTTCAATTTTCAAAGTAACACCATACATGCCTACCATGATGTAGATCTAGTCTACTTTTGTGTACTTACCTCATTTTTTTTAAATTTTATTAAGTACATAGATATATGATAGTTTTCAGCTGCATCCGGTTAGACTGGAAGCCGACCGACATTATTGGGAAAAGGCAGATTGATTGAGGTATTATGAGATTTTGTAAAAATAACGTCATTGATTGTATTGAATACAAACTTACTTGCTCCAATACTTTTACAACAACAAACCTTCCGATAAATATTAGATTTTCAGTTGAATCTAGACCAGACTTTGGTGAATTCTTCCGAACATTTTAAACGAACTGTCTGCTACAAGCAACACTTTTACTACTTCTCACCTTGGAAGTTTTATTTCAAGAACCCAGACAGACAGACTTTTCCAGAATATAATATAAGTTTCTGGCCGTCTAGATATAGGTTAAGTTTACAATATCTAGAGAATATACAAAAAAAAAGTATGTCGTATTGTGGCTGATAAAAATCATATAAAAGTTTTAGATGTATTCTACCTAGTAAGTAAGTACTTACGTACATTTTTGGAACCGATAAGGGGAGAATTTGACGCACCCCATCCCAGACCAATTAAGGGGTCACCCTAATTGATCACTTTTAGTACTAAAGGCTTATGAGTAGGTAGGTAGACGTTATAGCATAATCCTACAGAAACCCGTTAAAGATAGGTTGTATTGATGAGTTTCGTAACGTGAGTAGTACTTTAGTGCCTTTATGCTGAATTGAAGAGGAGAGTCCAGCGTTAACAGTTTTTTTTATTGCCAACTAGGCCTGCTTTTAACCTTGATCACGCCTGATGGAAAGCTATGGATGAGGTCTATGATGTAATGAGCGTGCCCAGAAGATGCCTGTTCACTTTTGCTTTGAAGGCAGACGGGTTATATGTGGAAGGGAACACAGACGCTGGCAGATAGTTCCACACTTTGGCTGTGCCCATAATAAATGTGGAGGAAAAGTACTGAGTACGACTTGTCGGGATATCAACTGTGACCGATTTACATTTTTCACCACGATAAAATAGTAATTTACTGTAGCGTAGCGACCTCTGTCGTTGGGTGGAGGAGGAAATGATGTGATTTGTGTCGTTCATTTGCGCTAGTCGCTGATAGATGGCGCTTGCGTTTGTGAATGAATCTCTTACGAGTGCCCATTGATTATTTGATAGTAGTTATCGCTCCTCGACGCCAGAGGGCCGCTTTTATGAATGGGCCATTGTGTATTTATCAATGGCCAGCGTAGTTATCTCTCCTCGACGCTAGGGGAAGCACTGTAGAATACGTTGGAACATTCTGGAAACTTCTAGAACCGGAAGTGGTCGTAAATGTTAATCCTTTTCCGCCCACTCTTAAATTTAGATAGTTAGTCCGCTTTCAGAGCTACTATGGTGAACAAGTTTTCGTAATGTTCTAGCGCGTAGTTTGTAGAGGGTCGGTAATTATTTAACCAAAGCCATGTTTGCCTATATCAGTGCGTGTAATTAATTAGTTTGTTAGCTATGGAATACCGACAATAAATCGGGTAATAACGAGTCGTGGTTTTATTATTCGATTTAGTCCTCTGTCCTCAACATTGGTCCTTCGAGAGCCGGATATAGGCAGGCATAGCTTTGGTTTGCCCTCACGCGAGAGTGGTAGTGTGGTGTAGTGCAGTAAGTGTCGACATGGTGAAGACACGCGGTATGCAAGAACCCGTCACAGCGGCAACGGAAGGGGACGGGCCCGTCTCCACGGAATCGGCGACAGCGGTGGGGCCAACAGGCACACCCAATAATTCCGTCACAGATTCGGACCCGACCCAGCCTCACAGCCCTGGGGCGACGACAACTCCACACAGACAACCACTGGACGAGACGAGAACCAACAGAAAGGCGTTGGCCCGAGCGAGACTGGAGCTCGCCGCCGCTAGGCTAGCGCTCTTGGAAGCGGATTCAGCAGAGGAAGAATTATTGGCGGGAAGCTCGACTGCGACATCGAAACGTCAGACGGACGCCGCGGACGCGCTCGGCGAACACCGCGGCTACATCCGCCCGCCGCAGTTGCGACCCATGTCGCCACACGATGATCAGCCCACCCCACCGCGTCGCGGGGACACACGGACGGCGACGCCACATGACGCGCCGCCGCCCTCACCGCAACGCGGCGACGAGGGGAGCCTTCTGAAAGGACTGACTCAAGCATTGTTAGAGGTAGCGCGGGGTAACCCCGCCGCCAGCAGGTATGGAATTGATTTACCTATTTTTAGTGGCCACGCGGGCGAATGGCTGCACTTTAAAGCAGCATATAATGAGTCAGCGTCGACTCACACAGAGGCAGGGAATTTGGCCCGCCTCAGAAAATCTTTGAGAGGGCCAGCAATGGAGGCAGTCAAATGCCTATTTCTAGGATCCTCGGCCGCTCAAATTATGCAAAGGTTAGAATCTAGGTTTGGGCGACCAAACGCACTAATAACTTACGAGTTAAATAAATTACGTCAGTTACCTAAACTATCAGATAACCCTACAGATATATGTGTGTTTGCATCGAAGGTCACGAATGCCATTGCCGCGGTGCAAGCTCTGGAAAGAACAGAATTTTTACATAGCCCGGAAATGATTTCCGTAATTACAGAAAAATTATCAGTTACGCTTAGAAGCCGGTGGTATGATTATGAGTTTGCTGCGGGTGACGCAGAGCCCGGCCTAGTAGTGTTGGGACGATTCCTCGATAGAGAGGCCGATATCAATGCGCGTCATGCCTCAGCAGAGGTGGAATATAAACGAGAACGTCCACAACGGTCGGCTCAAAAGTCATTTAATATAGTAGAGACTGAAAAAACACCGTGTGTAATATGTAGCGAAAAATGTAGCAGCGTGGCTGTCTGTAATAACTTTAAGAAAATGTCGATAACTGATAGATGGGAAACTGTACGTAAAAATAAATTATGTTTCAGGTGCCTGAAACGACGGACCTGGAATCACAAATGCAAAAGTAAGCAGTGTGAAGTGCAAGACTGCGAGCACTATCATCACGGTCTGCTGCACAGTGGCAGTAGACGAGAAGAGCGTCCTCGTGTCACATCAACAGACCACGTAGCATCGAGCGTCGACACCACGCCGTGTGCTGACACCGCGCCGCGCGTCGACACAGCACAGTGCGCTGACAGCGCGCCACACGCCGTCATCAGCAACACGAGCACGCCGCACACATACAACCGAGTTTTGCTGAAAGTGGTACCAGTGACATTATCGGGACCAAACGGTAAAGTAGAAACATTTGCTTTGTTGGATGATGGATCGACAATAACACTACTTACTACTGACGTCGCACAGCGGATAGGTGCAAAAGGCCCCAATGAGCCATTTTACATCGAGGCCGTAGCGGGCACACATATCGACGTTACAAACTCGTGCCGAGTCAAGGTAAATATACGAGGTAAGTACACAACCGAAGGCATAGACATCGAAGCCAGAACTATCGACAGACTTGAATTATCAAGCCAGTCAATACGCGCAAATGACCTGGTCGGCTTCGATCATCTGACACCTATAGTCGAGCAGCTCTCATACGACACAGGCGTGCCAACTGTCTTGATAGGCCAGGACAACTGGGCGCTCCTACTTGCCTCAGAAGTGCGAGTAGGTACAAAAGGTCAACCGGTAGCGTCACGTACACCACTTGGCTGGGCTTTACACGGCCAAACCTGCAATCTGACAAAAGTACATCTAGTACCACAGATCAGAGAGTGCTGCAGTCATGTAAGTACAGACGAAACTATAGAAAAGCTCATGCAAGAAAATTATAACGCACGGGTTCATGAGTCTGACTACCCCGAAGCGGTGAACTCTATAGTTCGAAATCACTATATGGACTATTATTTACAGAGTTTTGACGACGCAAAAGAAGCGAACCGAGTATCTAAAGCAGTCAACGCTGTACATCGGCGAGGTAACTCCACACTGCAGAAATGGGCGTCCAACGAGCCGGCCGCCATCGCAGGCCTCGCAACTGAGCCAGCAGAGGCGGACACTCTGCTCAACAAGGAGGAGAAAATTCTCGGCCTCATCTGGCGACACCACAATGACAGTTTGGAATTCAACTTCAGGAAAGTAGACCCTTCTTATTTAGACAAGCAGGTTACGAAACGCCAGTTATTAAAAACGGCGATGTCTCTGTATGACCCGCTGGGACTAGCCGCGCCGTTTACGACACAAGCGAAGTGCATAATGCAAGACACTTGGCGTTTAAATATCGGTTGGGATGAGCGCCTACCTAAAAGCTTAGAGCGTAAATGGCACGACTGGTTAATTGCCCTGCAAATTCTAAAAGGCGTTCGTATCCCACGTTGTTACCCGGGATTTAATGACTCAACTGGTTTAGAATTGCACATATTCGTGGACGCGAGCGAACGGGCCTATGCCGCAGCAGCATATTGGCGTTCAGTGAACGACATAGGTCAAGTTAATGTGTCGCTCGCGGCAGCGAAAGGACGCGTTGCGCCCCTTAAGGTCACATCTATACCTAGACTTGAATTGCAGGCTGCCGTCCTCGGCGGGCGACTGGCGCGCTGTGTGGAAGAAGAGCACGATCGTCGCGCTGACCGCCGAGTCTTCTGGTCCGACTCGCGCACCGTGCTAGCGTGGCTGCGCGCCGGCGCGCGCGCCTTCAAACCGTTCGTCGCGCACCGAGTAGCAGAACTAGAAGAAACAACCCAGCGAAGCGAATGGCGCTGGGTCCCCACCGCTCACAACGTCGCTGACGACTCGACTCGCGATACACCATCTCACTTCACAGCGAGCCACCGCTGGTACACCGGCCCTGCGTTTCTGTACGACGACGAAAACGCCTGGCCGCAAGAAACAAACTCGCACCCCAGCCTCGACACTGGAGAGGAGCGTGTCACCACTGTCACGGCGCACAAACGATCGACTACAAGAGAGGCGCTACCCGACGTTACACGTTTCTCTTCCTGGCTGCGACTCATCCGGGCCACGGCGCGCGTGCTTCAATTCATCGACCGACTTCGAGTGCACACCACAGCCGCTACCCGCAAACGCAATAGTCGCGTTACCACAGACGACCCGAACTGGAAGGCGCAGCAACGGGAGACTACGAGGACGCGATCCGGAGCGCATAGTCGCAACCTCAGCGTCATGCCGACGGTCTACATACCTCTTGGTACACAGTACACACGTCGAGCCGAGTTCCTGTGGACACGCGCCATACAGGAGGAATGTTTCCCGGAAGAATTGCGTCACGTCACCGGCGGGAGAGCGGTACCAGCCGACAGCCGTTTGAATCGGCTATCTCTGACAGTCGATGAACACAACATAATAAGAATACGCTCGCGCATCGCAGCGGCGGCCGACATATTACGAGAAACACAGTCGCCATCAGCATTGAATGCCACACTGATAGATCGGCACCCGTATGAAGATGTGCTTCATACACTTCTGACAGAGGTAGAACACACAGTTAATTCACGACCTTTGACCCATGTATCGGTTAACCCAGACGACGAGGAGCCTCTGACGCCTAACCACTTCCTGCTTGGCGCACCCACTAAAGTACCGCTGCCAGGGAATTTCACAAGACCGGATGAACTACGCCATTCACACTGGAGAGCGTCGCAGCGACTAGCGGACCTATTTTGGCAACGATGGGTACGCGAAGTACTACCTACACTTCAAAACCGGCGGGAGCCACATGGACGCGGCGACACAGTCAAGGTGGGCGATTTGGTAGTAGTAGTAGACCCCAACTTACCAAGAAACATATGGCCAAAGGGGAGAGTCGAACGCGTGTACCCAGGCGCGGATGGTATCGTAAGAGTCGTTGACGTCAAAACCAAGAGTGGTACAATGCGTCGTCCTGTTAAACGTCTCGTCGTCATACCAGTAGAATAAGCTTAGTTGTCAAAGTCAAAATTGTAAAACATATTGTATTGTTAATGTTAACCAGTGGTGTAGACTAAGTCACCATATTGTTTTCATTCTTGGCGTCACTCTAAGGCCTTGCTGTAAGGAAGAGTTTTTAATTCAATGTGATTTAATATATTGCAGAGCAAAGGTCCTGGAGCGACTACCGTTAGTGTCTATATAGTTATATAACCAAATTATGTATTTAACTAAAGGTTAAGTAAAATAAGAGACTAAGTCTGAGTAATACTTAGTATTGTACCGTACTTAGTATTGTAATTATTGGCTTCCTTATGTGGATTTAGATCCTTGTTAAATAAGGTCATTGTTTTGTTGGCGTTATTGCAGGATCATGCTGTTAGGAGGAGTTTTTTAATTTAATTCAATTAAATATATAGCAGAGCAAGGATCCTGCAGTGACTACCCTTAGCTTTATGTTATGTATGTTCTAAATTGTTTATTAATTTCAGTACAAGTGCTTATCGCATACAGCAATCATTAGATTAAGTTAGAGTAACTTAAATTGTTATCATTGACGTGTGGAAACTGTAAACCAGTCACTAGTGATACAATTATGTACATTAGATGTACACGGCGGGAGAAATGTGACCGATTTACATTTTTCACCACGATAAAATAGTAATTTACTGTAGCGTAGCGACCTCTGTCGTTGGGTGGAGGAGGAAATGATGTGATTTGTGTCGTTCATTTGCGCTAGTCGCTGATAGATGGCGCTTGCGTTTGTGAATGAATCTCTTACGAGTGCCCATTGATTATTTGATAGTAGTTATCGCTCCTCGACGCCAGAGGGCCGCTTTTATGAATGGGCCATTGTGTATTTATCAATGGCCAGCGTAGTTATCTCTCCTCGACGCTAGGGGAAGCACTGTAGAATACGTTGGAACATTCTGGAAACTTCTAGAACCGGAAGTGGTCGTAAATGTTAATCCTTTTCCGCCCACTCTTAAATTTAGATAGTTAGTCCGCTTTCAGAGCTACTATGGTGAACAAGTTTTCGTAATGTTCTAGCGCGTAGTTTGTAGAGGGTCGGTAATTATTTAACCAAAGCCATGTTTGCCTATATCAGTGCGTGTAATTAATTAGTTTGTTAGCTATGGAATACCGACAATAAATCGGGTAATAACGAGTCGTGGTTTTATTATTCGATTTAGTCCTCTGTCCTCAACATCAACCAAGTGCGTATGGTACCCTGCAGTACGTCTGGTAGTCCGGTAGTAAAAGGGCGATGGTGCCAACATGTCGTGGAGCTGCTGCGCACACTCTCCGAAGTACAGTCTGTAGAAGACCGCAATAGCACAACGACGAAGATGGTGATCATGATGAAAATGGCGATATCCAGTCATAGCAGTAAGCAGAGTTATCTAGAACTTACGTTTGCACTATATTTTGTTAGCTAGATCAGAAAAATCGAAATATTTTATTTATATAAATAAAAAGAGAAGTGATTGACTGACTCATTAACGCCCAGCCCAAACCCTTAGACCTAGAAAGCTGAAATTTTGCACAAACTTCTGTGCAAAATTATAGCTTGCTAGGTCTTTCTAAAAACCCTTTGTAATGTAGAAAAGGAATAAGGAAGGAATTTCCGGTAGTACGTTCGGGTACGGGATATTACCCGACATCCACGCGGGAAGTGCTAGTTACAAATAAACCTACATGGACACGAAACGTCAGAAGCTAAGGTGCCCGGTTCGGATTGGTCGTTTCCTATGGGGAAGAGCCAGCAAGAAACTCAACGATTACTCTTCTATGTATGTGTATAGATTGTAAAATCATGATCATCACTTAAAAACATCAACAAACACCATTTACCTGCATCGTCAGCCTAACTCAATCAATCTGTCTAGCCTTTTCCCAACTATGTTGGGGTCGGCTTCCAGTCTAACCGGATGCAGCTGAATACCAGTATTTTACATGGAGCGACTGCCTATCTGACCTCCACAACCCAGTTACTGGGTAATACGATACCCCTTGGTAAGACTGGTTGTCAGTTTTTCGGGCTTCTGATGACCCGTAATGACTGTCGAAGATCCACGAATAACAGCCGGGACCAACGGCTTAACGTGCTTTCCGAGGCACGGAGGAGTCTCGGTATGTAAAGATGGTCACCCATCCACTGACCAACACCGGCAAGCGTAGCTTAACCTGACGGATCGACCCGTGCAGCTGTTATTACTTAGCCACGAGCTCCTCGTGCCGTCGTCACCCTAACCCCTTAAAAAAAAACAAAAGCATGCTACAGTTAATCCCACAAATAAATCCCTATTAAGCTCGGTATAAAATACCCGGGAGCCGACATCGACATAATATTATCGTAAGCCAGAACACTGGTCGGTGATTGGTTGTCGCAATTTTAAACGGTATTTTAACTGAAAATTTTTCATTATGTCTCAATGTATTCCATATCAATCGGTTGAGAGTCAATTGGAATATCTGATGTCGACACTTAAAATTAATAATGTGAAAGTTAATCTGTTTGTGTGTTGTTAAGTTATCATGATTGTTTTTCGTGTGAAAATAACATGGAATCGATTTAACTATGATAATCATTTTTAGGGTTCCGTACCAAAATGTTAAAAAAGGAACCCTTATGGTGTGACTCAGTCTGTCTGTCTGTCTGTCTGTCTGTCTGTCACAGCTGGATATCTCAAGAACTACTAATGCTATCAACTTGAAATTTAGAATAGTTTTAGATGACGTTGACCCAACTATTTTGCAAATAAGAAAGAAATAAAAATAATGATATTTTTATTGCAACTGGGACTGAAAGGGGGTATTAAAAATTCAAAGTGGGGCTACTAGGGCATGTGGGGTATCATATGAAAGAGCGCTGTTTGCACATACTCAAACTATTTTTTATTTTTTTTTAGGCCGCATAGTTTTTGACTTTTGATGTAAAATGTAAAAAAAAATACCGTTCCCCCCCCTTATCTCCGAAGTTTGCAAAGCGAAAAATCTGAAATTATTCCATGTGATAGAAGTTTATGTAAAGATTACAGGAAAAATAAAACGATGTCTCTAAGTAGCACACTTTTTCAGAAATCGGAACGGAACCCTCGGTGCGCGAGTCCGACTCGCTCTTGACCGGTTTTTTTTTTTTGTAGTTGCCGTTGGACTCAGCTGTCATTTGCAGATGTTTGACAGTCGTTACGGGTAGGCAGAAGCCCGAAAGTCTGACAACCAGTCTTACCAAGTTGTATCGTATTACCCAGTAACTGGGTTGTAGAGGTCAGATAGGCAGTCGCTCCATGTAAAATGCTGGTATTCAGCTGTATCCGGTTAGACTGGAAGCCGATTACCATAGTTGGGAAAAGGCTAGGCAGATGATAATGAAAATGATCGAGTTTGAAATCAAAATTTTCACGAATACATTTTCTATTATAAAATGTCACGAAATAAATATGAGGTGCAAAAGGATTGTTTATAACCTTTTCCTAACTATGACAGGGTCGGCTGACAGTTTAAACGGATACAGCTGAATACCACTATTTTTTTACATGTTTAGATATAAAATAATAAATAAATAAATATCCTTGGACATTTCACACAACGCCATCTAGTCCCAAGCTAAGCAACCTAATGCTTGTGTTATGGTAACGAGATGGCTGATAAACTACTTATATACATTTTTTTTTTGTAAATACATACATATTATAGATAGAAAAACACCCAGACTCGGAACAAATACTTGTAGGTCGTACAAATATTTGTTCCGTGCGGGAATCGAACCCGCGACATGCTGCGCAGCAGTCAATCGCTCAACCATTGCGCCAACCGTGTCGTCAAATAAAAGGTACTAACAACTTTTAAATAAAGGGATTGAAGGCTCTGAACTAAAAACTAAAGTAAGTAGGTACAAATTGTTTTAATTTTAAACAGATTATGAAAGTTGTAAGCACCCAATTACTCTTAGGACCTGACCTAGCTCTTAAGAGCTAAACATTTTTATTTTATTTTTTTTATTTTTATTTAAAAAGTAATCACTTTAACTACAAAGAATAATCCTGAATGATTCCATTTTCTATTAAAATCTTTGATAAGCCGCTAAGCCGCTCTCAAGAGTTAAATGCTATTTACTTTTTCCCGAATTTTACTTCAGTACTTATTTACCTTTTATGAGGGAAACGCCCTACGAAGACATTATAGTGACATTATTAGTGATGTTCTTAAGAAAGGTCAGGTGCGTAATTCTCGCAGCCGGCGTGCGTGTGAGACCAGAGGGCTTAGTGCGAGTTTATAAACTTACTCGATCACGTTAACGTAAACGTCAGTTTGTACTGAAAATAAATAAGCGCCGCCTGGTGACTATAATGCGAAACACAATTATTCCATACGAATTGACATACGTCAACGTTAACGTAAACGCGATCGAGTAAGTATAAAAAACTGGCACTAAGCCCTCAGAGAGGGCTTAGTGCGAGTTTTGAATAATTAGAAGAAGCTTAGTGCGAGTTTTGAATAAATAGAAGTTTTGAGTATGGAATAATTGTGTTTCCCATTATAGTCACCAGGCGGCGCTTATTCATTTTCAGTACAAACTGACGTTTACGTTAACGTGATCGAGTAAGTATAAAAACTCGCACTAAGCCCTCTGTGGGCTTAGTGCGAGTTTTTATACGTACCCGATCGCGTTTACGTTAACGTTACCTTATGTCAATTCGTATGGAATAATTGTGTTTCCCATTATAGTCACCAGGCGGCGCTTATTCATTTTCAGTACAAACTGACGTTTACGTTAACGTGATCGAGTAAGTATAAAAACTCGCACTAAGCCCTGATGTATGAACGTAAACGAGACAAAAGTAGTATGTAAGGATCGTAGCAGATGGCGTTCTGTAGTTTCTGCCTACCCCCCTGGGAGGAAGGCGTGAGTTTATTTATGTATGTATTTTTGTAGATACAGTCAGCGTCAATAATATCGGGACGAACAGACTGTTCAAAATGAAATATCAACTCAATGACACAAGGAATACAGGGTGTAAGGGACAGCTCTCCGCAAACTGATAGGGTGAATTCAGTATGTCATACTAAGATGACGGGTACATTAATTTTTTTCAGGAACGTTAAGGGACTCCAATCAACCTGATTTGTTTGTGTTTTTGTGCACAAATCGGAGCGTCTATTACTGGTTGGCAGGGGTAGGTAAGAGGATGTGCGTATGGACTGAGGGCCCGTTTTTTGAACCGTTGCGAAACGAAATAAGACTTATAGGGGATTTAGTTAAAAATAGTAAAAACTTAAAGCAAAGGTCCATAAATTTCTTAAACGTGAATTAAAACTTTTACGATTAAATAACTTGGGCCCTAAGTCCAGACGCTTGCATAAAGTGGCATAGTCTGAATCTCAGTAAGTACTATATCTGGGTTAATAATTTTTATTTAGGAATTTAGTTAAGAATTTCTTAAATATTTTAAGAAATTCCCAAGTCTGTAGAATATGACATTACAGATTTATGGCGATATATCTAGGGCCCTCAATTCATTATTGTTTGAACTGAGGAATCTGCAAAACATGAATTTATCTGAAGAAATACATAAATACGACTTTAACATATTTTACTTAGACATATAGGTGAATTAGTTAAAAAGAAATAATGACACAAAAGTTAATTGTTATGAAGTAAATGAAAATTGAATTTTACTAAAATGTCTGAACTGAGAGCCCAATGTTTTCGGCTTTATTGACTAGGCGCGACCTCATAGATGAACACAAATTAGAATAAGATTTTTAACTATTTCTTAACTAAATTGTAACATATCGTCCGTCCTTCTAAATTTATTATTTATTTATTTATTTATATATACTTTATTGTACACCACAAAAATACATAACAAAAGAAAACATAATATACACTACAAAACATACAATGGGCGGCCTAAAAAAAATGAATGGCCTAATGGGAAATATTATACTTTAAAAGAAAATTGATTTTTAACTTTTTATATGAGAAAAATTAGTAGGGTGACCATAATGTTCATAGTAAGTACCTGTACATTTTGTAAAGCGCGGTCGGAAAGTCATAATATTTGCAGCTAAAAGTATTATACAACGTGCCGCTGCTTTGACGACATTCATTTGACGTATACGGTTTCGCGTCTTCGTTTTGTAAAGATATTTTAATTTAATTAAACTTTATTATTTATTGATTTATTCACACACAAAAGACACAGCACAACACAAAAGTACTGTTGGATTCTCAGTTCTCGGCTCAATACAGAGAGTTCAAGATCCAGTACGCGATAAAATATCGCATCTCGGGTCGTTCCCATTTCGGCAAAATGAATTTTATTGGGAATTTTTTGTGGGCAAGGTAAATAAAATTCATAGGTGCCAAGATGGAAATATAACAAAATATCGTAAAAAAGTCGCCCGAGCAAACCTGTGCTTACAAAAAATATTACTAGTTAGAACACGGCTTTATGTTACCAAGTATATTTTAGCAACTCGTTTTGTAACAGAAGCCTGTAGCTATTTACTTTACCTTTCCTAGAATTTGTGGACGATATTACTCCTCGTATATTTTGTAGAATATTTCCCTCCCAAAAAAATTGTTTAAACATTCCTGTATTTATTTTTTATATTCCGAGGTGACTTTACACGTGTGATTCATGTGTATACTTACCTACAGTAAATAAAGCCTGTTTTTAACATAACTTCACGTCTGTACCCCGAAGCGGTAGACAGAGGTAAGTATACTCAGAACACCCAAATTTTGCCCGCGAATCGAATTCGCGACCTCTGGGATTGAGACCGGTGGTCTTACCACTAGACCACCTAAGCCCTTTAGGGGTATGTAATAGAGTGGCAAGCATGGCAATAGGCTTGCCCCCTTATTTCATGGGACTCGCGATGGGGCACAAATATAGACTTTTTGCTAGAATTTCATAGTCCCCAAAAATCCCCGACAAAAAGTATGATAGCATAAGTATAAAATTGCATTTTTTTCAAACAAAAAAGTTAGATAAGCGTTGCACTGGCGACAGAGCGATCTTTGTGTTGCATCGTTACGTTCATTGCATATTCATGGCGCGTGTTTTGCACAACAAAATGGCCGCCCTTGCTATTGTACACTATTTGTGATTCGTTAGCGATAGCCTCGGCTTTTCGTGTTTCAGTATGCTAACTATGAGAGGTCAATTTTGTTATGTATGCTATATTTATAAGGTAGTTCAGAAAGATCTGGGGGTCTACTCCCTAAGGACGAAGCCCGTAGTTTCGGGCTTCGTTACGGCGTTTGCTAACTCCGTATCACCTACGGATGGATGATTGGTTCGTTGCCCGAACGAAGTATGAATGACAACACAATTTGACAGTTGTCCCTACTCCCGATGTGTTTTTGCCCGTCCGAAAAATTTAACTTTTACACTTGTTTTGATGGATCGTTATGTTAGACCGACGGACTGACGGACGGACGGACGGACTTGGGGAGTAGACCCTCAGGTGCATGCGTACTATTCCAATCAGCGTGCGTGTATGACCAGTAGGCTAATTGCATAACACATTATCAATCGGAATCGGTTTCATTTTGACAGTTCAACAACACTCATTGCGTTATTTACGTTGTCGACCAGACAAATTTTTCGAACATATGAAGCAATGGATTAGCAATTTGCTTTAAAATGATTCAGAGAGAGAGTTAGGGTAAACAAACGAAGAAAACAAAAGAAGTTCCGTAAGACCGGGTTACTTTGACTCTAGGTCATAACTTTGGCTCAAATCGAGACATCTGGCCGAAGTGTCGTGACCCACAGAACCGAAGTCGTATGTCCATCGGTAACTAATAGACGGCGAAGCGGCGATATAGACGCATACTTGCGGAACTTTGTGTGTATTTAATGACAGTAAACTTCTATCTCGATTTGGGCCAAAGTTATGTCCTAGAGTCAAAGTAACCCTTACGGTATGTAAGGATCGTAGCAAGTGGCGTTCTGTAGTTTCTGCCTACCCCCAATGGGGAGAGGGCATGAGTAGATAAGGTAGGTACTTATTGCGGTTTCAGAGCTCCACAGCCGATGACCAAACTATGCACATTTGCGAACTTGCATTAAAATCGGTTCGGTATTTTAGCTGGTTTTAGCACGTACAGAAATGGCTTGCACACAGTGTCTGAAACGCTGTTCAACACTAAAATTAACTGACATGCAGTTAAATCTCATGTTTTTTGTTTTTTTTTTTCTGTGATTGGTCGACTGGAATAGCTACAGCAGCCAATCAAATCGCTTGACATAAGATATGACTACAGATGAAATTCAATTAAGCTTTTTGACAAGACGTTTCGGTTTATACCTATGTCCTGGAATCAGGGACCGTACAACCCCGGTTAAGAGTTAAGTCTTTCGAAGGGGTAAGCCGTTAATCGGGTTATCTTTATCGTGTGTAAATCCTTGAATGGATTTTTGGTTTGAAACCCAGTAAAAGGGTTATCCCTTCAATATGGATAACACATTGAATGGGTTCTATACATGAAACCCAGTAAAAGGGTTATCCCTTCACTAAGATAACCTATATAATATAAGGGTTTTGTTTGGATTACCCTACTATAGCTGCTGAAGTGGAACCCTTTTGAACGGCCTAATTTTTACCCACATAGTATGGGTTTAACAGCTTTGAAAACCGAAATTTGAGTTTGTAGTAAGTTTGGCCTGCTGCTGTGTGTACGTAAGGTGGTTCATTGTTTTAAATGTAAAAGAGCGCCTCTCGCCATCAAACGTAAAAGTTTGGCGAGTTTAGACTTAAGAAATACCGCTGTATTTTAATTTCAGTAAATAAATTTAAAAAAAAAAACCCTTTCAATGATTAACCAAAATGATCCCTTAAAGCCATTAAAAAGCCAGTAAAAGTAAAAAAGTTTATTGATTTCGGTAAGTACATGTTTCAAAAAATTTAGTATGACACTGGATCCCGCACTATGATACCCTGTGTCGCAGGATCCAGTCTCTTTCGACCGATAAAATAATTCAGAAGATAAGTATAATGTATGTTAACAAAACAACGGTTTCAGCAAACAATTGAATGTGTATAAGTGATGAGTAAGTGTCATGATTTCCAAATAATAATAAATTTTGTTGATTTAAAATACTGAATTTAGAGTTGAAAGTATGTGCTTTGACTCAGATGATTTTGTATCTGTGTTTTCTTAGAAAGTGTCTCATTTGACATTTACTGCCAAAAAGTATTGGTTTTTGTAAGCTACAAAAACCAATACTTTTTGTAATATGTTGGTAAAAAACGTGATGTTTGGAGCGTAGCCTAGTTTTCTGAGTTAGTTCTCTTGGAGCCTCGGAACCAAAAGGTTAAGCCTAGAAATCTAGTCTATACTGATATTTATTGTGTGCCTAGTTTAATAGTTTGTTAAATATTGCTACCCTGTAACAAGTTTGTATGTGTGCAAGAAGATAAAATATAAATATTATACCAATGAAGAGGTTTTTCATTACCTACATAAGTATGTATGTAATGAGTGTGAGTGTGTATGTGATGAGTGTAAGTATGAATGTGATGAAAAAGCGTTACCTACATCGTATGTGTTTTTGATGAACTGCTTAGAAAAACCCTATTGAAAACCCTTTCAAAGAATAACCAAAATGGTCCCCTGCCTGGAATGTGCTACGATAGTCTTAGTTTACTTCAGTGGAAACACTTGCCACTTTTCACTGCTCTTCTCCGCTCCGCTCCGCGTCAGTGGAACCGCACCCTTAAGATCCTTGTTGCACTTTTTGTTTTCGAACTATTTCAACCAATGCAATCTGTCAATTTGTTTCCCTTAGGGTAGGTAGGCACAGAAATACAAATAATAATAATAATAAATAATAATAAATAATCTTTATTTATCAAAAAGCCAAATATAAATTCGTCCATCTCAACCAAAACTTAAAAATAAATAAAAACGCCATTATTTAATTACAACGCTAAGTATAATTGAGACAGAGTGAACGTCTGTGTCTGTGCTAGTATAAACTGTGTTACAGACACAGGCGCCTTCCTCTTACAGTTCATTGACAAATAGGTGTGCGCGGTGTGGGTGTATGTATGGGTGTGTGTGGTTTGAGTGGATATGTGTGTGTGTGTGTTTAGTTGAGTTTCGTATGTGTCAAAGTATAAAAATAAATAAGAAAATAGTTTATCGACAACTGTTGTTTCATATTTCCTATAAGTATTTGAAACGAAGTGCATCCTAAATATTTAAATTGCATTTACTTAGTTGAAAATGGAAATTTCTATTTGTATTTGTGAAATAGAAAATATTTGTGGAGAGAATTTGTTAGCAATGCAATTTTGTGAGAGCATAAATTAGGTCAATGGTCGCAAACTACTCTATAGATTATTATTTGTTTTTAACAGACAGTACTTATAACTGTTATTAAAGGTCATTTAAATTTATGGAAAACATGATTATTCCCAACCAATTCACGCAAAAAAAGACAAATACTTATGTTGTAACTGTAAATAAAGTAGGTATCAATAAAATCTGTCTATGAGAGAATATTATAAATCTTCTATAAGCATCAAAGGTTAACATCGACCATTTTCTAACAAAAGTTCAAGAACACCTGAATTGTTTGCTTTTAATTAAACTTGGTCGGCCATCTTGTTCTCACACCCACGTACCTGAAACAATAGAAAATTTATTAGTACTGCTCATACGTTTAAGCAGGTATAGATACTGATACTGGTGTATATTCGATATTACTATACTAGAAAGGTTTAGGTAGTAAAATAAAGGTAAATATTCTTGATGTGACTTTTTACACAAACACATACTAAACAAATAAACTACTGCGGTTCAATTGATTTAGTAATCATTATTGTTATATTTAAATTGGTTTTTAGTTGCATTTTTTCAAAAAAAGATAAAAGACACATCATAGTACATTATGATATAAGTGCGGTAAGTTGAAAATTACAGCCGAGGCGATATTGCTAGCCCGAGCCGTAGGCGAGGGCTACAAGAAAGCAGAGGCTGTAATTATCAAAGCGCACGTATGTCATACGACGTTTTATAACATATTTGCGAGGAAATAAATAAAACTCGGACTTTCTTAAATGAATAAATATTTAAAAACACACTTTCTGAAAATGAATTTGCATCTTTGCTTGTTTTCCATACGATGAAATTTTGATCCGCTTGTAAGTATCTGTCGGTCGATTTTTCGGGCAAGAGGCTTAGAGTAGCCCTTTTCGCTGCCTCTGAGACTTCTGGCGGTGTCGAATGAATAAATTCATCATTACTTGACGACATTTTCAAATAAAAACAATACAGCGAAAAGGAAAAGCGCGCGGAATAATTTTTACTTGTTCACAAATTAGCGATGCCGCACGCATCAGCGCTTTTTTTTTAAAGGCAAAGGCACAAAAACAGCCAGTATTATTAAAGTAAATTAATATTTTTTTGTTTTTGTTACGGATAAATGGTTGTAATTTATTGCCAAAATTAATTAAATCAAAGAATTAAATGTTTAACATTTAATTCTTTAATTTTATTTTATCCCAAAGTTAATTTTATTCATAAAATGTTGACCACTTTTCTGACATAAAAACTCTTTGCTTTGCTTTCTTTGCTTTTTTTTTCTTAAGATTTAAAAAAGTACCGTTGGTTTTAGACGGAGCATGATAAACCGTACGTGTTACCTTATTAGAAAGAAACTCGTGCGTTTTACTTTACGATTACGCACAAGTACGTAATGACATACATTACGATATTGAAATTGGTGAAATAAGAGGCCCTTTACGAGCAAATGTGTTATAAAGATTGTTTACCTTTATTTCACTACCTAAACCTTTCTAGTATAGACTTAACCCTAATTTTTGCTTCACCTTAGTCGGGTAAAAAAGAAGCTACTAATACCAAGTTACATTTTTCGCCACAGACATTTGCATTGTAGTTGCATTTGGATTCAAGATCCAATAAAATCACTTTTTTACCAAGAAGTTCATTTATTTTAACTTCAAAAGATTTTACAGTATCCACACTGCCGCTCGTGCCGCCTGGCTTTGTGGACACAGCGTTACGTAAGGTAATTACACCTAGCTCTCTCTCTCCTCAAGTCTCCCTCCTCCTTCGTTTTCACATTCACTCACTCTTACGTTATAGTCGTTCAATTTTTTCTGGCATTCATTCCAACATAAAGGCTACTTCAGACAGGCGCGACTCGACGGTGCGACGCGACTCTAAATTTGCGATTGTGGTAGAACAATCTCCATGAAGTTTTCAAAGAAACTTCAGAATTAATTCTCGACTATTATACTCTATACTCTAAGCATCTGTTAGTTGTTCCTCCAACTATCTTCCACAGTGAAACAATCTTACTCTTACTACTATTATAAATGCGAAAGTTTGGATGGATGGTTGTTTGTTTGTTACTCAATCACGCCAAAACGACTGAACGGATCTGGATGAAATTTGGCACAGACATAGATTATACTCTAGAATAGCACATAGGCTACTTTTTATCAAAAATGTACGGTTCCCGTGGGATAATTTCCGACATCCACGCGGGCGAAGCCGCTGGCAAAAAGCTAAGTAGCTAGTCCATAAGTAAGTTTGAAGCTGCAGTAACCCAAAACCTCCAAATTATTCGTTGTATTAACAATCCTGGCATGGAATCACATGCAGCTGCAGAAAACATGAAGTGAGTGGCACTAGGCGAATTCATTTACAGTCAGCTAGACCTGTAAATCTTCTTGGCGGGGCACTGCTGTCGTCGTCACTTACCGCACTAGTGAACGGGCCATAGAACCAGCGGGCAAGCGAGTGATGTGGCGAGTTACTTCTATGTGACAAAAGTATTGAAGAAATGGCAAGACTGAAGAGGACAAAATGGGAATCAATCAAGTGAATGCCAAATTATCAATCAAACATTACCTATAAACAGGGTTATTGACGAATATCCTCTTAAGGAATCACTGTAGTCATCATTATGAACAACTTTTACTATGGGACCAAACCTGAAATCGCGAAAAAAAAAAAACAGTTGTCAAAATTTAAGGAGGAGCTGGTTTTTTTTTCGGGTTTTCAGGTTTGGTCCCATAGTAAAAGTTGTACATAATGATGAGTACAGTGACCCCTTAAAAGGATATTAGTCAATAACCAGTAACCCTGTTTAAGTAATGTCTCAAGAAAAAGAGAACTTAGTAGGTATTTTTTATAGATTGTTTTATCTCTGGTATTTTTAGATATTCTAATAAAGACCAGCCTATCAGTTTTGCCGTTTGAAATTCGGCTTCTTGTATTTATTATATAGTTTAGTTTATCACCTCATGCACTCATAATGAGTACAAAAATTTACCAAAAATGAAAACCGCATACCTATGTAACATGTATTTTATGAAACAGTGCTAATGACAAAAAGAGGTTAACCGCTTCAATTATACAGTTAATTAAATCTGCCATCATCAATTTCACAAACCATAATAATTAATTATACCCAGTTACCTATTGGAAAAACATTGTTTATGTTCATTAATTTTGTACATTTCTTGGTCAGATGAATGCATTATGAAATCACACGCAAAAATATTTTAATTAATTTCATCGTAAATTATTGTAATAAGTAGAAACAGATTCTACCTATACCTAAAACTACATTGTAAAGCAGTTCATAATGATTTAAAATCACATTAAAATTTTTGATCAAATTCGCTTCCTTCGTGGCCCCATCCAAATTGTTTATATCCTTGCTACTGCGAGTTCTTGCGATCCAAAATTTATGTGCAACGACAGTCCCTATTTCAACGTCTTAAGACCTACAATCGTATGTCACCTGCAAGTCTACAGCTTTGTTTACTAATATCTGCAGTGAATTAGCACAGAGTTCAGTTGGCGAATTTCTGAGTGGTTATTCATGAATGTTGCAGTAAGCGGAAAAGCGTGGTAAATCGTGGGGAACGCACCAAATAATGAGGAAAGTTTGGAGCCATTGTTAATGCTTATAAGTGCTCGAAATGTGCAATGTTCGAGCGGAGTGATTAACGAAACACTGACGATGTTTGAACGTTGCATATTTATGAAGCTTGTTGTTTTACTGAGAGGAGGGTATTGCTTCACTTTTATGTTTTTGAACACAGCTTAAGAGGAAATGTAGGTGATCTTTTCTCCATACAAAAACATACAAACTCTCGCCTGTTTTCTTTCTGGTTAATGACCATAAAGCGATGATTGTTTACAGAAATATAAATATCAGTTGCCCCTATGTTTTCCTTTTTGATGATATATTATTTTTATAAGAACTAGAACCCTCCAAAAATGCTCAAAATTGCCTATTCAGACCGCTGTCAACAGACGCCTAGTGTACCAATTTGACAACTGTTAACGAAAAAAGAAAAACATAGGGGCATAGTATATATCCTTCTTATTCAGTTTATGAAATATCTTTTAAATTGGTCCAATATTGGAGGATGAAATAGGCGAGAGCCAAACCTCGAAATGTGACTTTTTACATTGGCTATTTAGTCGGATCTGCAGTTGTCCTTATCGCACGAATTCGAGGGCGGAGCGCTCGCAGAGCGACAGCAATACCTTATTAAAATACCTAATTTTCAAAAGTCTGGCCACCCGCCTTTCCTCTTAAGCTAGCTAAGAATTACTCACTTTTATAATAATAATAATAATATTTATTTATTTTTCTCACCACAATGTCCTTACAAAATAATAACAAAAAATCAATATTGTTCAGTCATTGGCTTAAAGAACAGTATTGTGGGAGACTGGTGCCTAAGCTAAGCCGAAGCCTGTATTTCAGGCCACCAGGTCTCCACCCCAGGTACAAAGTATGGTTTCACGTAAACTAAAACTAGACAATAATTTCTATTCTACTTTTAAGAAGGAGTGTTTGTGTGGATTGAATGGGAGTGTGAGTGTGTGACAGTGTGAGTGTGAGTGATGTAAAAGTTGGTGTGGGTGTTCGTGTTTGCTGTGTGCTTGTGGCAGAGACAACCTAGACGAAAGCGGTAACTATTTTGGGATGGTAAGTAGACTTTCAGTTGCGTCATAGTCCAGACTCATAAGCCATCCATTAATTTTCTTCTTACACAGGTGTTTTGTGAGTGGAAAGATGTTGTGAACTTTGTTTATTTTGTTATAGAGGTAGCCTCCCAGAAAACAAAAGAATCGTTCGAAGAAACAAGTTGCAAGTCTACCAACGGACCGGTCGACGGGGTCGTAGCGCCTTTTGCCTTGCATAGGTGTGAGACTATAGGGAAGAAGTGCATGTTGCTTCATGGTGGTCTGAAGTATGAACAGTTGGCGAACGGTGAGAACCCCACTTTCCCGGTATAAGTCAGTTGTGGGGTAGCGGTATGGTCGAAAAGATGATACTTTTAATATTGCTCTCTGCGCCCTTTCAAGTTGGATTAGAGTCGATTTGGATGCTCCACCCCATGTTGTTATGCAATATGTTAACAAAGACTGACAAAGTGCGTAATAGACCGTCTTCCTAAGGCTTTCACCCGCCACGTGTCTTAAGTTCTTAAATACATAAATTAATTTTCGAACTCTAGAGGTAAGCGATTCGATTCGAAGCGTGTGTGGTTGGAAGCCTAAACAAGGATCCAGAATCACCCCAAGGTACTTTATAGAGTTTGCTCTCTCAAGGCGGGTGCACGTGCAGGTCGTGCTGTAGGGGATGGGTCATTGTCAAGCTTAGGCTTTTTTTTTGCAAAAAAATTAAACACGTGATTTATAAAAATCAAAGGTATATTATGACCCTTACTTTACCTTACAACAAAAGTGAGTATTAGTCTGAGATCAATAATTCGAAAAAGGCGATTTATAAAGAAATAACAATATTTCAGTTCCACCGAAAAGACTAATCTGTCCACCGAGTGGACTAAAATGTTAATTATTGACAAAAAACAAAACAAAGAGTGGTTAACCTCTTGAACAAAAATAACGTTAATGCTATCTTCACATAATCATAAACAAATCAGTCACTTAAAAGCATTCAAAAAGTGAGTAAAAAATGTTTTGTGTCTGTCTACCGAAAAGACAATTCATTTCGGTGGTCAAAATATGTCTTCGTCATCAGAAGACCAAAAGCGTTCAATCTGTTCAGCCAGAGAAAGGGGGATTGGTGGCTTCTCTGGTTTTAACGTTTTGACGTATCTATCAGAATATACGTCCGAAAATTTTATGCGCTTATGGACATTACCTCCAATCAGTGATGGACTGCGCTCGCCAATTTTCAATGGTTGCTGCATCGAGCCACTCGCAATTGGACTGGACCATCGGCTTGCCACTGGACTGTGCATAGGAGTCAAGGTTGGGCTCGGTGAATTCATACTCTCTGCAGGAGCTGATGTGTCATTCCGAGAAGGACTTTTCAGAGGAGTCGCCAGGACTGAACTTGATAGAGTTGGGACATTATTTTGAAATGGTCTGGGACATAGTGCTATGTCAAGTTTTTTGCTACCTAAAACGTAATGTATACAAGTATTTTATGGACTAAATTTCATACAACTTAACCTGCGAAGAAACCTACTGAAGCATCATCGGTTTACGGTGACTCCAAGTAACCTGATGGACTTTAATGGTTCCACGAACGGCGTAATATTACTGTTTTTCATTTTACTCTCTATAGACTCCAAATGCGTCTCATCTACTCTGATGACTTCAATGCCTTTACAGTTTTGAAAAACACACTCCATGAAGGCATCCAAACTATGGACATCGTTTCCTTGAGCGACGTGCTTATCAGTCGTTATTAGCCGATTTTGTTAGTAAAAAATTTTGCATAGGAGAAACGACGTGCTTATGAAAAAATATTATTTCCCATGCCGTTAGAAATGCATTACGGTACCAATCATTGTTAACTTAGAATATGTAGCTATGGATAACTACATTAACTACAAGTCGGCATGGTGTAGAAAGGTGTGAGGGAAGTGGTGGTTTAAAACATATTTACTCATAAAAATAAAGTGAAAATGAAGCAAAAATAGGTCATTAGTCCTTAACTGATAAAAACACCAATAATCAGAAGCAATTTTATAAGTTATAATAACTAAATACCCACATTCAAGTCCACTCGGTGGAAATCTGTCGTTTCGGTGGACGAAAGTTCCACCAAAAAGATATCCACCGAATGGACTTTTTTCGCAAAATCATTCACACCTTGCGCCGTTTATAAGTTATGTCAAAAGCCAAAGTATATTCATCAATTTTCATTGTTTAACTAGTTATTAAGAATGTTTGATGAATTTATAGTGATTTATTTACCAAAATACAGTAGTAACCGGAAAGACAACTCAACTTTGACACCACCAAATATTTTTCTTAGTACTACATCAACGTTTTCTGCATTCGAGTCGCGGCAAAATGGCCTCTGACAGGGATATTACGATATTGGCTGCGTTCAATTTTACGTTCCGTTCCATCATTTGACATTTACTTCATTTTAGTCAGTATCGAAAGTAATGTCCACCGGAAAGACAAAAAATGTTGTGACAAGATTAAATGATGCCAAAAGTGTGTTTTATTTCTATCAATTTTTTAAATATTTTTAACGTTAAATGGAAGACATACGTAGATTAGGAAAATATATCATTTTTGTAAAATAATAAAAACACTTATTTATTATTAACTACATTCTATTCATAGGTAGAATCCGAACAGTCCACCGAAGTGGACAATTCGGTAACATAGTGGTATAAAGTAAAAAATAAATAAATTTATAGTAAATCCGTTACAGTTATGGTCTAGTACGTTTCGTTTACTTTATTATTATGATGTAAAATTAAGACGCAATTATTAAAAGTGTCTTAAGATTCGTATGAACAGTTTTTTTTTGAGTTATGACAATGACCCGGATGGGACATTTATGCGCGGTGATAGAAATTAGAGACGCTAGACTTTGAGAACACCTCCGCATAGCAAAATTAATATATTTTTTTGTTTTTTCTGCATTCAGGGTAAGGACATTGTCATGCAACCATTTTGACACCTCATTCAAGCCAGACTGAGCACTTTCTAAAACGCTTTGCCACGTGGTAGAATTAAATATTAAGGCAGTGTTGTCAGCAAATGTGAAGATTTTGCCTTTGTCGAGATTGAGCGCACACAGATCGTTAATATAAATTAAAAATAGAGTAGGCGCGATCACACTGCCTTGTGGAACTCCGTGTGTAATAAATTTCTCGGAACTTATGTGATTGTTTATCTTAACGGTCTGTGTACGGTCTTTAAGGTAGTCCTCGAAAAGTTTCAATTGCAAACCCCTTATACCCATGCTCTCCATCTTCTTTATAAGGATGGGAGTAGAGACGGTGTCGAAGGCCTTTGCTAAGTCAAGGAAAATACCTATAACCTTCTGCCCACCATCCAAGTTTCTAACGATGTGGTCTGTTAAGTCGTGGACTGCATTAGAAGTTGATTTACCGCCGCGAAAACCATATTGGTATGGAGGTAGGAGCTTTTTGCTTTCCAGATAATTTATTAGCCTCTTGTTCATAATGCGCTCGAGGACCTTGGATAACGCAGGCAAAATAGCAATGGGTCTATAATTAGTTACTCGGTCTCTATCCCCACCCTTATAGACAGGAATAATTACTGATTTCTTAAAAACCTTCGGGAATTTACCGGTTGCGAGGGCCAGATTGCAAATGTGTGTCAGGGGCGGAACTAGAATATTTTTGTTTTTGTTTAATTATTCTAGTGGATATACCATCCCAACCCACAGCACAGCTGGTTCGGAAGGACATTATCAGTCTTTCGACCTCAACCACGTCGGTAGGAAGCAGCACCATTGAGTGTGGGCACAAGTAACCGTCTGTGTAGCTTTTGTATGTATTTGGTTGAGTACCCTGTATTTTCTCAGCTAAGCCTTTGCCGATAGTAACAAAATAGTTATTTATTAATTCGACTGATTGGTCTGGCGTGGGGATAGTGTGAGCAACTGTGTTGGGGGTTCTTTAGTTTTACTTCTATTCGTGATTTTGTTGATCGCCTCCCAAAGTTCTTTACCATTTTGGCCGGCGTTTACACAGGGCATTTATACTGGGTGTAAGTGTAAACAGTGGCAATATTTTAAGGAGTCATTATACTCATCATTTAACAACAACAACTTTTACTATGGGACCGAACCTGAAATCGCGAAAAAAAAATCTGCTGTTCAGTACATTTATGTTCGCATAATTCGTCAAAATGATTTTTTTTCGCGATTTTCGGTTTGGTCCCACCGTAAAAGTTGTACATAATGATGAGTACAATGACCCCTTAAAATATTGCCACTGTTTACACTTACACCCGGTATATTATCCAGATTGTAGGGACACGTATTTGTTGTTCACATGGCTTCAATGATAAACGGAATTATCAAAGATGTCTTAGCATTACCAACCCAGCTCAGATATAACCAAACCTGGTCCAATTTCCAATCACAAGCTCAAAACATAACAACAATATAACAGTCTTTTTAACCGCCTTCTAAAAAAGGAGGAAGTTCTCAATTCGGATGTTTGTATTTTTTTTTTTTATGTTTGTTCGCGCGTAACTCCGTCGCTTGCCCACCGATTTGAAAAAATATTTTTTTGTTGGAAAGGGTATACTTCCCAAATGGTCCAATTTTTGTCAAAATCCAGTTCTGATGATGGGATCCTGGAGAAATCGAAGGAACTCTTCAAATATTATAGGCACACCTATAGCGATTTGGGTATTTTTTATAGTAGCTCGTGCATTTGCTCTCGGAAAGCACCACTTGGTGAAGTGGAACTGATGATGAAGACCACAGATGGCTACCGGAACTACTCCATGATAAATATTTCACGGGTTGCGGTTCGATTACTTTAATATGGTTGCTAAGCAATTTCCGCTCGTCACACAATGCGTGTGGTGAGTGGTTGTTCAGGAGTTCTCCTGGTTCTTAACAGCAGAACTCCGCAACAATTAACGTCCCAGCATCCGGAAAAGCAATAATTTGGAACATGTGATGAGCAATTGACATTAGACTATTGTAACTTATACAAATTATAAACAGACCCACTAAAAAGCGAGAAATGAAACTTTTTAACAAAAAAAAAACCGACTTCCAAAAAGCACTACAAAGTGAAAGATAACTTTGATTTCGGAAGTCGGTGGCAAAAAAAAAAGAAAGTAAATAAAAAAACGAAAGACACCGACTTCCGAAATCAATAGACTAACGAGCTCCTCAATAATATAACCCTAAGGCAATAAATATGTAGTAATAATCAACTCACAACAAAGACTATAATTAAAATAACACCGCAAAATTTCATAACTAACTTCAGGGCAACCCGCTAATTACTAGTTGAACCACGTTTCCTTTATCTAATCAAGTCAACCCTTAATTGAAACTGAAACCAGTGCTACGAACTTACTGGATGGTGGGATTTTTCTTACCACAAAAAGGTTTCGTAGGCACATATTTTTAGGTTGGTCTAAGCAAACGAAAACGTGAAATCTTATTTTCTGGAATATTACTTGGTATTACAATGTATCGTGGGATAACTCAGATTTTTAAAGTTAACAGAGGTTTATAATTTCCAGCTTTTTAGGGTTCCGTATCCGTACCAAAATGGTAAAAAGGAACCCTTATGGTGAACCCTACAAAAACCGAGCTGGTTCTCTTTACAAAAAAGAGGAAGCTGACTACTTTACAACTACCGCGTTTCTTTGGAACTACCCTAAGTCTATCAACTGAAACCAAATACCTGGGCATCTTTCTGGATAAACAGTTGAATTGGGCGAAACATATCAACTACATCACTACAAAAGCCAGTATATCCCTGTGGCAGTGCAAACGACTGCTCGGCAGGAATTGGGGCATTAGCCCCAAGGTCACCTACTGGCTATACACCACAGTAATCCGACCAATCATCACATATGGCTCGCTAGTCTGGTGGCCCAGGACAGACCTAAGTACAGCCCAAAAAGATCTCGAGAAACTGCAACGGTTCGCTTGCGTAGCAGTAACTAGCTGCATGAAAACCACGCCTACTGCTGCTCTACAGGCAATGCTTGGACTGCCGCCACTACACCTCATAGTGCGTGAAGAGGCGGCCCTAGCCGCCTTTAGGCACAATCTGCAAGGAACCCTGAGCAAAGACTCTAGAGTTAAGCACACTCGCATAAAAGAAGATGCGATCAAACGACACCCAATGATGGCATCACCATGCGACAGAGCCCCGAAACAGCACTACTTTCAGAAGCATTATAGTATAACACTCACGGAAGAACGGTGTGATTACTCAGGCCTGCATGAGTTGAGAGTATACACCGATGGATCAAAGACTGACTCCGGAACCGGGGTCGGAGTCTTCTCACACGATCTCAATATTAATATATCCAGCCCGCTTGGAGTATTTAACACTGTCTACCAGGCGGAGTGTGTAGGCATCATACAAGCGTGCTATGCCATAGAAGCCAGGAGAGTCACGGATACGAATATACGTATACTCTCGGACAGTGCCTCGGTGCTCCAATCCTTACGGAAAAGATACATTACCTCGAGATTAATACAAGAATGTCACAACGCACTCGAACGAGTAACGGTTGTTAACCGAAACACAGTGACACTGCAATGGATAAAAGGACACAGCGGATCACTGGGTAACGACGCAGCTGACAAACTAGCTAGGAGAGCATCTAGCACGTCTGTCTGTGGGCCTGAGCCAATCGTGCCCATTCCCTTCAACCAGTTACGCAGGTGGCTACAGGACCTCACCCATACACAAGCAGAGAGTTGGTGGTCCTCGACACCAGGCTGCAGGCAATCCAGGGAGGGCGACGCTTACTAGACGGTTGTTACGTTTGGACAGAAACGGGCTGCGCCTGGTGACTGGGACCATCACGGGACACTGCTCATTAAACGAACACTTCCATACAATAGGAATAACGGACAGTCCCCTGTGCAGGGCCTGCATGGAGGCTGAGGAGACCATTGCGCATGTGCTCTTTGAATGCATAGGCGTCACCCAGATTAGAACAGAAACTCTTGGAATACCCCGATCTTTCACAGATGTTCTTAATAGACCCAGAGATTTGATTAACTTCTGGAGGGAGGTGGGCTGGTTGGAATAATCCACGAATGCCGCCATGGCTCACGCACAATGGTCCACATAAAGGACTAAGTGCGGAAACCAAATCCTTAACATAGAACATAGAACATATGGTGCGACTCTGTCTGTCTGTGTCCGTCTATCACAGCTGGCTATCTATGAGTCTTAAAAATTCGAAGTGAGACTACTAGGCTATGTGGGGTAGCATAATGAAAGAGAGCTGTTTGGACATTCCCCGACATTTTTTTTCTTTTTTTTTTAGGCCGCAAAGTTTAAAAATGTTAAAAAATACCATTCCCCCCCCACCCCCCCTTATCGCCAAAGTTTTCACACAGAAAAATCTGAAGCTAAAGCTTATGTAAAAATTATAGGAAAAATAAAACGATGTCTCTAAATAGCACACTTTTTCAGAAATCGGAACGGAACCATCAGCGCGCGAGTCCGACTCACTCTTAACCACATGCCCTAGTAGTCCCACTTTGAATTTTTAAGACCCCCTTTCAATCCCTGTTGCAAAAAAATGTAACATTTTTTATTTATTTCTTATTTGCAAAATAGTTGGGTAAACGTCATCTAAAACTGTTCCAAATTTCAAGTTGATAGCATTAGTAGTTCTTGAGATATTCAGCTGTGACAGACAGACAGACAGACTGAGTCACACCATAAGGGTTCCTTTTTTACCATTTTGGCACGGAACCCTAAAAAGGATAGACACGGGTCGGATGAACATTTCGTTTTAAAAGGTTCATTCGGGCTTGGGTCGTTACACTGTGAGGAATAAATTAATCATACTTTCCCTTCAGAATTCTTGATCAGGTCAGTTTTCTTCAGAGATTTAATAAACAGAATACATTTTTCTTTTTTTTCTCATATGTCCGGCTGGTCTTTTTTAATATTTAGATTAGTTGAGATTTTGTTTCTTTAGCTACTCGAGTTTCAGGGATGTTGTGACTATGGTACTAAACTACTGGTGTCCTGAAATACAGGCCCAGAGCTTAGCTTAGGCACTAGTCTCCCACAATATTCAAATGTTGTTTTCATGGTGTATTGTTTATTTTTAACCGACTTCAAAAAAAGGAGGAGGTTCTCAATTCGGTTGTATTTTTTTCTAAAATATGGTGGTGAGAAAATAAACATTTATCTTATCTTATCTTATCTTAAACCTCAAATCGCGAGAAAAAAAATCTGCTGTTCAGTACATTTATATCTCCATAAAACTTGTCAAAATGTAGGGAGCAGCTGCAGCTGCTTTTTTCGCTATTCAGATTTGGTCCCATAGTAAAAGTTGTTCATAATGATGAGTACAGTGACCCCTTAAGAGGATATTGCTCAATAACCCTGTATATAAACGTTAATATTAGTTTTTCATGAACTTTGGTTACACTGCCACACACGCTAGGTAGGCAAGATAAATAGTTTTCCTAGTCATAGTCAAAAGTCAAATCTAAATGGTTCAATTTCAAATAAGCAGTTAAAAGGCACTTTTGAAAGTCAAAATTTACAACAAAAAAAAAACAGAATCGATTCTAGTCGCCCCTTCCAGAATAATCTAAAGGTAGTTTCGTATGTATAGAAGAATGGGCAAGAAACTCCACAATGTTTTGTATAAGTACATTAATTATACAACGTGTAACGTTAAATGCGCAAAACCTCTTAAGGGGTCATTGTACTCATCATTATGAACAACTTTTACTATGGGACCAAACCTTAAATCGCGAAAAAAAATCAGCTGTTCAGTACATTTATGTTCGCATAATTCGTCAAAATGTACTGAACAGCTGATTTTTTTTTCGCGATTTCAGGTTTGGTCCCATAGTAAAAGTTGTTCATAATGATGAGTACAATGACCCCTTAAGAGGTTTTGCGCATTTAGCATTACACGTTGTATAGTCTTTATACATTTTTATTTTTAATTAATCCGGCTCAGAAAGTTTTGACGTGAGAGACGTCATCCTTTATAATAATAAATTATTTAAAAGTTTTTAACTTCAATTACAAAGTAATTACTTTTTGATCTAGCCGCACAACGAAATCGTAACTGATAAAAATTAACTAAGTAACAATTTAGAAGCTTACCTCAGAAACATAAAAAGCAATTACTTCGTAATTTATAAGATCTTAAGTATAAAGTTGCAAAATATTAATCACTTTTTTCTTTGGTTGTAGATAAAATTACAGTTAATAACCAAGAAAATAGGAACCTATGGTAAATACAAACCGAAAATAAAATACACGGCGAAAGAAATCAGATATTTTAGCAACATCCGAAGACTATATAAAACACTATCACTACATTATGTTATATTATAATCACCTACAAAACTGGTAAGTTTTTGAAAGACAACTAAATACAGGCTTATTAAAAAGAGAACCGAATTTATTTCCCAAAAAAATATTCAAGTAAATTACCACACAAAAAATAATAAATTCTACAGTTATCTTTGTTACCGTATATTTTCTTAAAATGAAAAAACGTAAATTGGTGTCTGAAAAGTTGACATCTGTCACTTTGACTGTCAGATAGGAAATAAGAATTGGGGAGAAGGGGGCAAAGTGTCAGTTTCATTTCTACAGACTTTCATTATTACGCTTTCGTATCGGCCAAGTTAGGGTGGTATATAACTTGTGACAGTACGGCAGGCAATGTTTCATGGCTAATGGCATCCGAAATATGAAAAGTTTCCGAGTGATTGCAGGGTGATTGCCATTGGACAGAGGACTAGTCGTACGTTAAGCCGTACGTTACGACGTACGTATTACATTCGCTGTTATATTTTGAGGATTGCTTTTAGGATGCTCTGTGTGAGCAGTAAGATTTAATTTCATGCGACAAAGTTCTTTGTTCACCTCTTTGTTTAAATGTTTAGTAAACGTACGAAATGCGTTTCGGTTATTAACTTTGCCTTGAAGCTAAATTTGCAATATCATAAAATCGCATTTTATAGGCCGTAACTTGTTGCTGTTAGTGTTGACTAATTTGCAAACGGCTGTCGAGACCAGCAGTTGCAACAAGCTTATTAATACTGTGCTAAGAATAAAATTCTGACAGTTTTGAAAGATTTATATATAGTTTGTATATTGTACAAAAACATAAGCCTTCCTTGGCAGTCGCGTAAAAAACCTGCAAATTGAACAGTGTTATGAGCAAATAGAAAATAATATTCATACCAAATTACCAAGGGAAACAAATTAACACGCACAACCTTGGCATCATTCAGTTTGTCTCGGAAGGGACACGGCTTAGTTATAATAAACTAGTTAATTGCTTCGCAGTACCGTTTATTTTCCCTGGGGCCAAGTTTTCCTTTATGTTTAGATTAAAGCCAACATTTTTTTAAATCTGTTTATTATTGTCCGAGTCTACCCGCAATTATTTTAGTTTTATTTTCTGTTTAACTTAAAGGTCAAAATGTCTTCAAAATTAGAGATAAATGGGCAATATTCTCAGTGTAGAGTCATCCATGCTCATCACGTAAGAAACTATAGAAGCAAAGCAGTCTAAACGGTTCATTGTAGTTTAGAGTTGAGCATTACTTGGCGCCAGAGGCGGAACTCGGTCCAATCTAGACTGAACCGATCTGAACCGGATTTTACAAGTTATTACCGGTAGGTACGTTATTAGTGCACGTGTACTTTGTAACTAATGAAAGTTTGGACTAGTTCTAGAGATGGTATTTTAGGGAACAGAGGGTAAGTCCAGAAGCCGGATTATCTTAAGTCAAGCCTTATGTTAAATACGCAAAATCAAAAACTGACGTTGAGTAGATTGATGGCGAAAGCGTATTATGTATTGGTTTTATAAATTACGGGTTATTGAGTAAGAAATTCGGTGAAATTCCACGTATAAGCATATACAATCCTAATAGAATTTATTAAGATCCACACGCGACCAAACTGGGTACCAAGCTAATTCTATCTAGCGAAGTTTGTAAATTAATTACAGGATCCCCCTAAAATGAAGCTCCACTACAAACAGTAATTAATAAAAACAATACTGCTGGCGAAGAACGGAGCAAACTAAACAAAACTCCTTGCATTCCGAACTCAGCTCTAAAACTACACTTTTCCTTGGCCTGGGGAGTTGATAATAATTTTTAATTTATCACAAAGTGGTTTCTCCAACCAATTAGTGTTGTGTCACAGTTAGTGGGGCTGGTCCAAGTTTTAATGGCCTCGGAGCCGGCACCGAGATAAGAGCCCCTAGGAAACTCAAGGAGCACTGTTTAATTTAATAAGTTCTGTTTTGAGGGGACACACAGTTAACGTACTTTAATTATGCTATATGTTGGTAGTGTGTGCTGTTATGGAATTTTGGCCTGTTTGCCTGTATCGGAGAATGTTGAGAGCTGTTTGAAGTTTGTATGTGTTGGGCAGTCTCTTGGTCTATAAGTGTTTGCATCGTAGAAACTTAGACTTGAACAAGGAAGGTGAACGATAAAAGTTTTTAGCGATGCTAATATAGAGGTTCAGTTAACTTCAGAAACTAGTACTAGGGATATAAGGTTCTAGCGATTTATTTTTGTGTTGCTCATAGTCACAGTTTGAGTTAATATGAATCGGGTCAAAATCATAGTTTGAGTTGTTAAATATTATTTCAAATGAGCTAGATATATTTCCACTGCGGCCTGATGAAGTTCGCAGGAGTAGCACTGAAGTGCATTGAAAATGTTTAGAAGTGATTTTAATTGGACTTTTGATTGTATTTTGAATTGTATTTAGTTGTATTTTTGATTGTATTATAATTGTATTTTTAGTAGTCAATGTAAGTTTGATGTTTGTGTATCTTTGTGGTAGTAACATGTCATTGGCGTTATAGCTGTTAAGGTGTTAATTACGTAATTTTTAATAAATAAATAATAAAGATAACTGAAGTAGGTACTAACACGACATTATGATAATGACAGAACGAGTGAACATCACAAGTTAAACAGCAAAAACCATGTGTAAAAAAACTAATCAATAGACGGTATTTTAAATTAAAAAAACAAACATTGATAGCACTCGTGTGAAAAACAAATTTCATATACCTTAAAAATGTAAATTAACTGTCAAAGTTTAGATGAAAAATCAACGGGAGGACGGAATGACAAACATAAATATTCAGTTGGAAAGTGAGGTGTTGGTTTATTTTGTTTGAGAAGCGACCGCAAACGTAGCTTGGTACACGGCACACCCCATTTGGTGTAATTATCCACTGTCAGTTGCATCTTCGCTGGTTTCTTGTCTCTGTTTGTGTTCAAATGTTAGAATAGATTGGTGGTGAAATACGGTTGATGCAAATACTTGAGCGGAGGAGTCAGTAGCTGAGTGGGGCAATGCTAAAATTATAAAGTTTTTAATTAGTTAGGTACCTACTCTTGTTTTCGAAAAAAACTGAGGCAGGGAAGTAGGTACACTACTTGGACTGGCAAGATCTTAATATACAACATTAGTTTTTGTGTATACTAAACCCGAAAAGGGGTACTCATCATTTTGAACAATTTTTTCTATGGGACCAACCTTGAAATCGCGAAAAGAAATCAGCTGCTCCCTACATTTTGACGAGTTTGGTGCAGATATATGTACTGAACAGCTGTTTTTTTTTTTCGCGATTTCTGGTATGGTCCCATAGTAAAAGTTGTTCAAAATGATGAGTACAATGACCCCTTCTAAACTAATGCTGTATAAGGTCCCACTATAATAGATGGACAAATTTTCACATGGTGTTCTACCCATAAATATGAACAACTTTCATTATGGGACTAACTCTGAAATCGCGAAAAAAAAAATCAGCTGTTCAGTACATTTATCTGCACCAAACTCGTCAAAATGTAGGGAGCAGCTGATTTTTTTTCGCGATTTCAGTAAAGGTTTTTCATATTCATGGGTAGAACACGTAACAACTTACGTCCGTGCGAAGGTCGGCTTTCGGCTTAATGTTTTTTGGTCGTATCATATACGAGTAAGCTCTAGAAATATAGATACCATTTAGACGTCTAAACAGTTTTTGGGACCTTCGTCAAAATTAATACGAAGTTTAAAAATAATGGATAGGCTCCTTACATTAATTCTGGCTTTACTCAAAGTAATGTGTAGCAAATGTGTTTGATTTATTAACGCCTACATACACAGGCTAAAACGGCCACTTTGGCAGAATCATAATAGGTATTATGAATCATATTTGAAATCGTAAAACGGTCACAAACTGACAATTCATAATTTATTTCATAGCACGCAATTCATCTGTTTGACAGTTTTCTATGGAGATTCGTAAAATGGTCCACAAATTATGAATTACTTTATTGAAGTTTAATGTCAAATAGCACAATCATAATAAATTGCTGGAAATTCAGGAAATGAATCGCTTTTAGAGGAATTGCTTAATGTGGCTGTTTTAGGCCCCCAGATCGTTTTCATTTTGTTTCTAATTTGGTTCATTGCTTTCAGCATTAGTATAGGTCAAGTCTATGTGAATGAATGAATGAAATGCATCGAACCCAGCGTGGTTTTACTAGACTCGATTACTCGAATCAACCCAAAGATTCACACTAACACCTGGAGCCTCATTTGTAAGGTAAAGTATATGTGAATGAATGAATTAAATGCACCGAACATAGCGTCGTTTGCCTAGGCTCGATTACTCGGATGAACCCAACGATACACTCTAGCTCCTGGAGCCTCATTTGTAAGGTAAAGTATATGTGAATGAATGAATTAAATGCACCGAACATAGCGTCGTTTGCCTAGGCTCGATTACTCGGATGAACCCAACGATACACTCTAGCTCCTGGAGCCTCATTTGTAAGGTAAAGTATATGTGAATGAATGAATTAAATGCACCGAACATAGTGTCGTTTGCCTAGACTCGATTGCACGAATGAACCCAAATATTCACACTAGCTCCTGGAGCCTCATTTGTACTAGTAAAGTCTATGTAGATTGATGATTCATGAAGACAATAAAATTCATCATCACCATTCATAGTTTGTTGGCGATAAGATAAGCTTTATTTCTTATGTGGCATACTTTTCAATTTCATGCTTTGTTAATTGAAATTGAGACAAAAGTTTTACTTGGTTCTATTTAACCACACAATATCAATCTCAATCTGCCTAGCCTTTTCCCAACTATGTTGGGGTCGGCTTCCAGTCTAACCGGATGCAGCTGAATACCAGTATTTTACATGGAGCGACTGCCTATCTGACCTCCACAACCCAGTAACTGGGTAATGCGATACCCCTTGGTAAGACTGGTTGTCAGACTTTTGGGCTTCTGACGACCCGTGACGACTGTCAAAGATCCACGAATGACAGCCGGGACCAACGGCTTAACGTGCTTTCCGAGGCACGGAGAAGTCTCGGTATGTAAAGATAGGTCACCCATCCACGGACCAATCCCGGCAAGCGTAGCTTAACCTGATGGATCGACCCGTGCGGCTGTTATTACTTAGCCACGAGCTTCTATTTAACCACACATTTCACATAAAATTAGGCAGTGAACGCAAATAAACATTGCGTTCACTGAAATTAGTTCAGCTAACTGACACCACAAATTCTACCTCCCACTCCCAGAAACCACGACAACTGTCAGAACAAAAATGTGCCACCTACAATTTTCACCAGCCACCGTAATATACCCGGTTAATGTGCACAAAAGCATGGAATTGAGCCAATGTAAAGGTCACCGCGGGTCAGCGTATGCGACCGACGTTAATGTTGCCAACTTATATTTAACTATTCGTTAGTTACCAATGGTTGCCTGAAGCAGTAACCGAGCCAAATGTCGGCGAATATTTTAATGTCATATTTTTTATTAGTCAATTATTGGTTGTTGTGGTACCAAAATGGAAATGTTAACTGGGAAAATCATTTTTGGATATTTCTTGGTTGAATATATTGGCAAGTCCTGTTATGCTAGTCGACCAAGTTGATGGCCGCAACGATATTTTGGCGGATGCTATCGCAAATGTTAGCTGAAAAGCAATACGACATGATTTGACCACAGTTTACTATTGATCGCTCGTGCGAGCTCGTGAGGAGCTCGTGGTTAAGTAATAATAGCCGCACGGATCGATCCATCAGGTTAGGCTACGTTTGCCGTGGTTGGTCCGTGCATGGGTACAGAGACTCCTCCGTCCCTCGGAAAGGACACTAAGCCAAAGACGACCCACTGACCCGAAAGTCTGACAACCAGTCTTATCGTATTACCCAGTAACTGGGTCGTGGAGGCTGGGTTGTGGTTGTAATAGGCAGTCGCTCCATGTAAAATACTGGTATTCAGCTGCATCCGGTTAGACTGTAAACCGAATCCAACATAGTTGGGAAAAGGCTAGGCAGATTGATTTACTATTGATAAACTTCAAGAGTTTTCAAGACCGCACATCGATCACTAAAATCACCTTACCATTTTGGCTTTTCTTCCCACTTGCAATAACTGTATAAAGTTAGGCCTAGCCTGGCGTTTTATTGTAACAACTTATTTTAAGTCCCTACAATCTATGAAAATAAATTTGACTTTACTTGCATAAACAATTACCTACTTACTTAATAAGAATCTAAATCGGATCAGTCGTTTGTTTGGGAGCTACGATGACAGACAGATACACAGATACACAAACAGACAGATATTAAACATATAACACCCCACTGTTTCCGTCGGGGGTTAAAAATGAAAGCAACATGAATCCTCTAAATATTAAATTAGAAGATCTTTTATAAGTGGCTCTTGCTCCAGAGGATAACATAAAACCATGTTACTATATGAGCAAGGAAATCTCAAAAGGCCACTGCCTTTGCGTTTGCAATTAAATTAACTTATTCCTACTGGGATGTGCATGTTGACATAATTGGATTTCAAGTACGACTGATGCCTTTAGATGTGTTGCTAATTCTGTGGTTAAGTATACGTTTTGTTACTTGCAAAGTATTCACTTTCTCATAAGAAAGCGAAATCTTAATTGAATGGTCATCCTTGATCACATCATTAACTTTAATTATCGATAGCATGGAAACTCGAAATCGATAGGACTATCTTCATTTTAACAGACGAAAAAACAGGACTGAGGAGGTTCTCAAGTCGACGCATAACTTCTTACAGAGAAGTCCGATTTGAAAAAAAATCGTTTTATTCGAGAGATGGTCCCATATAAAATTTAATAACATTGCTTTGGTAGTTTTTGAATTAGCTTAAATAATACGTATTTTTTCCCACTTTTATTATTATTATATTTATTTATTCAGATAACATAGATCCATTGGGTTAGTAACAATAGCCTTAACCTATGTTAGTACTTAATTGATAACACAGACAGTGTACAAGCGACCAGTGACCTCACCAACGGGCTGTCATGTCTCCCGGCTACAGCGCGCAGAATGCTGCTGGGGCTGCCACGGAGCCTGTTTAGCAGCGAGGCCGCTCTCTTACGCCGTACAGCATTGAAGCAGTCGGTACGTGCCTCAGCGAACATAGATGACGCGCTACAGAACCGAGGCAGACGCAACAGCACTCTAAATGCGTTGTTATACTGGATCCGCAGACCATTGTAGGCCTTTTGGGTGTAGCTGCACCACAGGCTCCCCGAGTACAGCGACATGCAATATGCTTTGAACAGCGTTATTTTGACCGCTTTTATGTGGATGATGTTCTCATTTCTTTTGTTAGAATTTTGTGTGAAACTTCTAAAAATTCTAACAAAAGAAATTACCTACCTACACCTACTGTAGGTACCACAGCTAAAAAGTGAAAAATAAAAACTTTTTACAAAAAAATGCAACCGACTTGCAAAGAAAAAAAAACTAAGTCGGTGGCAAAAAACGAAAATACATTTAACCAGACACCGACTTCCGAAATGAAAGTTATTTTTAATTTCGTAGTGATGTTTTTGGAAGTCAGTTGTTATTTTTTTGTAAAAAAGTTTTTTTAATTACAGAAACACTTGTGTGCCACTAATTTACGCGTGCCACAGATACTTTAGCCTTGTCACGACTTGAAAGGACTCACCCTCAAACAAAATAGGTAAGTGAGTTTGTGTTTGTTTGCTACTCAATCACATTCCGCCCTTCGTAAACATCCATTATTTGGCCAGATATCCCTTCTGTAGAACAATTCGGCCCATAATGAAACATCAGTTACTCAACAAAGGACCAACTTCCGCGACCCGTCCATTAGATTTAGCAATAAAATCAGTCATACTGTTTGTCATATTGAGTGCTTATAAAAAGCATATGGAGCAACCGTTCGGAGTGGTTCAAAAGCGAATAATTTTCACGTTTCCAAAGTTCTAATGGGAAAACTTTCATGTCAACGGTTGAGTGTTCAATACGTATTGGCAATGGAGTACGCTCAAACTTTTTGTTTACCACTAAAGTTGCTGAGACGTTTTAAACGAACGAAAGAGAACCTCTGAGTGCTCAGCGGTGTGGCGACGCTTTTATTGATATAAATAGAGTGAAGTACGTTTCATGGTAACAGGACAAAAGCGTCGGCGCTGTCGATTAATTTGGTGGGCGGTTGGGAAGTGAAACTGCGAGTTATGTTTTTGAAGCGTTTATGGATTTAGGCTTTTAATTTTTTCGATCAGGTAAAACTTTTGATAGGTGTGAATGAATGAATGAAATACCCCGGCGTGATTTGACCAGACTCGATTGATCGAATTAACCCTAAGATTCTCACACTAGCCCCTGTTGCAACAAAGACCATTGCATATCAAGGATTAGACCGGGGAAGCGATAATGGTAGAGAGGACGTGACCCTAGGATATGGAAGGATTATTAGAGCCGTACAGGATATGTACAGTAGGCAATGGAATTGTAGGAGAGAGGGTATTATTTTATCTATGGATCTTTTAATGATGTCGCCGCCAGGTATGTAAAAATAACTTAGTTATCCTGTGGCAGTGCGGTGCCTCTGATCAGACCATGCCCCACTTGCTGGAGTGTCCCAAGTGCCCGCGTTCACTTGCCCCTCGGATAACCTAAAGAGTGCTACTGATGCCGCTGTCACCGCGGCCACCTACTGGGCTCAAACAATATAAAAACAACGAAGAAGAGTACCATCGACACGAAAAGAAGAAGAAGATGAAAAAGAACCATAAAATCGAGTAACTTGATTGGCTCGATTGTTTTTATAATGCTACACTTAGTTCTAACTTTAACCACGTCTCTGCTCATTTATGTTCTTTCTTCATCTCTATGCAATCATCCTCATATCAATCAAGAAAAACGTATTCATAGATCACAATATTTCATCCAAAAAGTTGGTTCGTTCAGATCGCGAAACTCGAAGGTATCCCGAAGTTCGAGTCGCGTTCGGATGCATCTCGCGTCACAGGTATGCCTCGCTTTCAACTGTTTATTGGGAGTTCGGGAATTCTCATTTCGAACGAAAAGTTGCCAGCAATCATTTGTTGATGTTGCAGAGGAATTATATTGCCTTCATTTGTTGAGTGTGAATTGTTTTATTGGAATTTTTGATAGCTTTTTTAATACGGATAACTCTTGGCAGAAATAAATGCCTGTGGACAGTGTTATTGTTAACACTGTACAAAAGCTATCTAGTAATGGAGCTGCAAAAGACAAAGTTAAAGAAGATCTAAGGTAGGTAACACGTACCAACAATTTTTTTTTTTTTTTTTGTACATTCAATCCAATCTAATCCAAATAAAAAAAATAAAAAAATCCAATCCAAAAAGCCAAAAAAAATCCAATTTTTCCATTTATTGCACTTGTCAACTTACAAATCTCCCCACAGAACTTCTCAAAACAAATAAAAACCAACAACGAAGTTCTTTTTATGAAAAAGAACAAATCCAACAAAATGCCATAGCAGATGTAATGTAACGCCGCATATTGCTTCGAAGATTACAAGTTGGCGAACAATATTAAAAAGTTGACGATGACCACTAAAAGAAGAGTATGTAACACGTGGTTTTATGGAAAAAATATTTTATAACACATTTGCTCGTAAAGGGTGTCTTATTTCAATCAATTAATATCGTAATGTATGTCATTACGTACTTGTGCGTAATTGTAATGTAAAACGCACGGGTTTCTTTTTAATAAGGTAAAACGTAAGGTTTATCAAGATGCTCCGTCTAAAACGAACGATACTTTTTAAATCTTAGCAGAGAGTTTTTATGTCAGAAGAGTGGTCAACATTTTGTGAATAAAATTAACTTTGGGAGATAAAATATAAAAAATAAACATTAATTAAATTAAAGAATTAATTCTTTAATTTAATTAATTTTTACATTAAATTGCAACAACAACAAACAAACAAAAACAAAAAAAAATATTAATTTACTTTATTAGTAGTACTGGCTGTTATTGTGCCTTTGCTTTAAAAAAAAAAGCGCTGATGCGCGCGCATCGCTAATATGTGAACAAGTAAAAATTATTCCGCGCGCTTTTTCTTTTCGCTGTATAGTTTTTATTTGAAAATGTCGTCAAGTAATGATGAATTTATTAATTCGACACCGCCAGAAGTCTCAGAGGCAGCGAAAAAGGCTACTCTAAGCTTCTTGCCTGAACAATCGACCGATAGATACTTACAAGCGTATCAAAATTTCATCTTATGGAAAACAAGCAAAGATCTAAATTCATTTTCAGAAAGTGTGTTTTTAAAGATTTATTTGTTTAAGAAAGTCCGAGTTTTATTTATTTCCTCGCAAATATGTTATAAAACGTCGTATGACATACGTGCGCTTTGATAATTACAGCCTCTGCTTTCTTGTAGCCCTCGACTACGGCTCGGGCTAGCAATATCGCATCGGTTGTAATTTTCAACTTACCGCACTTATATCATAATGTACTATTATGATACTAGTGGTTTTCTCAATGAACCAGTACGTCTTTAAAATACAGAGGAATGAGGAACAGGGTGTTAAGTTCACTCATCTTCTATAGAAAAGGGAGGATCCTCTGACCAGACGGGTGTTGTGTCTGGTGGGCTACTGCCCGATGATTGATGTCGGGATGTTGTATAATGCTAATCGCGCGGTAAACTCTGCTTGCGCGGTGCAGGATTTTTCGTGACGTCATTGTGATGCGCAGTTCGCATGTGGCGACGTAGATAAAAACACAAAAACAATAAAAATAAGTGACTCCAATACCCTTTCTTAGCATTTTGACATTGATCTGCACAATTAAAGATCATGTTTTAAATTAAAAATAAAATGTAACTTTCTCCAATTTTCTGTAGGTAAATTGAGAAAAGGCTTTAGTTTCAAATAAGTTTGATTTAATGTTGCAACTTTTAAAATAATATTGGATTGTCTGGTTGCGAACCAATAATAACGCAAAGGCAGGTCACCAATACAGCTTTAGGTCAAATAAAAAAGAAACAGTCCGACCTATTCACCTTCATAAAGCTTTATTTGTAGAACATTTTGACGCTAAAGCAACATGTGCTTTGTTGCTTGCATTATGTTATAGAATTTCTCATTTGTTAATCAAATTTTATCAGCGGCTGTACACGCGCTCTCGTCGTGATTGTAATTTACATTCACAAAGCAAAGGCAAATTGGATTGTTGGCTGTTAGCTCGTCGGCGTCCACGTTTCATTGCGAATGCCCTTCGCTGGGCTGTTCAGCTTTCGGAACGAAACCGCCAAAAAATATTGAATTATGAATATTATGATGGATGGATTGTGTGAGGGCAATGACATTATACATCTAGACGTTGCCATGATTACAGTGTGAAGTGTGGAAGTGAGACACATATATACGAAATAATTAGGAAAATTGAGACAAAGCATCGTATCTTCTGTCCCTTACGGCGTGCGGTATTTTTGCTTTAAAAATGTTGCCAAACAAAGTACTTTGCATGGCAAAATTTAAAAATGTTGCCAAACAAAGTACTTTCACTGTTAATATTGCTGTCTCATGACCGGCCACGCGGTGGCTCGATCTAGATGTATATTATCTAAGTGTGAGGGTGACATTCACTTCTTTTTCTTTCATATCATATGGATGAAAGAGAAGTGAATGTCTCAGTGACACTGACAGGAGAGAATGCCGGAAGAAAACCGGCCAAGTGCGCGTCGGACCACGCACAATGAAGGGTTTCGTAGTTGGGATGAATTTATCCCAAAAACAAGTTAAGTTTAACATTATAGTTGAAAAACATGACCGTGACGTATGTCGATGTATGGGAATACTTCGACATACGTCACGGTCAATTCTCCAACTGCAAATGTAAGTTTGTAATCGCAAAAAATATATATTTTTTAAATTTCTTGTCAAATTTCATTTTCTACGTCAACGGGAAGTACCTACCCTATAGTTTTTGTTTTACTTGCGAGTATCAAAATATGTCACATATTTTTTTATTGCGTCGACTTAGAAGCTTGATTTTTTTAGAACTCCAAAGGGCTTACGTATTTGATATTAATTTCAACTTGATACCGCGCGTTCCTGAGAAAAAGGGTCTGGACAGACTGACAGACATGATATTTTTTTTTTTTTTCAAAACGGTGAAGGAAAACATCGTGAGGAAACCGGCATGTCCTAGAACCAAAAATTCGATGATATAGGTATGACATCTACCAACCCGCACTAGGCCCGCGTGGTAGATTACGGCCCACTCCCTCTCACAGAGAGGAGGCCTGTGTCCCAGAAGTGGGAACGTTGTAGGCTGATTTTGTTATTATGCTTAGCCAGAATACGTCTACTACCTACTGAAAATGGACAAAAATAATAATTTAAATAACTCCAAAGTTTTCTGGACGAGGGCCAACGATAATATAAAATTTGGGCAAGATTCGAAAGAAAATCATTAATAATTGACACACAAAACAACAAACATACACAAAAGAAACACTACCTTAAAAAAAACCCATCAATACGCATTCACATTCCATCGTAAACTCAAGAATCCGTCACTAAAAATTTATACAACTCGGCCATCGAATTCAAATATAAAGCCTTGCAGAACACTTAGACCTCACAAGAGCCTTTGATTACAGTCCGTGAGTAAAACGACGCTTCCTCGCTTTCGACTTCACTTGTCATTTCATTCTCTCAAAGTAAGAATGAAAGAAGAATCTTGGAATTTGTAGGGAAAGATTTTAAAGGTGCACTTCTTGAGTCGATTTGAAGCTTGATTTTTGGTTGATGAATTTAATATCTGTGTTTTCAGGATTACGGTTATATGGTTTCTTTTTCTTTGCCAGATATTTTTGTGTAAAGTTACTTAGAAAAGCGAAGCGACTCTCAGTTTATTTCTGACTAGCTTCTGCCCGCGTGAAATTTCTTGTTCTCCCGACCCACCCCTTCGCATCGCATCACCTGCCCGCGCTATTACTTTGTTTTTGCTTAGCGTTCTTTCTGACTTTTTTGTTTGCTCGGCTCCTAAATCCTATGGCGTGATGTTAAATAGCCTATACTGTAGGCTTTTTAACATCACGCTAGGATTTGATAGCCCAATTCTAGAGGAAGGCTATAACTATAACCGTCTTCAAGAACTAAGGGCATATAGCCTTCTTCAAGAATTGGGCTACCAAATGCAAAAACAATTTTTCAAATCCGACTGGTAGTTCCAGAGATTAGCGCGTTCAAACATAAGTACAAACTAACAAACAAAACTGTTCAGCTTTTCGCTACCCATTTGTATACATCAAGTGTCTGTTTCTTAATCAGTCTATTATAGATTCTTAGATCCACTTGCACCAAAAATCACTAACGCTAAACTGACTCAAAACATCATTCTAATTCTGTGAATTGTTTGAAGTTCTTCTTCTTTTTCGTGTCAACGGCACGATATTATTCAAATTTTGTTGGCCAAAAACTGACATTACCACAGGGTCGTTGGTAGCAGTACAAAGATCACTCTGGCTGCATGTTTTGGGGCACAGAGGGCAGGATAGGACGTGGAGCATAGTTTGTGACACAGCTCCTCATGGACACCCTACTGCCGTTCCGTCGAGGTAGCCCCACTTTACGAAGGTTCGACTTACACGTTCCCACTTGGGTTCGGAGACGGTTCAGAGACTTCCAAGTGGACCACGAAAGGTTACACCCGGTTAAACGAGCATCTTCCTGCTGAAGATGCTCGTTTGGTGGTAGATAGTGGTATCCTGTTTTCTAATCCGTAAATATTCTGTCCAATGTCCTGGTGTGATTTGATAACCAAAATAATAACAAGCAATCCTCTAAGCTGAAATGAAATTCAGCAGCAACATTTACAAAGCCTTTCAAAATCTGGACTTAAACTTCTAAACGCAGCATGACAAAACAGCTCAAAGCCCAAACAAATAAAAACACACTGTATACTAAACATTTTAATAAAATATCTTCCAAGTTCAAACACGTTAGTGTCTCAAGATGCAGTTAAACTCGGAATTGGTCGTTGGAGAACACTAGACGCATTTTAAGGTGCACTAAAGAGTTAGCCGAAGTTCGGAGTGCCTTAAAACCTTCATGGAACATTTGAAACATTTGAGGAAGCTAAGTTCGGGATAGTTGTGCTAGTGTTTAGGTGTTAAGCGGTAAATAGAGTGAGTGAGAGTTTGTTGTCTGAGAATAGAGAGAACGTTTCTTTTTCTTTGTGTAAAAGAAGTTGTAAATGACAGGGATCAGCACCCTAATTGCGTAATACATTAACAATGGAATCTGAACGCGCCATTTTGAAGCAAATTGCTAATCCATTGCTTTATTTGTTCTAAAAGTTTGTCTACTCGACAACTTAAATAACGCGATGAACGTGCAACGCAGTGTAGAACTGTCAAAATGACACTGATTCCGATTGATAGTGTGTGAGGGTGGGAAATCATCAAATAACTTCTCCCGCTCTGGGTGGAGCGGAAGGGCGTGTCAGACTTTTACTGACTAAAACCCACCCGTGTTCCTTCAGTTGCCTATGCCAGGGCCGCGGTAACCCCTTCAGACAACCCGCGACCCTACCTCCGATCTCCGATCGATCGCGATCCTACAATAAATAGATTTACCAGAAGGAACCCCTTTTTGATAGCAACTGTATAATGATTCCGTTTTCTATAAGTCTCTAAGTATGTCTAATTATTTCTTATGCGGTTTTCGTGTATTACTTCTTTCTTTAACTTATTAGTCGGTTAGTCATTTATAGCTCAGTAAAGGTGAATAATCCCATAGAAATATTAAATTAAACTCTTCAATCTGGCCATCATCAATCATGAACCTCACTTATTACTCACCTAATTTCTTAAAATACTTGTTCATTTAGTTCAAATTTTCATTTAATCTATAAATATGATTTATATATTCTAATTAATCATTCTCTCAACCGGGTTGAACAAACATTGGCACGCACAAGTGCTATTTAACCGACGCACCGTTCAAACAGAAGTCGGATATGAGTTTAGCCAAGTAATTAACAGCTGGGACAAATGTGTGAGTTTCATTACTAAATACAGTAGCCTATTAGCATAAGCGTAATCAGTCTATAATGTTCCCACAGTGGGACACAGGCCTCCTCTTGGTGAGAGGGAGCGGCAGTAATCCACCACGCGGGCACAGTGCGGGTTGGTAGATGTCACATGTCTTCGAATTTTTGGTTCTAGGACATGACGGTTTCCTCACGATATTTTCCTTCACCGTTTTGAGAGCAGTGGTGATGAAATTATTTACACAAAGTAAAGCGCCTGTCTGGGTTCGACCTATGACCTACAATTCGTAAGTCGCGGCCGTTATCACTGGGCCACCACTGCTCTCTAACTAACTAAATACAGTACGCAGCTCTAAATATGACACAACGAGTTTATTAAAAAAGTTCGGGCTTGTCGAGCGCCATAATATCTGTCACCGACTGGTATGTGACAGACATGGCGCTCGCCATGTCACCACTCGTACCTGAGCGATAGTCTCTTCAGCGATTTGAGCTGAAGAAGGTAAGGTCTGGTTCAGAGTAAATGTTGTTGTATGTTCAGAGTAAAGGGGTTCGTGGCTAAATGGTAATAGCCGCACAAGTGGATCGAAGGTTAAGTTACGCTTGCCGGGGTCGGTTCGTGGGTTAACAAGGGATATCTTAAACCCAGTAACTGGGTTGTGGAGGTCAGATAGGCAGTCGCTCCATATAAAATACTGGTTTTCAGCTGCATCCGATTAGACTGGAAGCCGACCCCAACGCCAACATTTCGGGAAAAGACTAGGCAGATTGATTGTTCATAGTAAATATTCAGCATGCTTTGAAAGTGGTGACAGTAATAAAAGCAAGATTCTCGATCCTCACCCTATCATCATCCATAGCAACAATAGGGCAGACCATCACCCATCTCATTATTGCCTGGTTTGTGTTTTGCTTAAACCCAATTTATCCCATCCACAGATACACAATACTTCCAACAATACCTCTAAAAGTTCTTCCCCCAGACATTCTTTCACAATTTTTCTCAACCGCAAACCTCAAACATGAACCAGGTTGATAATCAACCAACAAACACAACGCCACACCGCGTCTTGCCTTGTTTACAACTCAGAAATTGAGTTGTGAAGTTTTTGAATGCCCTTTAAATGAGACGGTGGAAGTTGGAAGCACAATTATATCCTGAGGAAATCCATTTGCATAACACAGAGGTCGTAATCTGACTGTGAGAGTTCGTAACGAGTTGGTCTTATGTGATGTACTGAGGAACAAGTGGTCGAGTAATTTGGAAGAGGCGTGAGTTACTGTTTTTCGGTTTCTCTAATCAAGGGAAATCCTTTCATCATTTAGAGTGTAGAAGGAAAGTAAGATAGTAAGAGCTCATCTTGCTTTTCAGAAAACCTTAGTGCTGTGGTTAATTTTGGAAATTCCGTAGATGTTTATTATTATTATAATTTATTTATTCAGACAACCATAGGTCCATTACATTTACATATATATTGTTAGTATGAACTTAAAAACTATGGTGTTGTGTTTAGGCTGCGGAATTTTCATTAAATAACAATACGTTTACGTCGTGCTGGATGCGGGGTGGGGGGTGGGGGGGGGCACGGAACTGGTTGAAGTGGCGGTGCTTAGAGGCCATATCTAGTAGTGGACGTATTTCGGCTGAAATGAAGATGATGATGATGATGAACAGTACGTTTGCTAAGCATGATGATAATGGCACATTCGCACTGGAACTTTATGTCTAGTGGTCTGAGAAGAGATCTTATTTGACAAAGGGCGTTATTGGAATATTATAAAACAGTTCTTATTATTTAAAATTATTATATTCACTGACGACATAATATTCCATTTCTATTTTAATCTAAAAGCTCCCTCTTGGCTCTTAACCTCACTTTGCGACAAAATTAAGTCCCGCAACTCAGATAAACAAAAAAAGGAAGATGGAGCGTCGCGCACATCAAAAGTGAAGCTACCTTTTTATCCATGTGAATGTTGAAGGGTTGTCATTTGTTAAATTGTTTCCTTATAATTTTAATCTATATATCTATATACATATAATAAAACAGTAAAAAAACTGTGTCTGTACATTGAATATAAGGTCATTTATTAGTAAGTACAAAGATTTTGAGGATAGATTCATTAACTTAAGATAAACATTTCTTGAAAAAATCATAAATTTCTATACGCTAGTTTCCAAGAAAAACACTAAAAACCATTTTGTTTAAAAAGTAAAATTCAACACCCCGTGTATAACGGGGAATTCCAGCTAACGTACTTTATGGCAGATAACAAAGGAGTCACGTTGTTTACCTAAAAGCATACCCCGCTTCGCCCCTGCCGCACCCCGTTGCGCGGCCAGCCAGCATTCGACGCGGGAGCGGCGTCTAGTTCGCTAAAATCATTTCACTGATAACGTGCTATGGACGGAAGAGTGCACATTTACGCGCGAGGGACTATGTAATGTGCATAATGCGCATTACTGGTGCGATTACAATCCACGAGTGATTCGGCCGGACCACTTCCAACACCGTTTCAGTGTGAATGTGTGGGCAGGACTGTTGAACGGCCAATTATTAGGACCCGTTTTTCTGGATCGACTGACTGCGGACACGTATCTGCAGTTCCTCCAGCGAGACCTACCAGAGCTACTGCTGGATATACCTGTGTTGTACCGCAAGTACTTACATGTACTACCAGCACGAAGGCGCGCCGGCGCACTTCAGTGTGCGGGTACGCACCTACTTGGATGAGGCGTTGCAAGGGCGATGGATTAGGCGCGGTAGCGTTATCCGCTGGCCACCACGCTCACCTGGACTTCCACGTGTGGGGTCGGGCCAAAGACCTAGTGTATGGGAACGATCCGTACATTAGATGAATTACGTGCGCGAATTGTGAGAGCATTTGACGTGATGTCCAGTGAACAGCAAGTGCTTACTGAAGTGCGGAGGCATTGTCTTGATCGCCCTAGACAGTGCCGCCCTAGGGCGTCACGTCCAACAATTGATGTGATATGTGTAAATAACTAGTAAATTGTGTAAATAAGTGTAAATCTGATAGTGAATTTTGACTTTTAAACACGCCAAGTTAAAAAAAAAAAAAATAATTGGTGAGTTTTATTTGTTATTTTGTTTTATTTATTTGTATTATTACTTAGGATTAATTTCCACTGAACGTACTGAACGTATTATTTGATTCCTGCATTACAAAGGCAGTCTTACACCAGTGAGTAGAAACATTTTAAATGAATGTTAGTAAAATTGTTAATATCTATCATAAAAAAACAATAGCTCCACACTGATCCGCTTCGATTTATTGGAAATATCTCTACCAAAGATTAGCGCAAATGTTACTTTCGTTTATTGCAGCGGAATATTAATAGCGTTGCTCGAGGTGGAGACAAGATCCTAGACAAATTGGTAGGTACCTACTAAGAAAGAAAGTCATAAATAACGGTTTGCAACACGTGCAGCAACGGGGAGCGGAGAGTCCTAGCGATGACGTAATACGGTAGATTTTTTTGCCTCGCGCAGGACAATGACTGAGTCAGTATACAGGATGCTTTTAAAAATATTGTTATTTTTTGTTAGAAAAATTGAAAAAAAAAACTAGCCTGAATATTTGAAAAAAAATGCTAGCGCCGTATTTCTAGCGTATAGTTAGATGTACTGTTTAAATATTTGTACTTAAAAAAAGTTCACCTTATATATTAAAAAAATAAAAATTGAGGGGGTTTAGAAACAGTAATAGAGCACGAATCCAAAAAAAAAAAATCTGTCTGTTTGACTGTTTGTCTGTTTGTCTGTGTGTCTGTCTGTTTGTTTGTAAACGCTAATCTTCGGAACTACTGAACGGATTTGAATGATTTATTTTTGCTGTATATTTATTAATTCTGGGCAACATATAGGCTATAATTTATCTTGGAAACTTGAACACCTGATTCAGAACCGCAACAGACCAGCTAAACTATAAGAGATACAGAAATGGTACAATAGCAAAAATTGTTCCACGTGGTGAGCATTTTCTGCTGAGAGAATAAATTTGAAGATCTGGAACACCTTATGTGGAACCTTGGAGTTCCACATAAGGTGTTCCAGATCTTCAAATTTCCCAGCCCAGCTACACCATAACACATCTATGAATGACGTCTTAGCAAAAGTTGTTCGGTCTGATAAGCATTTCCTGTTGACTTATAAAAATCGAAGATCAGAAACATCTGATGTGGAAATCAAAGCTATCACTTATTTCACTGTATATTATCCACACTAATATTGTAAAGAGGAAAGATTTGTATTTTTCTCAAAAACTACTGCACAGATTTCAAAATTCTTTCACCATTAGAAAGCTACATTCACCCTGAGTAACATAGGATATATTTATTGCCAAAAAAATTAGGGATCCTTAGTAAAATTGCAATAATGTAACCCAAAGTAGCAAAATTTTGCCTATAAAATTCATTATTTGGCGTGCGCTGAGAAAACTATTGACGATATATAAAAAGTATGTACTAATTGATTTAAGTACTCATTATTACCTTCAAAAAAGTCCGCGAGACAATATATATAACTATCACAGTTAAGTCACAATAGCAGCTTTTGTATAAGTACTAAAATTTAATTAGATTGCCGTTAGAAACAAAAGTTGGTTACATTCGTATCGTAGTATTAATTCTTATTCAAATAAATAGTTTTATAATCAAGGGTATTTATGTAGCAGTAAAAAACTTTTTAATTCAATCGAATTGGACATTTAATTTCGAAGTTATCACGAGTATATAAATGACATACGGGTTCCGTTCGACGTCGCGCCGCTATTAACTCAGTACTTATTTTTATACTTGAGACCAAAAATGAAGAATAACGTGGGTTTTTCGAAAATCTACCCATAAGGGTGTGAAAAGAGGTAGTACATTTTTCAAGGGAGGATTTTAAAGAGGGGGAGAGGGAGTGGGGCTGGTGAGGAGGGAAAGGGGAGGGGTATAGGGTCAGGGAACAGGAAAGGGTGGTGAGGGGTGAGGGGAGAGGAGGGGTTGGTGAGAGGGAGGGGACGGCGTGGTGAGGTGGAGAGGGGGAAGGGGAAGTGGTGAAGGTGGTGTAGGTGATAGGGGCAGGGAGAGGTTAGCGGGAACGGGGATACGGTGAACGAACGTGCTAATCTCTGGAACTAACAGTCGGACTTTGAAAATTCTTTTTGCATTTTATACCCCAAATCTTAATGAAGGTTATAGGTATATTTAGCATCTCTCTAGGACCTTTACGTGCCGAGCTAAAATAAAAAAAGGCGGAAATAACGCTACGCGAAAACAAAGTAATAACGCGGGCAGGCAATGCGGGCAATGAGGGATGTTCGCAGATGCGCATGTGGATTGCTTTTACGCAACAATGCGTAAAAGGTGCGCTTCCCTGGTGCGCAGGGTGCGGGGCGGCTCCAACAGTATCTTAAGCATGGTTGCGAGTCGCCTGGACTGTATGTACGTGGGTCATTGTTGTGCCGTCTCTCATGGGATGTCGCAACAGTGACCAACCGTTATTTTTTGTTTTGTTTTTGTTTAGTGTCTGTGTTTACTAACATAGTCGTAAGTTTTACTAACAATCTTGTTGAGTCTTGGTTACTCTAATAATGACACTATTCTATTCTATTCTAATGCTGTGCGACGAGGTGGTTCGGGGGAGCAAGAAATTTCACGCGGACGAAGTCGCGGGCAGCAGCTAGTTTGGGGAATAATATTATATGGGTAAGATATCATATTCAATCGAATGGGGAAATTTTAAATCGTATTATGGCAACCCTCGCACTTTATGTCACTGCGTTCGTTCGTCGAGGTTTCTTGTTCCAAACCTAAAATTCATAGTTTTGTGGCAGCATCTACATCGCCACATATGAACTACGCACCAATGACATGACCACGAGTCCATGAGACCATGAGTTTACCACGCGATTAGCATATATACAACGTCCCGACATCAACCGTCGGGCAGTAGCCCACCAGACACAACACCCGTCTGGTCGGCGGATCCTCCCTTTTCTATGGAGGATAAGTGAACTTTACACCCTGTTCCTCATGCCTCTAAAGTTTATTTAATTTAAAAAAAAAAACTATGTCATTTCAAGTACTTACAAGAAAAAGTAATTCCGTGAGACTTTTTACGGCTATCGTTTTTACAAGTTTTCACACAGGAAGGTTAATTCTATTTTTTTTAACTACGTTAACTAGACGACGACTAGTCACGTACTAAGAGCGGTGAGCGTGGTTTTAGTTGTATTTATGTGCGTGAGCGTGTATTTTACTTGCAGGAGCACGGTTTTGTGGCTTCACTTTGATGTTCGCGGCGCACCGTCTTCCTTTTTTTGTTGATCTGAGTTCCGCAAACACTGCAATGCAAAACTCGTTTCTCATAAACCATATTAAAAGATATCCGAGCGATATTAAAGTGTATTTGTAGTAGGATCGAGCAACAACGCACACTTATGTCTAATGGCACTTAGCGGCAACTTGCGCTCAAAACCCAGCACTTTTGTAGCGAGAAGTATAAATTCGCTTAATGACTTTTGTAGGAGAATCATTTTCATATTTACCCCTCGCAGCTTGGTGCTTATTGAGTTTTTATTATACCGCCACAGAGAAAGACTTTTCTTAATAAAGTTTGAACTTGAGCCGAGGTTTTTATTGCTGGAACTTCTACTGATGTAGGAAGTGTTGAAGCTTTGTCAGAACTAAAAATGTGTATTAAATTGCAATTGTATTCCGTGTTAATCCTTAAGGGGTTATAACGATAATTTTGTGTTTTTAGAATTCCTTTATTACCAAACGTATATGGTTAAAACATTTGGATTTTCCACATGTGTTTTGACTATATCGCATCTTTGCGAGAAAAACGTGTTATCTCGAAAAATGTAATTTTAAAGAATATGTAAACTTTTAAAAAAATATGTCGAGTAATTAATTTGTTTCTACGTTAAATGAGTTATCCTAATAAACTTTTAAATAATACACAAAAACATTGTACAATCGAATATTCAATTATCGGATAAAAAAAAAAACACCTTTTCCGAGATGTCACATTTTTCTCACAAAGAAGCGATCTCATCTATCTACTGTTTTACTAAAATTTAAACATGATTACCTACCTGATACTGGCCTGCAAATTGCAAAATAAGGTAAGAAAATTTGAATTTCGCAGGCTACCCTGGCCCTTTTGCCAAAGAGGTTCTGCAAAGCGTTTAGACACGTTAACTTTACATATTTTTCTATACTCTATTTTTGAGGTACCTACTTACATATATTTTTTTAAAGCAACTTACTATGATAGTTCGCTGCAAAACACGTGAACAATAGAATATACATCCAAAACCACAGACACAGAATAGATAATGCAGATTTCAAAGCCTAAATAACTACACCACAAAATGCAGTAAGTACCTAAGGTATTCAAAAACTACACACAAACGGATTTCCCACGAACATGTCACTGAACAACAAAACCCAGTGACGGACTTCAAACGAGCGAACATATTCCACATAGCCGATGTTCCAACAAAGATCAAAAACATTCCCTCTGGCCCCAACCGAGCCCAAGTTTGGAAAAAACAAAGTTTTAATTAAATATCCGGGAAGCATTCGCATTGAACCGATCCGCTTGATTTGTTTAGAGAAACATTTTGATATAATTCGCGCATTCCTTCAGAAATTGTACCCAATGAAACAGCATAGAATTTTTCCCCCATGAACATTATCTGTTCTGTGCTTTTACCAACTATTTTCTCGTCTTTCAACCAGTGGTACCAAGGGGTATCGTATTACCTAGTTACTGGGTTGTGGAGGTCAGATAGGCAGTCGCTCCATGTGAACTACTGGTATACAGCTGCATCCGATTAGACTGGAAGCCGACCCCAACATAGTTGGGAAAAGGCTAGGCAGATTGATTGATCATGAACATGTATATCCAAAGCTAAAAGTTTGTGTTTAGATTAGTCAATAAAACTACAGTTTTTAGGGTTCTGTACCAAAATGGTAAAAAAGGAACCCTTATGGTGTGACTCAGTCTGTCTGTCTGTCCGTCTGTCTGTCTGTCTGTCGGTCTGTCTATCACAGCTTGATATCTCAAGAACTACTAATGCTATCAACTTGAAATTTGGAACAGTTTTAGATGACGTTTACCCAACTATTTTGCAAATAAGAAAGAAATAGAAATATTTATATTTTTTTTGCAACATTGACTGAAAGGGGGTCTTAAAAATTCAAAGTGGGGCTACTATGGCATGTGGGGTATCATATGAAAGAGCGCTATTTGCACATTCTCAAACATTTTTTTTTTTAGGCCGCATAGTTTTCGACTTTTGATGAAAAATGTAAAAAAATACCGTTCCCACTCCCCCACCCCTTATCTCCGAAGTTTGCAAAGCGAAAAATTTGCAAATATTCTATATGATAGAAGTTTATGTAAAGATTACAGGAAAAATAAAACGATGTCTCTAAATAGCACACTTTTTCAGAAATTTATTTATTTATTTATTTAATTAAGGTGCACAACAAATTACAGGCAAACACCACATGCAAAATGCTTTGTAATTATAAATTTAGTTAGAAAGACAGAATTTAGTCAGAAAGTTTAGTTTAAATTCTAGATAGTTACTTAAATTAAAATGCCAATACTAAATCGGAACGGAACCCTCGGTGCGCGAGTCCGACTCGCTCTTGACCGGTTTTTTTTTAAAGAGCGGCGGCCGCCAGAAAACGACTGGAATTTACCGGCGAATGACGTCACTAGAACGCTATATAGGATTGTAAGTTGGTGTGTTTTCCTAGACAGCGTTTTTGACACCGTAAAGTCAAACCCCATCACTGCAGCTGATAAATGGCGGCTACCGCTGTCGTAGGAAACCGTACCTTAAGTATCCACTAGGAAACCGAAATGAGATATTACTTGTGCTGTACGTTCATGTTAACCATTAACCAGGCCCTTTTGTCCTTCTTTGCACACACCGTAATGTAACACTACCTCCACTTACTCACCCTACCAAAAATTGTTCCAGATGTCAACACACCTACACTATATAGTTTCTATGTAAGCGATATATATGTACATAAACTAGCTAAAATGAATGACAGCGGCACAGGCGTATCATTTACCGCATATCCAAGCCTTCCAAGGCCTTACTAAGCCTTTGCAGATGACAAAAAAGGCCCCCGAACCCTAAAACACTTATAAAAGTAATTTAGGGCTTTTGGGCAAAGGACAGAGGCTAGCTAAAGTTTTGGGACTAAGTACCTACAGTTAACTTTGTCCTTGATACATGTATGGCACTGGTAGAAATCTAAAAGTGAGCAATTTACAGCATTTTGAGGAGCTATTCTACTCATCACGCTGAAGATCCTCACCAGATCTTCACCAAATTTTTATGAGACCAACTTAAATTTACTACCTTTCAAATAAAAAAAGAACCATCGAAATTGAATCTCTTATGGCGGAGATATCCAGTAGCCTCCTTTTTGCCCCTTTTTGGAGGAAGTACCCCTTCAATCAAAAATCGATGACGATAAAAAATTCTGTAAAGTCGTAAAACCTGTATACCAAGTTTCATCCAGATCGGTTGTAAAATATGACCTGTAGACTTAGAGCCTGTAGAGGAGTAGCAACAAACTGACAGCTGAAGACGCAGATGATGCCAACGGCCTTTAGTGGTTAGCTTGCGTGTTCTGTGCTGAGCTCACGCAACGCGTCGTACGTCCAGCCAGTAATAGGACACGTCCATCAAGGAGCGCTGTCCCAAATTAGACACATTATTAATTTAATAGTTCTAAAACAAAAGTTAAGGTAAGGTTTTCTATTAAAACACGTATACTAAAAGATAAATAATTTAAACTATCTTTATAATAGTGAAAGTTTAATAAAAATACGCTTGATAGTTTTTGCAGTTTTTTATCCGCGTTAGACAAACTTTACAAATTAATTAAGTACACAAAGTAATATAAACATAATCTAAAATATTCACTAAGTTTTTTTGATGACGATCTTCAGTTTAAAATCATTATAAGTCGATTATCGTCGCCTTAATAACTTGCTTAACAGATTGTTCTTTCAAGAACGAAGTTATTAGCAATTTCGCCTTTTCTCGAAGAAATCAGAATGGATAGATAGATATATAGAGAGGATACCATTTATTATGTACACCATATAAAATACAGATATAAATGTAACTTTATCATCATCATCATCATCATCATTGGCAGCCTTGTTCCACCCACTGCTGAGTATAGGCTGTGACATGCTTCCCTGCGGGGCGAGCACGGGCGTACCCAAGACGTTTGTGACAAGACATGATAAATTATGTCATGTCTTAGAATTTGTCTTAAATGCTAGCACGGGTCAACCATGTGACATAATCTAGAGCCGTGACATGCCTTTCTTGTTGCTAAATTCATAGCGTGACATAGTAAATTGAAAAAATTAAAATGTTTAAGACTATCTGAATATGCGACCAAATAAAATCTTTTTTTTTCTTTTCTTTTGCTTATAACTCGAAAACGGTGTGTCCTATCGCAAAAATAATGAAAATTTGGCCCCCCTTTATGAAACCCATAAACCGATTATTCTTAACATGTAGGTAACAAAAAAAAATAGTAGTATTTAAGTACCTCTGTATTTACTTAAATTATTTATTTATTTTAATTTTTTTTGTTGGTTTTAAGGCGCATTATTTACATGTCTAAATATGTATTTTTAAAAATTAAAAAAAAACCGTTTAAAAATATAAAAAATTATATATTTATTTATTTATTACAATTTTTTTTTTGGTTATCCTTATCACGCACAAATAAACCACCACCACACAATGCAAGAAAATAATTTATTGCCATTTGGTGCAGAGTAATTAGCAGGAAAACATTATTTTTTTCAATTTTCAAATCTTATCACCACCTCCGAACGAACGTGATAAAATTTTTCTTAGTCACCGTCAAAATGTGACATTTGTGATATAATTGGTGCACCCATATTAGCAAATAAGACATAATGAGTCCCAACTAAACGTCAAGAAGTTATGTCACATTCAAGAAATTATGTCACGCCGCCGTGCTAGCATTTAAGACAAAACAGTTTTATCGCCCAAATTATGATAAAATGTGTGACTCAAGCCATGTCACAGTAGGCCGTGCTCGCCGGGCTGGTCTGTGCGAGTCTCTCCAGGTCTTCCCGCTATGTTCTTTAACTTTGACCTACCATATTTCTAAAGCACATTTACCTGTACTTAATTTTTTTCGAAGGATAATAGCTTTATAAACGACTATTTTCACAGCCTCTACAAAAAAATAGTCGAGGAGCTAAAGAACATTTAAATGGACTTATCTCACCATCCGTCTCGGTTGTAAGTAACGTTTCTGAACCAATTTCAATAATGGTGGACCCCTGTCTTCTATCGGATTTCGTTGATTTAGACACGTCTGTCTTCGTTAATAATCTAGCTAAAGAAATCCTTTGATGTCTGTGCAAGTAAAGTTTTTTGATCAGTGAGAAAAAAAGCCTTTCGGAGATGTAGATTTTTGATTTTTTGCAGTCTACATCTAGGGTTAACTCGTAAAAGACTTGGACTGTCTAGCCGAAAAAGGCTGTTCTAAAATTCCAGAGATAATAAAACGTCTATTACAATAAAGACACAGACAAAGGCCCAATTTCGGGTTCAATCACGAATCCCTTTCAACTTATCGCATGTAGTGGTTTAAGTTATAGCACTAAATATACGAATTGCGATATCTTTTTTTTTCCGACTCTATCTTTTACAAACTGGTGAGGGAAAAATTTAAAACATTATTATGGTGAGCGAATTAAGTCTTCGAAAACAGCAGGTAGATACGTTTGCGTCCAAATGTAGGTTCTAAGATGGATGGGGATTGCGTTTTGAGTGTCTGTCTTTTCCAACTGATGATATATAAAAAGTGTATACTCGAATCTTCGGGTACACTAATCCACTGATATATAGGGTGACTGGTAAGACCGATACTTAAACACACGATTATACTCATGATAACAAGCTCCTTTTACTATAGGACCAAACCTGAAATGTCGAAAAAAAAATCAGCTGCCCCATACATTAATTTAGCGAGCAGCAGATTTTTTTTTACGCTATTTCAGGTTTGGTCCAATAGTAAAAGTTGTTTGTTATCATGAGCACAATCATGTGTTTAGGTATCGGTCACTAATTACCAGTCACCCTATATAACATTAAATGAGATTCCATTACCCATTTAAATTGTTCAAATCGACGATTTTCTTAGTTAGAAAATCATATGTAAGACGCAACAGGTTTCTAAAATCTCTCTTACGGATTTTAATAAGTATTACAGCCATTGTAACCGACTAACGGTCTGATAAGAAAGGTATTGTGTTCAGGACCGTCTGTACAATCGAATCAATGTCCCTCTAGGGTCAGTAGTGGATATGTAGGTACAATAGGTCCCAATAACTAGAATAGGTACATGATATTGTTCTGTATGATATTATTATTGAGTTTGCTAGTAAGTATTTGTACTAAAATTATACGAGATACCTTGTTAGAAAATCCTTGTTTGCTTGATTACTGCTTACGTTAGTGCTACTTACCTGTAAGGTTCTTCTTCATTCTTCATTGCATAAGTAATAAATAAATAATGAAACTTGAAACATAATTATCCGTCCCTTAACGGGGCACCGAGCTTTTTATACACACAAACACGTATATAACCGTTGTTTGAGGTAGTAAACAATTAAATTAAAATCTAGGGAAACATGTTAGTATTATTGGGGATATATATTTACTAGACAGTACCTATACAATGAAAACACGATTTGATAAAGCTGGCTCGATAGAATAAATTCGCATTGTTACTTCTTTTCAGTACTGTGTTTTCCTCTAATACTTTTTTATATAAATAAGTAATTTGATAATATGATTCATTTACTAAAATAAAGTTCATAGATGACTGGAGCGTTTACACACGATAGTTTTTTTTATTTAAGAGCAATAAGATGACAATAACAACGGAAAACACTGAAAAAGTGCAAAAGTGTGATTATTTTCTTTACTCTTTACACTTAAAGAAAAAGACAGAGACGAAGGCAAAAGCTCGGTGCGGCCTTAAATGTTTTCTATTAAACAGGTTTTCTGAATACAGCTTCAGTTGAAAACATACCTGAAACAAAGAAAAGAGTTCATTAGTCTACATTATATAGCATATACGTACGCAATAGTACGAGTTTGAAAGACTCAGCTATCAATTCAACCCTTATATAATAGCCTACCTTGATATAAAGAAAATATATCATACTTCAATAATGTACCCAATCAGTACCAAAACCGATATGAATAGAATCTCTTTGTCCTGAAATCAATCTGCCTTTACATATTCAGATCACGTATTGTTATAAAGCATAGTCCTTCGATTAGGAACCGAACGTGAAGCAAGTAAATTGGATCCTATTACTGGTTCCCTAATGCCGGCAGAGATAACCAAGGATGTGGCTTTTTAGGAGCAGTAACCATGCTCGTATGCAGATGCTATTCTATAAACGAGTAGAGTTACTATTGATTGATAGATTACAGGTATATAGTTTGGCTCCTGAGATACAAGTATCTTTCTACTTAGTTCAGGAGCCGGCAGTTCAACTTGATTTTGACTACCACTTTTACTATCATGTTTAGTGTTTCTCCCTGTACAATAAACTTATTATTTATTCATTTTATTTATAGTTTTAAGCAAAGTTGAGTTCTCATTCAAGACATCATATTCGTTTCAAAAATACTTTAAGATCTAAGCTTAGTCTTCTGAGCATCTTGCTTTTAGAAGACTATGCAATCATCAAGCAATAGACTAATATTACCCTTGTTAAAAGCCAAGGTTTCATGGGCCCATCCACAGACCATCTGTGGGCACATCACAAGATCCCGGTAGATTTATTCCATCCAAGACGTAACGATATCTGACAACCTGTCCTATATCTGTGTCTCTCTTGTCCGATTGTGACAATGTCAGTATTGTCTTGAAGCTTTAGGCCACAAATCAAAGTTCGCAACTAATTCCTTATCTAGTGGTTCTTGTTTGTGTACAAACGTACAAAAGCCTTCACCGAAAGGCTATCAAATAAACTTCATAGTAGAACCAGACAACATTTTTACGACGCCCAACTTTTGTCGTAAATGGTCAAAAACGATTGCGAGATTGTGTCAGTATCTACTGTTGATAGTTTTGACACCAGTTACGTTTTAACGATAAAACTGGTGTCTCGTGAAAGGTTAATAAAGTTTGTAGTTACGTTTTTGATCGTCTGTTTGTTGGCTTGTGAGCGATTGAGATTGGCTTTTTGTCTGAGGTGGTTTAAAATTGATTGTTTATTTTGATCGATACGGTATGTTCTATTTTATTTGAGCTAGTCTTTGATCAAATAATGTCTAAATATTGTAACGCATTATTAAATTAAATTCAATATTTGTTTATATATGGCAGATAGGCCCAATTGATAGTGACATTGTTCTTAAAATCTATTGTTAGTAAACACACAAAAACAAAAATTGAAAGGTTAGCTGTGGGGTCCTCTGACCAGACCAGAACCGCCACAGCGTGCGACAACCAAGGTGCGTCACACTTTTCAATGAACATACTTCAGATGCCGTTAGAACTAGACCGCGCTCTTGACAAGATGGAATTTGTTTTTTTGCGCATTATGGCGTAAAAATCATCGGTATGCGCAATAGCGAACATACCGGACGCACAATAGCGCGGTAGGTACCTACATAGGTGCAAAGGTATTTGATAGGGATAATATCTGCATCACTCACTGTCTTTGGCAGATTACTTACTTTGACGTCTTCGGCAAGATTTAAGTTATTACAAAGACCATCGTCATTATTCTCCTGCCCTTATCCCAATTTATTTGGGGACGACGCAAAATGTCTTTTTCTTCCATACTTCTCTATTAGTCGTCACCTCGGTAGTCACTTGTTCCCTTTCTAGCCATTTCAGTTATCGATGGCAATGAGCAGAGCCAAGCAAAAACCAATTCGGCTCATTAGGATCTCTAAGTGATCACTTAACAGTCTAATCACTAACGAACTTTTTATAAGAATCGATGTCCTTTAAGATCTTGGCCAAATTACGGCTTCTCTTAGAATAGAACATCAAATAGCATCAATTAACTCTTAATTCGTGCCAAAGAGTTCCCACAAAATAAATCTGTTAATTCACGCGAAAAGCTTTTCATAATAAAAAGCTATTATGGCGCTATGAGCTCGGCAAATATAATTTCCAAATTAAATTATTTTACAGATTGACATTGTTATTTAAACAGTGGGTATATTGGTGGGTATTCCCGTTTTATCATTTTAAGCGTTACGAAATATTTAACAAATAAAAATTAAATTTAAAATTTAAAAAACCCCCAACGCAATCAAATTTGATGGCTCAACGATAGGTATTATTTTTGACTTTTTAAATGTTCGCTTTTCTTTTTTGCGTTGGGGGTTTTTTAAATTTTAAATTTAATTTTTATTTTAACATTTTTAAACTTTTGAAACAATTTAACAATATAGAAATGCATTGTTATTACTGCAGAATGTTAAGTTTCTCTGCACATAACATTAACTTATCTTGATGCCACCAGCGTACTGCAAATAGAATTAAATACTGATAAAAAAACGAATACAAACACTACTATCTGCTATTTTTTTTTCAAGAGTGTACTAGTGTGTGTGTGATATCCTGACTGCAGCATCAGCTCATCGTGTAGCCACCATTGCATTGTATGTAGAATCAAATACTGATCAAAACGCATCCAAACACGACATATCTGCTATATTATTTTACCAAGAGTATTCTAGTGTGCTGGATATCCTGGCTGCAGAATCAGCGCATCGTGTTGCCACCATTACATTGTATGTGGAATCAAATACTGATCAAAACGATTCCAAACACGACATAATTATCTGCTATTACTTTTTCAAGAGTGTTCTAGTGTGCTGGACATCCTGGCTGCAGCATCAGCTTATCGTGTTGCCACCATTGCATTGTATGTATAATTAAATACTGATCAAAACGAATCCAAACACGACATACCTGCTATTACTTTTTCAAGAGTGTTCTAGTGTGCTGGACATCCTGGCTGCCGCATCAGCTCATCGTGTTGCCACCATTACATTGTATGTGGAATCAAATACTGATCAACCCGAATCCAAACACGACATATCTGCTATTACTTTTTCAAGAGTGTTCTAGTGTGTTGGAAATCCTGGCTGCAGCATCAGCTCATCGTGTTGCCACCATTGCATTGTATGTAGAATCAAATACTGATGTAAATGAAACCAAACACGACATTTCTGCTATTATTTTTTCAAGAGTGTAGGTACTAGTGTGCTGGATATCCTGGCTGCAGCATCAGACCAAGAATTCCATAATCTTGCATAGATAGATAGCATACATGGATGTTTCAAATTTTTGGTCAAACTAAGTTTTGAATGTAAAGTAAATACCCATTACGCGTCTAAGATCCCTACCGCAGCTAACAAAAGAGCGGATAACTTTGAAACGGCTGAACCGATTTTGATGAGACATGTCTAAGAACCATCGCTGGAAAACCTGCTTTCAAATAAAAAAAACCGCATCCAAATCAGTCCACCCGTTTAAGCGCTACGGTGCCACAGACAGACACACAGACAGACACACACACACACACACACACACACACATAGCGGTCAAACTTATAACACCCCTCTTTTTGCGTCGGGGGTTAAAAAACTGGCCAAGTGTGTGTTGGACCACGCACAATAAAGGGTTCCGTAGTTGGGATGAATTTATCCCAAGACCAAACTTAACACTGTAGTTGAAAAACATGGTCTCCCATACATGCCAACTGCAAATGTAAGTTGGTTGACTATTACTCGTAAACTTGAAAAGCCTATTAGCTGTGATAGTTTTCCTTTTAACTTCGTTATAATAAACTACTACCGTGATTTTTTTCACCCATCCAAAAATAAATTGACTAACAAAAATTTGCACTTTAAAGATTAATATTTCAGAAATCGGACCCCTAAATCGAAAAATTGTTTTAACAAACCCACAACATTTTTCAAAGACCCATCCAACAACATCTCGCACCATGGGGTAGACGACAAAAAAAATCGGTCAAGAGCGAGTCGGACTCGCACACCGAGGGCGAGGGTTCCGTTCCGATTTCTGAAAAAGTGTGCTATTTAGAGACATCGTTTTATTTTTCCTGTAATCTTTACATAAACTTCTATCACATAGAATATTTTCAGATTTTTCTCTTTGCAAACTTCGGAGATAAGGGGGGGGAACGGTATTTTTTTAACCCCCGACGCAAAAAGAGGGGTGTTATAAGTTTGACCGCTATGTGTGTGTGTGTGTGTGTGTGTGTGTGTCTGTGTGTCTGTCTGTGGCACCGTAGCGATTAAACGGGTGGACTGATTTGGATGCGGTTTTTTTTATTTGAAAGCAGGTTTTCCAGCGATGGTTCTTAGACATGTTTTATCAAAATCGGTTCAGCAGTTTCAAAGTTATTTGCTCTTTTGTTAGCTACGGTAGGGATCTTAGACGCGTAATGGGTATTTACTTTACTTTCAAACCTTAGTGTGACCTAAAATTTGAAACATCCATGTATGCTATCTATCTATGCAAGATTATGGAATTCTTGGTCTGATGCTGCAGCCAGGATATCCAGCACTAGTGTGCTGGATACACTCTTGAAAAATTAATGGCAGAAATGTCGTGTTTGGATTAATTTACATCAGTATTTGATTCTATATACAATGCAATGGTGGCAACAGGATGAGCTGATGCTGCAGCCAGGATGTCCAGCACACTAGAACACTCTTGAAAAAGTAATAGCAGATATGTCGTGTTTGGATTCATTTACATCAGTATTTGATTCTACATACAATGCAATGGTGGCAACACGATGAACTGATGCTGCAGCCAGGATGTCCAGCACACTAGAAGACTCTTGAAAAAGTAATAGCAGATATGTCGTGTTTGGATTCGTTTTGATCAGAATTTTATTCTACATACAATGCAATGGTGGCAACACGATGAGCTGATGCTGCAGCCAGGATATCCAGCACACTAGAATACTCTTGGTAAAATAATATAGCAGATATGTCGTGTTTGGGTTCGTTTTGATCAGTATTTGATTCTACATACAATGCAATGGTGGCTACGCGATGAGCTGATATTGCAGTCAGGATATCCAGCACACTAGTACACTCTTGAAAAAAAAAATAGCAGATAGTAGTGTTTGTATTCGTTTTTTTATCAGTATTTAATTCTATTTGCAGTACGATGGTGGCATCATTATAAGTTAATGTTATGTGCAGAGAAACTTAACATTCTGCAGTAATAAAAATGCATTTCTGTATTGTTAAATTGTTTAAAAAGTTTAAAAAGGTTAAAATAAAAATTAAATTAAAAATTTAAAAAACCCCCAACGCAAAAAAGAAAAGAGAACATTTAAAAAGTCAAAAATAATACCTATCGTTGAGCCATCAAATTCGATTGAATAATACCTATATATATTTTAATTACAGAAATTGATGGATGGCACGATAAGGTTTGCTCATTGAAATGGCGCTATAATGTCACGGCGGGGTACCGCATAAGTAAGTCAGACCCTTCACTTGATTGACTATGTACATATGCGGTACCCCGCCGCGAAATTATAGCGCCAATTCAATGAGCAAACCTTATCGTGCCATCCATCAATTTCTGTAATTAAAATATATATAGGTATTACTCAATCGAATTTGATGGCTCAACGATAGGTATTATTTTTGACTTTTTAAATGTTCTCTTTTCTTTTTTGCGTTGGGGGTTTTTTAAATTTTTAATTTAATTTTTTTTACATTTTTCATCAAAAGTCGAAAACTATGCGGCCTAAAAAAACTAAAAAAATGTTTGAGAATGTGCAAAGAGCGCTCTTTCATATGATACCCCACATGCCCTAGTAGCCCCACTTTGAATTTTTAAGATCACCTTTCAGTCCCTGTTGCAAAAAAAATATAAATATTTTTATTTCTTTCTTATTTGAAAAATAGTTGGGTAAACGTCATCTAAAACTGTTCGAAATTTCAAGCTGATGATAGCATTAGTAGTTCTTGAGATATCCAGCTGTAACAGACAGACAGACAGACAGACTGAGTCTCACCATAAGGGTTCCTTTTTTACCATTTTGGTACGGAACCCTAAAAACCTCCCCACACTACGGAACCCTAAAAAGCAGAAAAAAAAACAAAAAAATAGACCTGCCAATAACTGCCGAAGCGTGGATGTACTATAGGTACACATCTGCCTAACCCACGGGGCTTAGAGGCGCAATGGTATGTTTATAACCTAAAAAAATAAAGGTTACCTCTTCCATAGGTAGGTACCGTCCGAAATCCAGCAACAATAATTCGGAATTTCACTGTTCGTTCCCAAATCAATTTCGAGTTGGGCACACTGCAGTCCACAGTCAAACCGACTCGATTCAGCGGAATCGAGCAGCAGAATCGATTACAATACATCGTAACACCGCGGTGGCCCTGTCCAATACAACCAACCACTCGATTTATTAAGACGCAATTGAAATCGGTATGTAGTTTTCAGTTTTGTGTTTTGTTGTTAGTCTAGTCTAGACATATCTGATCTAGCTATGCTGTGATGTACCTAAACTAGTATATAAAAGCAATTTATCTACTTGCTTCATCTACTTTTTAGGGTTCCGTACCAATATGGTAAAAATGAACGCTTATGGTGCGACTCAGTCTATCTGCCTGTCCGTCTGTCACAGCTGGATATCTCAAGAACTACTAATGCTATCAACTTGTTTGTTTGGAACAATTTTAGATGACGTTTACCCAACTATTTTGCAAATAAGAAAGACATTTTTTTTGCTTTTGCAACAGGGACTGAAAGGGAGTCTTAGCGATTGTGGGGTATCATATAAAAAAGCGCTGTTTGCAGATTATCAAACATTTCTTTTCTTTTTTTAGGCCGCATAGTTTTCGACTTTTGGTGAAAAAGAAAGATTACAGGAAAAAAAACCGGTCAAGAGCGAGTCGGACTCGCGCACCGAGGGTTCCATTCCGATTTCTGAAAAAGTGTGCTATTTAGAGACATCGTTTTATTTTTCCTGTAATCTTTGGGAACACCCAAATACTCCGAAATATTTTATTCCGAATTTCGATATTCCGATTTTCAAAAGTCCGAATTTCATAATACCTAAGAATTATAATGTCTAATAACAAAAATTACGAAATTTATTTTACCGAAAGTCGTAAATGCGATTTGTTAGTCTTCCGATTTTCATATGTCCGAAGAATCAATCAAATGCAAATCAAATATTTTCAATACTTCGAATAAACTACAAAAATTAGGATTTGACAAGATGTGCTACAAAATTTAGTGACAGAAACGAATTGCTGCAAAACCGACTTCACGCAGTCTTGTCTGCCCTATACTAGAGTGTAATTTAAAAACGCGTAGGCGCGGAGGGGTGGGGCGGCCCGCGAGCTGAGGAGCAGGTGGTTTGAAGGCCCGCCAAGCTTCGGCTTGCTGGCCGGCTTTGCCGGCCAGCCTCAGCCGCGGCGGTAAGCGTTAAAACCATCTGCGACGATAAGCTCGCTTGGGGGCCGCCCAAACCCCGCAGCGCCGGAGCCGTGACAGAAACAATGCATGTTGCATGTTGCATTCCTGCTTGCATGCTGCATGCCTGCTTGCACGCTGCATGCATGCTGCATTCCTGCTTGCATGTTGCATGCCTCCTTGCATGTTGCATGCTTGCTTGCATGCTGCATGTTGCATGCCTGCTTGCATGCTGCATGCTTACTTGCATGCTGCATTCCTGCTTGCATGCTGCATGCCTGCTTGCATGCTGCATGCCGCCTTGCATGTTGCATGCTTGCTTGCATGCTGCATGTTGCATGCTTGCTTCATGTTGCATGCCTGCTTGCATGCTGCATGCTTACTTGCATGCTGCATTCCTGCTTGCATGCTGCATGTCTGCTTGCATGCTGCATGCCGCCTTGCATGTTGCATGCTTGCTTGCATGCTGCATGTTGCATGCCTGCTTGCATGCTTGCTTGCATGCTGCATGTTGCATGACTGCTTGCATGCTTGCTTGCATGATGCATGTTGCATGCCTGCTTGCATGCTGCATGCTTACTTGCATGCTGCATGCTTACTTGCATGCTGCATTCCTGATTGCATGTTGCATGCCTGATTGAATGCTGCATGCCGCCTTGCATGTTGCATGCTGCATGCCGCCTTGCATGCTGCATGCCTGCTTGCACGCTGCATGCCAGCTTACACGCTGCATGCCTGCTTGCATGCTTGCTTGCGTGGTGCATGCTTGCTTGCTTGGTGAATTATTTGGGTTAGGTTAGAAACGCATCTGTCATTATTTTTTTAATTCTACCTCCTCATAAACATAATATTATACCTACTTCTCTCTGACGAGCAATTGTGTTTACTTGTCTTGCTATTTAGTTTTACTAGGCGTTTTTATTACGGAATTTTAATAATCGGAATTCGTACTTTTGATGATTCGAATTATCATGAAGTCGGACTTTTTGTTATTCGATCTATTGAAACTCGGTATTTTTAGAATAGTAATTATAAACGTTAGGAATATTGAAATTTAGGAATTATAAAAATAGGAGTAATGATAAGTCGGAGTTCTTATATTCGGAATTTTGACCATTCGGAATTATGAAAATCGGTATTTTGAAATTCGTACTTGTGACTGTCGGAATAAAGTTTTTCGTATTTATGTAGTGTACCCGTAATCTTTACATAAACTTCTATCACATAGAATAATTTCAGATTTTTCTCTTTGCAAACTTCGGAGATAAGGGGGTGGGGGGGGGGACGGTATTTTTTTTTACATTTTTCATGAAAAGTTGAAAACTATGGGGCCTAAAAAAACAAAAAAAATGTTGAAGAATGTGCAAACAGCATTCTTTCATATGATACCCCACATGCCCTAGTAGCCCCACTTTGAATTTTTAAGACCCCCTTTCAGTCCCTGTTGCAAAAAAAGACATAAATACTTTAATTTCTTTCTTATTTGCAAAATAGTTGGGTCAACGTCATCTAAAACTATTCTAAATTTCAAGTTGATAGCATTAGTAGCTCTTGAGATATCCAGCTGTGACAGACAGACAGACTGATTGACACCGTAAGGGTTCCTTTTTAACCATTTTGGTACGGAACCCTAAAAAAACCGCATCAAAATCCGTTGCGTAGTTTTAAAGATCTAAGCATTCATAGTGACAGACAGACAGCGGGAAGCGACTTTGTTTTATAGTATGTAGTGATGGTACGGAACCCTTCGTGCACGAGTCCGACTCGCACTTGGTTTTTCCTAGGACAGATCGAATTTATTAATTCTAGAAGCCCATTGAAATGTCTGGCATTTATCGAAGTTGAGAACAATTTTAAATTTTTAATAGGCATTTAGGCTGAAACATTACGAATTCTGGACAACGACGACATTACTGAAATAATTCGTTGCTAAATTATTCTGTTAAATTCTCGTATTTAGAATTGAAACGGCATTGTTAGAGCTCAACGTAAATTCTTGGCTTAAATTGTTTAGAAATATTTAATTTATTGAAATTCCTAAAATCGGGAGCAATCAATCAATCATAGCCTATTTCCAATCCACTGAATTGTTTATTGAAATCTGCTAAATTAAAAATGAATCGTAACTATTGATTTCATCCTAGTCAGCAAAAACTACAAACGCTTTTTTTTGGGGTTCAGTACCTCAAAAGGAAAAACGGAACCCTTATAGGATCACTTCGTTGTCCGTCTGTCTATCTGTCTGTCTGTCAGTCTGTCAAGACCCTTTTTCTCAGGAACGCGAGGAGGTATCAAGTTGAAATTAATATCAAATACGTAGGTCTATGGTCCCTTACAGTTATAAAAAAATCAAGCTTCTACCTCAACGCAATAAAAAATAAGGCTATTTAGGTGACATATTCTGATACTCGCAAGTAAATCAAAACCTATAGAGTACTTTCCTAGCATCATGGAATCTGGCAAGAAGCAAGGTCTCAGAGTACAAGTACAGGAAAAAGTCCAAAAATTGTTAATTTGTAATTCTAATGCCTGGGCCGCACACATCGCGATGACATTCGGGCGATAAACTTCGTCTTCGGTCTACAGCGAAGCTGCGCGGCCACATAGTGCGTGTTGTCAAGTTTATCGCGATGTACGAGCGATGTACAAACGAATAAAACAAAATGGACGCCGCGGTTGCTCTGTATTTTATGGCAGCAAATAATTATTTTTTACGATTATGTCATGTAAAAAACAAATTAAAAGCAAGAAAAAGGAGGAAGTGGATGATAACTATTCACAAATCAAGAACTATATTAGCTATATTATGCACTGTAGTTTAACTTAACACGTCCACTACGCACGAAGGGTGGGGGCCGACTGAAGTGTGGCCGCGCAAGCGAAGTTCATCGCGATAAAACGCTTTGATCTGCGAGAGTTTACCGACAGCGGAGCGAAGTCGTTGCGACTACGCACGGAGCTCCGAAGTATACGCGAATACTTGGCTACATACATCGCGATTACGCGAATCTTCGGGTTATCGCGATGTGTGCGGCCTAGGCATATCACATTTTTTTTTTGGGATTACAATGTTGTTTGTTTTTGCTATAAATTCTTTTCAACTACGGAACCCTTCATTGTGCGTGGTCCGACACGCACTTGTTTTTTCAGGTAGAATATTACCAAAAACTTAGACAGAGATCCTTACAGTCGGTTCAAAATCCCTTACATAAACAGCACAAGGACAAAAAGATTTACTCCAACTTTTCTTATCTACAACATTTTAAAATTCAAAGAACTGACTTGAACTTCTGAATAACAACACCAAAGAGTGCAGAACGACTAACTTTCTCGTAGACACGACTGCATTTTCATAAGAAACCAACTTCTACATACGATTTCTTTTGTAAGAGATTACATACAATGTTTTCTATGCATGGCAAGTATGTTTGAAAGAACTTTAGTATCAATAATAGGACTGTTTGCTCTTTTGAGTAGTATGTTTAAATATGCTTGTTTTGTATGCTCTTTGAAGTTATTACAAAGTAAGAAGAATATCAAGTTATAATGATATTATGTATTTTGTTTTTCAGAATTGAGTCTACAGGCTGTAAGTGTAACCAGTGGCAATCTTTTAAGGAGTCATTGTACTCATCATTATGAACAACTTTTACTAAGGACCAAACCTGAAATCGCGTAAAAAAATCAGCTGTTCCCTATGCTGTGCAATGACCCTTTAAAAGATTGCCACTGTTTCTCATTCTTAATTCGTTGGTTTACACTTACACCCTGTATAAGGCGTTTTCGATGAAACATCGTTGTATTGATAAATTCTAGATACGTTGATACTAATATCAAAATAGTTTGCACATGCGAGCACAGCACAGCTATATAATTCGCAAACTATGCTTCACCTTCTATAATACCCTCTGTGACCCAAAACATGCAGCCAAAGTGATCTCTGATGCCTTGCCACCAATGCAACATCGCCGTGGAAGTGGCAAAGTTTTGGCCCAACAAGATCTGAAATACCGTCGCGTCGTGCCAGCGACACGAAGAAGAAGAATATCAAAATATACGCAAATATGTGTAAGCTTGTCCTTATACAATAGTAGTTTCACCCGCGTAGACCGGGATAAAAAGTAGCCTATGTGTTAATCCAGGTTGTCAGCTACCTCCACACCAAATTTTATCAAAATTGGTTCAGCCGTTTGAGCGTGAAGAAGTAAAAAACATACAACACGCACACTCACAAACTTTCGCCTTTATAATATTAGTGTGATTGTATTGCACAGAATGAAGTCTGAAATTGACTTTAAGGGAGACCCAAAATAGTTTTAACCCAAAATTGGTTCAGCACCCTGCCATACATACTTAAACTCCCATACAAACTCCAATCGACTCGGCTGAACAAATAATTAAAACGCATAATTGACAGCCCTGCCACAAAATAGGAAGGTACAGAAGGACGGCTCTATACAACAAAGGAAAACGCACGCACACATACACACAGACACGCTTCATGTACAGCGAGTGTAAGCGTACTCAACTTGCGACTGGCACTTGTTTGACATAGTTTGGCGGTTATGTGTGAGTCCTGTTTTCGCTCGTCCGACGGAACGTAATGTTGCCATTTAAAATATTATATATTTATATAAAAAATTATTTATCAGTTGAATATTGTGTACCTATTTATATTTTACTAGCTTTTTCCAGCTGGCATCGGAAATTATCCCAGGGGAACCGTACATTTTTCTTTTTCCGGTATAAAAAGTAGCCTATCTGTTATTCCAGACTATCAAATCTATCTCTGTGCCACAGAGATAGATTTGATAGTCTGGAATAACAGATAGGCTACTTTTTATACCGGAAAAAGAAAAATGTACGGTAACACATAGGCTGTCATAGAGTCTGTGCCAAATTTCTTTAAGATCCGTTCAGAACAAACATCCATCCATCCACCCAAACTTTCGCATTTATAAAAGTAGTAAGAGTAAGATTTTTATTTCTTGTTTATATTTCATTGCATACTGCACCGGTCGACATCATCACGTCATCACGGCTGTAGACGAAAACCAGCATTGAGGATCTGTCTCGCATAGGGTCGCAGCATTATGCTGAGCGATGGCCGTTTTGCGTGGATGTGACGCATTATTTTTCCCCAACTTGTTATTTTTTGTTTTTGTGTTCTATTTTACTCAAATTTGCTGCAAATAAACAAATCTTTCTTCTTTTTATTTTCTTTTCTATGGAGCCGACCTTCTGTACCTCCTATCTATCTTGTGACCCTACACTACGTAATTCCGTATCCGACACCCAAAAGTAATTAAATTCAATCGTCCTTACACAACATTAACTACAGTGGAGTTCGGTGTACGGTCAACGACAATTACCACACATACCACACTGTTTTGACCCTTAAAATAAGGACGTAATGGCCAGAATGGCCTGCAGAGTTTCGGCAAGGATAATGGAGCTGTGTTCAAAGAATCACTAGTCCGCTGTTGGATAATTTATTAGGTTTTGTCGACATCTTGGTACATTAACACTGTTCGTTGCAGGGTTGTGGTAGACTGTTTCAGTAACTGAAAGAAATTCAGCGTTATTTACACCATCAACATCGGTTCCAGTATTGTATTGATCGATGCTGACATATTATGCTGATATTTTATCGAGAGCTCATAAAAGTTCAGCGCTGTGCTGGAGCGATGCGACGTGTTTGATCCTAATGACATGTACAGTAAATGAGAGAAGTATTATTTGTCCTTCCTGAAGTGTTTCCAAGCTCTACTTAAAAAAATTGCTAAATAAGTGTCAGGTAAGTTAAAAGCTTGTGTCAATGATCCTGTTGATGCTTATTTTTTTTACAACGTGCCGCTGCAATGGCGATATTAATTCAACATGCGTATACGGTTCCGCGTTTTCGCGTAAAAAAGGTTGTTGGTCAACGACCTTTTACCAGATGGCATAGAATATAATAGCTCCTAATAATCATAATCCTGGCATCTGGTCGGTGCCTGTCAGTCACACTGAGGGTGATTGGACTAGGGAGGTCGAGCGAGCGTGCGATCATATACCACAAATGGGGGCACTTACCATCAGCCCCCAAGATGTAGCTCGTGCGGTCCGCCCGTTACCTAACTGGAAATCTCCAGGGCCGGACGGGCTACACAACTTTTGGATAAAGTGGTTTCAAAGGTCGCACGCCCGCTTGGCATCCCAGTTCCAGTCGGCCTTACAGTCAGGATCGCTACCCCAGTTCCTAACGACAGGAATAACCCACCTGCTCTATAAATCAAGTAGTACTGCGGAACCCAGAAATTATAGACCGATCACTTGTCTACCGACGGTCTATAAGGTTCTTGCATCCATTTTGAGAGCTAAAATTAACAAACACATAGACACCAACTCCATCATGTCTGCCTCTCAAAATGGATGTAGGAACGGGTCCCGCGGTACTAAGGAGCTGCTCCTCATCGATATGACCATTAACCAGCAGGTTCGTCGTTCCCGAAAGGATCTGTCGACATGTTGGATAGATTATAAGAAGGCCTATGACTCGGTGCCACATACATGGCTCATGAGGGTGCTGGAGTTGTATAAAATAGATGCAACTTTACGCACCTTCCTGATGTCGTGTATGGGGCAGTGGAGGACGGTCCTTCGCTATCCAGGATGTCGTAATATCCAGAGGAATAGCGAACCGATAAGGATCGAGCGAGGTATATTTCAGGGCGACAGTTTGAGTCCACTTTGGTTCTGCTTAGCCTTGAATCCTCTAAGCACACTGCTGGAGGATTCAGGTCTAGGCTACCGATTGAGGAGAGGTGGTCAGGTTATATGAAAGAAAGAAAGAAAGAAAGAAAGAAAAACTCTTTATTCCCGCGAAAAATGACGCACATACTCATATCTCACCTCCTTTACATGGATGACTTAAAACTTTTTGCCCCCAACAATTTGCAACTGATGGAGCTACTGAAGGTAACGGAAACTTTCAGTAGCGCCATCAGGATGGAATTTGGTGTGGACAAATGTGCGGTCATGCATGTAAAGCGAGGGGAGATTGTGGAATCCGTGAGAACCCAACTCTCGGATTCCATACACCTAAGATCTCTCTCCTCACTCGAAACCTACAAGTATTTGGGTATGTCGGAAGCGTTAGGCATCAACGCTGCTGACATGAAACAATCGTTGAGGGAACGTTTCTTTGGCCGCCTGAATAAAGTTTTAAATAGTCTTTTATCAGGCGGAAACAAGGTGCGTGCCTTCAACGGTTGGGTCATGCCGGTTTTGATGTACTCTTTCGGCATACTCAAATGGACTCAGACGGAACTTGACGCCCTGGATAGGAGGGTCCGCACACTGCTGACCGCAAATCGGATGCATCACCCACGGTCATCGGTGATGAGACTGTATATCCCGCGGAAATGCGGAGGTCGTGGCTTCTTAAATGCTAAGACCCTGCACAACCGTGAGGTATGCAGTCTCAGGGAATACTTCCTAGAAGCCGACGTGGGGATGCACCGAGATGTGGTCTCAGTAGATAAGGGCCTCACCCCGCTCTCCTTAGCTAACGAGAACTGGCGCAAACCTGTAGTATTAGATACTAATGACCGCAGGGAGGTATGGCAGAGTAAAGAGCTTCACGGGCGCTTTTACCGGGTCCTACATGGGCCCGATGTAGACTTCTTAGCGTCCGTATCCTGGTTGCGATTCGGTGATCTGTTTGGGGAAACCGAAGGTTTTGTCTTTGCGATTATGGACGAAGTTATGATGACGAACAACTACCGGAAATATATTGTGAAGGACGGCACGGTTGACATCTGTCGGGCATGCCACCGTCCGGGGGAATCAATCCGTCACATTATTTCTGGCTGTTCTCGTCTGGCTAACGGAGACTACTTGCATAGGCACAACCTTGTAGCCAGGATTATCCATCAGCAACTTGCTCTGAAATACAGTCTTGTTGAATCAGAAGTGCCATACTATAGGTATGTGCCCGACCCAGTTCTCGAAAATGGCAATATCACGTTGTATTGGGATCGGTCTATCATCACTGACAGGACTATTGTTGCCAATAAACCTGACATAGTGGTGATAGATCGATTAGAGCGTCGCACGATGATTGTTGATATAGCGGTACCACATGACGAGAACCTCGTGAAAGCCGAAAAAGATAAGCAAATTAAGTATCTTGACCTGGCTCGCGAGGTTATCGACATGTGGGATGTGGATACAGCAATCATTGTGCCGATAGTCGTGACGGCCAATGGCATAATAGCCAAGAGCCTCGATCAACACCTGAGGAGGCTCTCGTTAGGCGGCTGGATCAAGGGCTTGATCCAGAAAGCGGTACTTCTGGACACGGCGCGCATCGTTAGGAGGTTCCTCTCTCAGCAGCCCTGACCGCCGGTAGCTTGGACCCTGTTCCCGATACCGGTGGGCTACTATTTTTTATATTTTTAAATGTTTTTTTTATTTTTGTTTTTATAAAAATATTTAAAAATGTAAATGATATGTTGTACATAAATGAAATAAAGATAATAATAATCCTAATTTTGATTATTTTTTTTTCAATTACGGATTAATTTTTTTATTATAATTTTTATGTAATGTCGTTTTGATGGAATGTCGCGATTGCGGCAGCACGTTGTATATGTTTCAAAGCCCCAGTAGCAACCCTGAACCATTGTACTGGCAGATTCCTTGAACTGAAGTATCACGGACTGTAAGGGCAACATTTGTTATGTATTACGACAATTATAAGGGCTCGGGGTGCCTAAATCTATTTTATGTGGAAGGGACGGTCCCATTCGAGGGAAATTAATAGAAGGGTATTTTTAACAGCTAATATCTAGCTGTTAAAAATACCCTTCTATTAATTTCCCTGCGCATGGTAGGTTACGTTTTTAGAGTGAAAAAATAAAGAAATAAGTTGTGTGGTGATCTTCTAAAAAATCGGCTAGCATCGCTAAGAAGAATTAAGAGCGTTGACTCGGTACGGCATTTTATACAAACTTTCAAGTCCTTTTTTATCGAAATGAATGAACCGATTTTAATGAAACTTCATACGCATAAGTAGGATACATAGGTCTAAAAAGTTAGTAAAGAACATTTTCTAAATGTCTTATTTAAAAAAAGATAAATGGAAATCTCTGCTTCTATGGAATATTTAAAATCCGTCTAATTTTGCTGCAACACTATTTTTCGAAAATGTTCTTTACTAACTTTTTAGACCTATGTATCCTGCTTATGCGTATGAAGTTTCATTAAAATCGGTTCATTCATTTCGATAAAAAAGGACTTGAAAGTTTGTATGAAATGCCGTACCGAGTCAACGCTCTTAAGACTTTCAGGCAAAGAACGGGCAACCCAGGTTTTTCATAACATAATTTGTCACCATTAGCCATATTTATGCCTTCCTTTAAAAGGCTAGTATGTTTTTGTGTCCATTTTCTATGGCGTTAGTACCTGAAGGGTCAAAAGGCATAAATTTAACATCTGGTTAAATAATGACAAGGATATCGGTTAAATTATTATGCTCTAAATATTTGTATCCACAATTCAGTTTCTAATCAAAACACGGTTTGTATATTAATGTCTGCCAGGCTTGTCAATTTCGCCCGGGAAATCATTCATTTGTATTCACATGTGATCAAAGGGTTTGAGGGTAGTTGTATCATTATTATTCAACGGTTACCCTCGATAAGATAACACCTTCCATTGATTACATTAGGGTAGAATATTTTGAATGATTTGAAACTCTGCTTAATATGAAAATGTGTTTTCAAAATTTCAATAGATTGTTTCACGAAATCTTTGTTTTTGGAACGAAGTTCTATAACGCGGCCTTGTTTCCGTTCATACTTCAGTGGAATCTCGATAACTCGAACCTTCTTCAGTTATAATACTCAGTAAGTCGAAAAAATTGCCAGTCTCTTTCGCTGAACTCCTAAAGACGCGGTTTCTCGAATTATGTAGACTTCGTAACTCCAATAAAATGTTATTTCCCTGTGAGGTATCGATAGCACAATATTTTACACTATAACTCGAGTTTCAAAAAAACTTTTTACAAAAAAAAAACAACCGACTTCCAAAAAAAACACTACAAAGTGAAAAATAACTTTAATTTTGGAAGTCGGTGTCTTTGGATCTGTATTTTTGTTTTTTGCCACCGACTTCCAAAATTAAAGTTATTTTTCACTTTGTAGTGTTTTTTTTGGAAGTCGGTTGTTTTTTTTTTGTAAAAAGTTTTTACTTTTCACTTTTTAGTGGATCAGTTTGTAGTTTATCTAAGTTACAATAGCCCAATGGCAACTGCTCATCACTTTTTACAAAATATTGCTTTTCCCGATGCAGGGACGTTAATTGTTGAGGAGTTCTCCTAGTAAGAACCAGGAGAACTGGAGCTCCATGGTGAAGTCATCATCACCATTATGCATTTTGACGAGCATAAATTACTTAGCAACCATATTAAAGTAATCGAATCGCAACCCGTGAAATACTTATAAATTGAGTAGTTCCGATGGCCATCTGTGGTCTTCATCATCAGCTCCACTTCACCAAATGGTGTTTTCCGAGAGCAAATGCACGAGTTACTATAAAAAATACCGAAATCGCTATAGGTGTGCCTATAATATTTGAAGAGTTCCTTCGATTTCTCCAGGATCCCATCATCAGAACTGGATTTTGACAGAAATGGGACCATTTGGGAAGTATACCCTTTCCAACAAAAAAATAATTTTTCAAATCGGTTGGCAAGCGACGGAGTTATGCGCGAACAAACATAAAAAAAAAAAATACAAACATCCGAATTGAGAACCTCCTCCTTTTTTAGAACTCGGTTAAAAAGTACACTCCGTAAGTCGAAGTTAATAAAAAAATATTATGACAATACGTCATAATATTTTTTGGGAATTTACCGAACTCATAGCAATAAAATTTACAAGGAATGTTTGTTGCTTTTGTTCTGTTGCATCTTAAAACTTGAGACCATACAGATGGTTCTGTATTAATACAAAGCGAAAGGAACTTCGTTCCATGCGTGCGTGCGTGGGACACCCACGACACCTCCCGACATTTTTTGTATTAATAACAATTGGTTTTGTTTTCATGTCAGTGGTAGTAATGACAGCTTCTGACTCTATTCAGCCGTTCTATTCTGTAAAAACTTAGGTGAAGTGATCTATCATTCCACTGATGCTAGGTATTGCCACTATTGACGGCTCACCTCACGCTCACTTCACCTAAGATTTCACGGTGATATTTTTACAGAATAGGTCAGCTGCTCTGAAAGTATACGTGTCTCGGTGCCTACTCCCTTAGTTCGTCCGTCTTTCCGTCCGTCCGTTTATCCGTCCGTCTGACATTACGATCCATTAAAACAAGTGTAAAAGTTAAATTTTTCGGACGGGCAACAACACATCGGGAGTAGGGACAACTGGCAAATCATGTTGTCATTCATACTTCGTTCGGGCCCCGAACCAATCATCCATGCGTAGGTGATACGGAGTAAGAAACGCCCGTAACGAAGCCCAAAACTACGGGCTTCGCGCTTAGGGAGTAGGCCCCCTGTATTGCCCTGCCAGATTTGAGATTTTACGTTTTTAGACTATTCTATCCTATTGTGTGTTTCTGGATTATTTCATCCTCCCAAGAGGAGACGAACAACTATGTATTTAATTGTGAAGGGAACCCTATCTAATGTTTTATTTATAAAAGTGTGTATTACGTTACAAATAAAAAAACTCCACCAATTTATTTCTCCTACTTAGAAAAACCAGTGATAATCCTGAAAAGACACTTCCAAGTTAGTGCGCAAGATTTGTAAAATCCCTAATTCGGCAGTACCATTGGGTACCGCGTAATTTTTGCTATCTCTGCCAATGATCCGAGCGTGCGAGGATTTTATCTTAATGCCTTTCACGTGGAGAAGTACCTAAGTACTTGTAATCTGTGGTTTTTCTGTAAAATGAAGTTGTACAGATACTGTTTTCAAGATTCATTGGGTAGGATGTGCTAGGGTTCGTAATTTTAGAATCGTTCTTTCTTCCTGGCTACTTTAAGGAGTTCATCGCTTCTTACTTGACATTTGCGAGAAATAGCATAGCAAGTAGGTCGCTACTGTTGTTGTAGGATGGTTGTAATTAAGTAGGTACTAATAACACTAACATAGCTTAAAAGCGCAATCTGTTACTAACCACTAACAACGTATGGACTCAGGGTTCGAAATAAAGGTTTTTTAGGGTTCCGTACCTCAAAAGGAAAAAACGGAACCCTTATAGGATCACTTCGTTGTCCGTCTGTCTGTCTGTCTGTCTGTCTGTCCGTCTGTCTGCCTGTCTGTCTGTCCGTCTGTCTGTCTGTCAAGACCCTTTTTCACAGGAACGCGTGGAGGTATCAAGTTGAAATTAATATCAAATTCGTAAGTCTACGGTCTCTTGTTTTTAACCGACTTTTCAAAAACAAAAAGGAGGAGGTTATCAATTCGTCGCGTATAATATATTTTTTTATGTATGTACACCGATTTCTCCGTCAATTGTGGACCGATTTTGAAAATTCTTTTTTTGTTTGAAAGGGTGTTTATGAATAGTTTTTTGCGAATACAAACTTAAATATGCAGTTGGACAATTGTCCGTGACGTATATGTGTATGGGAGAACATGTTTTTCAACACAATGTTAAGTTTGTCTTTGGGATAAATTCTTTTCCACTACGGAACCCTCATTGTGCGTGGTACAACACGCACTTGGCCGGTTTAATCAACTCACAACTACAACGCTCTTTCTTTGACAGTTATTGAAACAACAAATTGAAGTGTCAATTTGATAAACAATTCTTTTCCCTGAGCATACACTGGTTCACCACATATTAGATTTCCTCACCGGCTTCTCTTTGCCAAACCAGATTTCCTTTACCAAAATAAGAACCTGAAAATAAGTACGTCCATTTATCTTTTGACGCCAGTAATTGTATTTTCTCCGAACACATAACAGCTTACTATAATACTATTAGACGCACAATTATCTCCCGGAAAAAACCAGCACTTACTCCGCATTACGTGTGAATACTGCCTTAATCAAGACGTCCGACAAATACTTACCTCACATTCAGGCTTTCATAAAAACTACAGAAGGTTAATTCTCAAAAAAAAAAACCTTGTTTAAACCAAGTTTCTTCCACTGAAAATGCTGCATAAATCCATCAAAAACCGTTGTCAAAACGCTGGTCAGGCTGGGCATCCAAATGTGATAAAAGATTTCTGCGGAACTTCCACAGAAATCTTTGAAGCCTGTGATTTAACCCATTGAGTGCCGAAGTTAACCGTCAAATCACAATCAGTGCCCCCATACAAATGGCCTGCTACGTAATACTTCGTATTTGGCATCATGAATACCAACCTATAGAAGGATAGGTACCTACGTAATTCTGTATAAGAAGACCTACGTAATAATACGTAGACGGGCTCTGCCATTATTACCAGCTACGTAATATTGCGTAGTAGGCATTCAATGGGTTAATAATTCAATAAAAATCCGGCCAAGTGCGTGTCGGACCACGCACAATGAAGGGTTCCGTAGTTGAAAAGAATTTATGCCAATGACAAACTTAACATTGAGTTGAAAAACATGTTGTCCCATACCATACCCATTGATATACGTCACGGACAATTCTCCAACTGCATATTTAAGTTTGTATTCGCAAAAAGCTATTCTTAAACATAACATCACGCCTTGTTTCCTCGAAGGGTTGGGCAGAGGTGTACCTATTGTATACTCACATTTTGACAGAAAAAGAAAACTAAAAACATTTTTTGATAAAACTATAAATAATCAATTTTCGGACTTTTTCCTATAATTGTGTTGTGAGACCTTGCTTCTTGCCAAATTTCATGATTCTAGGACGACGGGAATTACCCTATAGGTTTTGATTTACTTGCGAGTATCAAAAAATGTCGCATAAATGGCCGTATTTTTTTATTGCGTTGATTTAGAAGCTTGATTTTCATAAAACTTTATGGGACCATAGACTTACGTATTTAGTATTAATTTCAACTTGATACCTTCACGCGTTCCTGAGAAAAACGGTCTTGACAGACTGACAGACAGACAGACAGACAGACGGACAAACAAGTGATCCTATAAGGGTTCCGTTTTTTCCTTTTGAGGTACGGAACCCTAAAAAAGAGTAAAATGTATTTGCAAGCCCAATGATCTTGACTTTCAGAATGTTAACGTTGGGATCAAGGTCAATGACCCTGCGGTTAAGGCAATGACTCTGAGTTCAAGGTCAGTGGCCTTAGGAGACAGATCTTGACTTTCGGAATTTTGACCCTGAGGTCAAGGTCAGCGACCTTAGGAGAATTGCAGAATTTAACTTCCGGAGTTTGACCTCGAGGTCAAGGTCAATGACCCTGAGGTCCAAGTCAGTCACTTTAGGAGCATCTCAGATTTTGACCTAGACCTCAAGGTCAAACTTCCGAAAGTCAAATTTTGCAATTCTCCTAAGGAAGCTGAACTTGACCTCAGGGTCAGGGTCATTGACCTTGACCTCAAGGCCAAAATTACGAAAGTCAAGATCTGCCTCCTACGGTCACTGACCTTGAACACTCAAGGTCATTGACTTTAACCGCAGGGTCATTGGCCTTGATCTCAACGTTAACATTCTGAAAGTCAAGATCAGCGATTCTTAGGAGCAGTAACAGGTCAATATTCATGGTTGGTGTCCTTGAGGTCAAGGTCAGTGACTTTACGAGGCAGATCTTGACTTTCAGAATGTTTGTATCGGTATGTTTTATTATACACCTCATCACTAGAAGCTACTAGACCGTAGGTGCTCAAATGAGAATACCTTGGGTGCTCTAAAAATCGGTGCTCAGAAAATAGGTGCTCAAACCGGAATGCTTCATCGTATTACTCAGTAACTGGGTTGTGGAGGTCTGATAGGCAGTCGCTCCTTGTAAAATACTGGTATTCAGCTGTATCCGGTTAAACTGGAAGCCGACTCCAACATAGTTGGGAAAGGGATAGGCAGATGGTGATACTAATACTGTTTATTAAGTCAGTTGTAAGTTCTTATAATGTAACTGTTTGCCGTTCCTTTCAATAAAAAAATAATAAATAAAATAAGTTATGCTCTAATATGCTATTTTACATCACTCAGGCTAGGACCCTAGGAGCCGAGCACAAAAAAAAAGTCAGAAAGAACGCTAAGCGAAAACGAAGTAATAGCGCGGGCAGCCGATGCGATACGTCGGGTTGGGTCGGGGAGACAAGAGTCGCGGGCAGAAACTAGTAGTACCCCATTATTTGACAGTCTAGTAACAATTTGTGACCCACCCCAGGGGGTGATGAAGATACCGCGATATATAACCTACGAAATACCTTCTGACCTACGAAATATTGTAAATTTTAGGTATTAGTCTGTAAGCTTTCTGTAAAATAAAATAAATAATAAATAAATAAGATATAAGATGCAGATATAAGATGGGGGGCAAGATACTGCGGCTTTGGCATAGGCAACTGAAGGAACACGGGTGGGTTTTAGTCAGTAAAAGTCTGACACGCCCTTCCGCTCCACCCAGAGCGGGAGAAGTTATTTGATCATTTCCCACCCCAAAAAAAAAAAAAAAAAAAAAAGGGGTCTTTTCTCTAAGCAAGAATCCCGTAGTTTCGGCCTTCGTTACGGGCGTTTCCTACTCCGTATCACCTACGGATGGATGATTGGTTCGGGGCCCGAACGAAGTATGAATGACAATACGATTTGACAGCTGTTCCTACTCCCGATGTGTTTTTGCCCGTCCGAAAAATTTAACTTTTACACTTGTTTTGATGGATCGTTATGTCCAGACGGACGGACGGACGGACAGATGGACTTAGGGAGTAGGCCCCCAGGACAAAGGAATTCCTGTCCTCATACTTAGTGGGTTTTTCGTCCTCTACAAATACACCCGGATTGTTAAACATCCCACATCCAATTCTATACAAATGTTTTATTTGCATAAACTGGACCTTCTATACAACTTTACTAGGTGGCTTCGTTCCGGACATTACCAAAAGGAAAGGTCCTAAATAAACCACAATATGTAAGTGTGGACAAATCTCATTTGTTATTTGGTCCTCGTAATCAGAAGCTGAGTGGAGACCGCGAATCGGCAAACGTGAGGGACCCCCCTCAGGCTAGGTGGAGCGACGATCTCCGCAGTCTGGCTGGTAGCAGCTGGATGAGGGTTGCCGGGAATCGAGCTGAATGACGTGCAATTGGAGAGGCCTATGTCCAGCAGTGGACTGATATAGGCTGATGATGATGATGAATCAGAAGCTGTGATCTAGATTTAATTCAGGGATACGAGTATAATGACCCGTTACGGTTCCGGTGTATACAGGAATAGCTTTTGCCGGCGGCTTCGCCCGCGCATGTATTACACATATATAAACCTTCCTCTTGAATCACTCTATCTATTAAACAAGACCGCATCAGAATCCGTTGCGTAGTTTTAAAGATCTAATCTAAGGATACATAGGGACAGGCAGACAGCGGGAAGCGACTTTGTTTTATACTATGTAGTGATGTATCAGAAATATGTGGTCAAATTTAAAGGTGTGGTACAGACCATCAAACTGAACAACCTTCTCACTGTGACCAACATCGTAATTGAGCCGAAAGCGCGGGGCGCAGCTAGTTACAAAAGGGGTGGGGTTTCAACGACTCCTGAAAATCCAACAGCCTAATAAAAATATGATTATTGTGATCGGTTTGCAATCTAATCAACCACCCCTCCGAATGTCAAACGACTGAGAAATTGTTTTGGTATTTTAGGTAATAGGTGTTGCAAGTGAGAAGACGAATAACGATCTGTATGGTTTATTAAAAAGCGCTGCTTATATACAGTACCAGTCAATATGAATGTAAATAAATAGGGTACATTTACAAACTTATTACAATCACAATTCGGTTATGTCGGTAGTACGTGCCGCGCTCCCGTCGTACAACAAGCGCGATAATACAGCCAGGCGTTCGCATTCCTTGTCCTTCGGCTACTCAGTACACGCTGACTCACGGTGGCGCACGGCCGTATGATCTCTTCTAATTTGTGTGTTGTACGTAAGTATGAGCTGCTACAGTATACAGGGTGTAAGTGTAAACAGTGGCAATCTTTTAAGGCGTCATTGTACTCATCATTATGAAGAACTTTTACTCTGTGACCAAACCTGAAATCGCTAAAAAAAATCAGCTGTTAGTACCTACATTTTGACGAATTATGCGAACATAAATGTACTGAACGGCTGTTATTTTTCGCGATTTCTGGTTTGGCCTTAGTAAAAGTTGTTCATAATGATGAGTATAATAACCCCTTAAAAGATTGCCACTAAATACACTTACACCCTGTATAGGTATACCTACCAATATAAATATGTATATTTATATCCTCCTCATTTAGTCACAAAGGCTCCACAAAGGCATGTCCCAGCAATTCTCCACTTCAGACAGTTTATGAAAACTTTACCCACAAACTGCAAAATTGCTTTCCCAAACTCAAAACTAAAATAAATAAAAAAAACACAATCGCCACACAATAAACCCAGATACACAACCGCGCATCGATTACAATAAACAGTTCGGAAAACTGTCCAACTTGTATGAACTTCCACAATAAGCTTATAAAGAAACCACTCCGGATAGTTCTTTCTTACTTCACTGCGTCCCACGGCTTAATCGAAGTTAAATTGACGGGGCGTTACGGAGTGAATTGATTTCGATCCAGATTGGCTGCGCGAAAAGCGTGTGCATTGGAGGAAAATAAATGGCGATATAATTTTAGGGTTGCTGTCGGCCGAGATGTTATTAAAGAAATGTTTGAGGTAGATGTAAAAACAATTAGGAATAGTAATTAATAGTTTTTTTTTGCAAGACTAGGTAAGTTCGTTTGGCAGGTTTGGATAGTTCACAATTTCACATTCACACTATCCGAAAATGGCATGACAATCAATCCAATAACGCAGTGATGAAAAGAAGTCGGTTTAAAGTCCTCTTGCAAACCAGAGGGAATCTCAGAGGGAATACTTTAGCTGCTAATAACATCCTGAGGAGCTTGTGGCTAAGTTATAACAGCCGCACGGGTCGATCCATCAGGTTAAGCTACGCTTGCCGGTGTTGGTCCGTGGATGGGTGACCATCTTTACATACCGAGACTCCTACGTGCCTCGGAAAGCACGTTAAGTCGTTGATCCCGGCTGTCATTTGTGAATCTTTGACAGTCGTTACGGGTCGTCAGAAGCCCGAAAGTCTGACAACCAGTCTTACCATGAGGTATCGTATTACCCAGTTACTTGGTTGTGGAGGTCAGATAGGCAGTCGCTCCATTTATTAAAATACTGGTATTCAGCTGCATCCGGTTAGACTGGAAGCCGACCCCAACATAGTTGGGAAAAGGCTAGGCAGATTGATTGAACATCCTGAAAATAGATAAAACAGCAAATTCTCCGCTTGCACCAAATTAAAAGATGCAAATCTATACTAAAGTTTGCTTGTTTGAGCGCTCTAATATCTGGACTCCACCAGCCCGATTAAAAAAAAATTTTTTGGATGGCCCAATTTTTGAGGAAGGTATTTAACATCACGCTACGACCCTTCGGAGCCAAGTGAATAGAAAAAAGCCGGAAAGAAAGCTAAGCGAAAACGAAGTAAGAACGCGAGTGGGCGATGCGATGCACCACGGAGAGTCGGGGAAACAAGAAACTCGCGGGCAGAAGCCAGTAAAGTATAAGGGACGAAATAATTTCACACATTTCTTTTGCTTACAGGAATAAATTGCCTTCTAATTCCTCCACCCTCACCAGCATCTATATCAGAAATTGCCATTAAAACCAGCAGCTCTAATATTACCTATCATTGAATAGAATGTTCGATAAGGCAGTCTACACACGTTTTTACAACGCGGCAAGTTAATTGGTCGCACCGCCATCTACCGTTACCGTTGGAACGGTCATTTGTGGCGCGTGTGTAGAATGCCTAATGGCGGTGGTGCCGACAACTTTGGGCGTGAAAATGGTTCGCCCTTTCTCACTTATTTCAGGTTTAATTTTTTCGGGGACCTATTTAATTTGTGCTGGTATTGGTGGCCTTCAAATTAAGGAATTTGGTAAGTATTCAATCAGTTAGGATGAAAGGTAAGGTAAGGTACAGTAAAATTAAATGGACATGAACTGTTTATTCATTATTTTTGGATTCCTGGTTTCCAGCATTTGGAAACTGAAAACTGCAGCCGTCTGGAAAAGACCAATTGCTGTCTAGTAAATTATTTGATCTTCAATACTGCCCGTGCTTTTTACCAAACTTAAGGCGGGTTTTCACTATACGAGTACTCTCGGACCGAGTGCGCTCATACGAGCTAGATCATATAGGGGGAGACCAGTCGGAATTTGGTTGACATTAGATAGATAGATAGAATACTCTTTATTATGCACACCATAAAAATTACAGATATAAATGTTGAACGACATTTTACGAGTTCAGCGTCAAAGTAGCATTTAATTTTGTCTCGTTGCGATGACGACTTATCAGCTGCTGCGAGGTATATAAGTTGTAGCAGATATTTTAATCGCTGAAGTCATGAAAGGAAAAAAAATCAAAGCAAGCGAAAAATTTGGACCCGGAAATGGATTTTAAGACGTTCATTCCACTTTTTCTTAGTTGGTGCCATTTTGTTTTTATAAAATGATCCGAGTGAACTTGGGAAAATAGAACCGCGCCCGAGTCCACTCTGATAGGATGCCGCTGTCCGAGTACGACCGGATCACGTGTTTACACGCTACGAGTAACGTCCGAGTAGTCCGAGTAAACTCGGTCCGAAATTACTCGTATAGTGAAAACCCGGCTTTAACTGTTTCAAAATAACTTGTTATTTTTCCAGCAAGCGTTCCATCCAACACAAAGCCATGCAATAAGAAAGAGAAGCCAAAGCCATACATATTTGAAATTGATTCACGTGGCACACTCTAATACCACGATATTGCGATCAAAATCTTCCACCACAATTTCAGCTTCGGATTACCAGTTGATTCTTCAATACGTACAATCCCGAAGCCAAGTGGAAACCTTACAGCCAACCAATTATCTGACTGATTCGAGGAGGATACAGGAGTTCCGGACGTGCAGACACTCAATTTGTCAGAAACTTAATTCGGTGGAGTTCGACTGTTGCATCGGGAGAGCTCGGCCGTTGTAATTATAAATACATCGTAGGTAAGATCGTAGGTTTGTACCATTGTATTACAGGGTGGATTTAGCTGTGAAAAATGTTGACGAAGGATAGAAGGGAATATTGCTTTCATTATTTTTAGCGTTAATTTGCCAAATTAACAATGACAATGAACAAGCATGAGTTTGGGTGTTGTGACGATGAGAATGAAGCAAAAACAAAGACTAAAAAAAATAAATAATAAAAAGCGTAGATAAATATATTAGACCTTTATAATAATAAGTTATACACTAGATTTTAAACATAGTTTAAGTTTTTCTTACTAATATTAATATGTAACTTTGTAATGATGTAACTTCTATGTAATTTATTTAATGTCAACTTAAGAATAAATATTCTATTCTATTCTATTTATATTTCTGTGGGCAAAAGGGTGACATCAACATTTGCTGAGATGCTAGCCTTTAGAAAAAACCTAACCTAGGTTATTGTCTAACCAAAATAAATAAAACAATATTGAGAGATTTACCATGTTGTTTTGAGACCACAAAGGAACTTCTTATAGGTTTTCCTGTAATCTACAGGTATAGAACTTTTTTCAGTATTTTTTTCAAAATTATAGGCTCAGCTGTCTCGGAGATAAGGGGAAGGGGGGTGGTACAGTTAGCGAAACTTTTTAAAAAAATTTCTTATTTGCCCCCTAAAAGTGACCCCCATCCCCCATGTTCAAAATTCATTTATTTACTTTAGGCATACGTGTTTGGGTGACAGAAATCCATATGTATACCAAATTTCAACTTAATCGGTCCATTAGATTCGGAGCAAATTGGCTGTGACAGACGGACAGACAGACACGAGTGATCCTATAAGGGTTCCGTTTTTTCCTTTTGAGGTACGGAACCCTAAAAATCAAAAATGTACCCTGTGGTGTGGCTGTTTATTTATTTAGTTATTTAAACTACGGCTCTAAAAAAAGGTAAGTACGGGCAAGACCGACCGAAGAGTTACAAAGGGAAGGTGGACCGTTCACAGATTTCATATGAAACCAATGCTACGAGTATATCAACCCATACACCACATTCGGGCTATAAAAACTAGTAAACTACACAAAATCAATAATATTTGGACTCCTGGACTGTAAATCCAGAATTATGTTCAGAACTGCCTTTAACGAAGTTACTATGGACCGGAACGTTAATACAATTAGGTACGGCCACGGAATATAGTCCATCGTTCGTATGAATATTCATTACTAGTAGATTTTGTGCTGCAAAAATCATTTCGGTTTCGGCAGCTGACAAAGGCAAAGCTGTTGGATTCGATAAGGATTTGATAGTAATTAGTGTTGCTTACTGTATTGTTTATAGTTTACTAGCTACGCCCCATGGTTTCACCCGCATAGACGGGGATAAAAAGTAGCATAGGTGTTAATCCAGGGTATACGCTATCTAAAATATTGTTGGAGCTGCTGAAGATTAAGAAGAGAGAAAATTTTCTTTGCATTGTTTAAATTCAATCTCTTAGTATTGTATAATTGCATAGCACATGTGTGAGCACTATGTAGCTAATATAAAGCTACCTTTTACTGGGTTCGTCTTTCACTGACTTGAATGTGCCCTGGCGGTTGAGAGTATGTCATGCTCACTCAAATGTCTCGCTGGTGGTGGCGTGTGTGTTGGATCATTAAGTTCCCTTCAAAATGGTTGAGCTAATTGGTGCTGATCCATGCGTCATGTTCGTGAACGGGCGCCGTCAGTTGAGACTGGTCGTCTCTTAGCTGCCACGGCTTATTTTTAATTTAGTTGTTTTTAGTTTTTATCTTTTTCATTAAGGACTCTTTTAATGTGCACGTCTTTCTACATTGTTCTCACATCTATATTTTCAATATAGAATAGAATATTAGAATAGAATATAATATGAACGATGTAACCAATATTATGTAAAATATTTGATTTAAAATAGTGTCCGTGGAGTTTCTTGCCCGTTCTTCTCCAGGATCTACGCTTTGGAATGGGCAACTAGCTTCATTTTTCTGACTGACCGACCCAAGACCGAGCCCTTGACAATTCAAAAGTGCCTGTAATTGGTTTATATGAAATAAATGCTTTGAGTTTGATATTTGAGTTTGACTTTACATACCAAATTTCATCCAAATCAGTCTAGCCGTTTCAGCGTGAAGAAGTAACAAACATACAAACCCACACACCCACTCACAAACCTTCGCCTTTATAATATTAGTGTGAAGTGTGATTTGGATAATCTGGAATGTTTATTTTGGGTGGTTTGTTGTGGTGTCTCAATCTGCCTAGCCTTTTCCCAACTATGTTGGGGTCGGCTTCCAGTCTAACCAGATGCAGCTGAATACCAGTATTTTACATGGAGGGACTGCCTATCTGACCTCTACAACCCAGTAACGATACCCCTTGGTAAGACTGGTTGGCAGATTTTCGGGCTTCTGACGACCTGTAACGACTGTCAAAGATCCACGAATAACAGCCGGGACCAACGGCTTCACGTGCTTTCCGAGGCAGTCTCGGTATGTAAAGATGGTCACCCATCCACGAACTAAACCCGGCAAGTGTAGCTTAACCAGATGGATCGACCCGTGCGGCTGTTATTATTTAGCCACTATTTTTATGTATTTTGGACTGCCAGGGGTATATTTGTAGCAGAAAGGAGTATTTATATATTGTGTGTACTATACGATGAAACAGTACTTTGGATTCATCAATGATTCATTAACCGTGAGGAGCTCGTGGCTAAGTAATAACAGCCGCACGGGTCGATCCATCAGGTTAAGCTGCGCTTGCCGGGGTTGGTCAGTGTATGGGTGACCATCTTTACATACCGAGACTCCTTCGTGCCTCAGAAAGCACGTTAAGCCGTTGGTCGTTTTATTCGTGGATCTTTGACAGTCGTTACGGGTCGTCAGAAGCCCGAAAGTCTGACAACCAGTCTTACCAAAGGGTATCGTATTACCCAGTTACTGGTTTATGAAGGTCAGATAGGCAGTCGCTCCATTTTTTTTTTAAATCTATATTTATTTACGGGGTTTTTTCTATAAAGAATATGTCACCCCGATTATTGAATACAATACTTATTATAAACTTATAGTATAAAATATAATAAACTAGTCTACCCGCAACCTTGTACCCGTAATAATAATATGATAAAGTGTTCTGGCTTCATCTGACAACGGTGAGGACAGTACGCTATTATAGAAGCCTACATTAAAACTACTGTCAAAAGCTTGACGTCTTCGGACTCCAATACGCTCACATTCCGTCAAAATGTGATGCACGTCTTCTATGACTCCACAGACAGTACAATTGGGTGAATCAACTTTGCGCATCATATAACCAAAACTATTGAGTGGAACGTGGCCGGATCGAAGTCTCAAAGCCATCACAACTTCTTGCCTGTTCATCCTGCCCTCGCTGAACCAAAGCATACGTGGAAGAGATGGTTGAATCGTCCTGTACCAAATGCCCTTCGTTAAAGACCTTTTATCAAAATATTCTGACCAAGATTGAATACATCTGTCTCTAACTAGAGGTAAAAGCTCAGTATGCCATGGAGGACAAGCATAAAATTCCCCATCAGACGCGGCTTCATTTGCCAAACGATCAACCACCTCATTACCATCCAGTCCAACATGAGAAGGAATCCATTGTAATACAACTGTTTTATGATTGACAGCAAATTCAGTGATGGTTCTTACGATACTATACGCCAGTGGAAGCCCCCTGAAAGGTGAGGTACTCCTACATCTCATTATATGAAGAAGAGCACTTTTCGAGTCAGTAAAAATAACAAACTGATCACCGTCCAAAGATTTGATATAAGCCAAAGCTTCAGCGATATCGATCAACTCCAAATGCATTATTGAAGCCTTTGATGAAATACGGAATTTGAAAAAGGTACCAACTTGAGAATCAAAAAAGGCTGCGCCACAGTAGTTCTCATGTTTAGAACCGTCCGTATACACACAGTAAAAGCCGGAATATTGTGCATTTAGAGACTTACAACATATTGATCTTAAATTATCTTTAAAATAACAATGCTTAGGTTTATCAACAGAATCTAAACTAGGCTTTACAATACGTAATAAGTCGATATTGCTGATATTGTTGTTGTTGATTGTTAATTTATTTGTAATAGGTCTAGTGGTTGCAAGTGCTACTGCTGAGCATGAAGTCCAGGGTTCGATTCCCAGGTCGGGCAAAGTGTTATCAGGTTTTGCCATATGAAATTTCTCAGTAGCAGCCCGGAGTCTGTATAAGTGCCCGGTTGATGGCAGTAGGCTCGCCCCCTGTTACATGGGACCTAAACATAACTGCCGAAATGAGGGTGTACTATAGGTACACCTCTACCTACCTTTCGGGGATTACAGGCGTGATTCATGAACGAATTAACCACTGGACCCGACATTATAAGCGGACGTACCTTTAACGGTCTTGTCAGTAACTAGGAAATTCTAGCCTTGGTCGTTTGTTTTTGCGTCAGTCTCAAGCACTTACAAGTAAAACATCTCCCAAAAATGACTAAATGTTCAGTTGAATGTTGTAAAAACCATAGCGGCAGAAGCAGCACTATTTCTTTTTCATATAAAAGTACATTATTTTATTACATTTATTGTTATTTATCACAAAATTTAATCTAATGTAATGTGGTTGAACGAGTTTTCATACGTTTGTATTTTATGTCGGGTCCAGTGGTTAATTCGTTCATGGCGTAATGTCATGTTAGAAAATTTGGAAAAAAAACACTAGCTCTGTATTATACGATGGGTACCGAGAATATTCTATAATTCTGTTTCTGGCATAAATAAGTTAACAGAAAAGAATAACAGTAGCGAGATAATACTGATTTTCGACATGCTAAAAATAAACCTCATCTTTTCCGACGACTGACCTGTTCCCCTGTTCCTTTCAAGTAGGTAAAGTTACCCTTTGAGTTAAGGAAGGAAAAAAAAAAGATTCTTCTAACGTTTCTAAGTAGGTACTTAATAAACTCCATTTGTATTATAATAAGATTCGATATTTAAACAAATCTTTTTTAAAGTTCGTTCAAGCGATTTTGAGTTCTATTCCGAAGGCTTTATGGATGACATTATAGGCAAACTCTCAGCCGAGAGCACTGTCTCGCCCTATCTACTCGGTACGTGTGATACAGGCACCCGCTTAAAAGGAGGAATCATAGTTCGGAGCAGTTCCTAAAAGGAGAATCCTAGAGGCATTAGCAATTTTGGCAATTTGGGTTTAGGCCACATTTGTCGACTGAAGCAGCGATCCTCTGTCTCAAGCATACTGTCCAATATTATACAGCAAGGAAAACACCTGTTTATGCGTGTTTTCTGGACCTCTCCAAGGCATTCGACCTGGTTTCTTATGACTGCCTCTGGAGGAAGCTCTCCCGTGACACTAACCTTCCTGGGGGATTGATTGCTGTACTGAAGTACTGGTACAGCAATCAGTCCAACTATGTTAGATGGGCAGGTGCCATGTCGGGTGCGTACAGGTTGGAGTGCGGCGTGAGGCAGGGGGGGCTTAGCTCTCCCAGGCTTTTCAACCTGTATGTCAACCGGCTGATAGGTGAGCTCAGTAACACCAAAGTCGGTTGCTCCATTGACGGACAATGTATCAATAACATTAGTTACGCGGATGACATGGTGTTGCTGAGCCCATCGATCAGTGCGTTAAGACAGCTCCTCCGAATCTGTGAAGACTATGCGGTGACTCATGGTCTCAGGTACAACTCAACCAAAAGCGAGCTCTTAGTGTTTAGGGCGCAAAATAAAGTGTACGACTTTGTTCCACCGGTTACTTTGGGCAGCGTTCCGCTCAAAAGAGTTACTAGTTTTAAATACCTGGGGCACTGGGTCACCGATAGGTTGTCGGATGACGATGATTTAGAGAGGGAACGTAGAGCATTGGCTGTTAGGTGTAACATGCTGGCCCGCAGGTTCGCACGGTGTACGCGAGAGGTGAAGATAACACTGTTCAGGGCCTATTGCCAGTCGCTGTATGCGTGCGCCCTGTGGGTCAGTTATACACAGGGCTCGTACAATGCTCTACGGGTCCAATATAATAATGCGTTCCGGGTAATGCTGGGGCTGCCGCGCTTCTGTAGCGCGTCGGGGATGTTTGCGGATGCACGCGTTCCGGATTTCGGCTCGCTGCTGCGTCTGCGAATCGCATCACTGATGCGTCGGGTGCGCGACAGCCCCAACAGCCTCGTAGCTACTGTGGCAGGCAGAGTGGATGGCCAAATCATGTGTCACTGGATAGCGGCTCACAGGCCGTCATTCAGATATGACAGGTGATTTTTAGTGATAAGTTTTGATTGTATAATTATAGTGTTTTAGAATAAGTGCCAAATTGTTGCTCGCATAGTATGGATCTCCTGGTCTGAAAATAAAGATTTATTTATTTATTTTATTTTATTAATATTTTACATAATTATATCTATTTTATTTAATAGGTAGTAACTTGCGCGCTGCGTTGCGTTGCATCGCGTCTCGGTGTGAACTGACCCTTATTTTTAAATGACACAGTCGCCTTTTGAAGTCGTACAGATTTTTGTTTTTTTATCACTTGTTTTTTATTTATTTATTTATTTATTTATTTATTTATTTATTTAAACTTACACACTATCATTACAGGATAAACCCAATACAATAGTGGTTTCCAAACACACATTCTATAATCTAAAACACACACAAATAAATTGAAGATTGATAATAATAATTATTTAAAAATCTAAACATTCAACAACAACAACTCTAACAAAAAACACCATCTGACTACAGAATTATATAATGTAGGACTAACTTATCATAATTACATATATAGATTACCTATCAAACTAAACTTTTTTTTTTTTTTATGTTTCTGTGAGTGTGTTTAGTTTATAATCTTCCTGTGCGAGGCCCTAGGCATACTTAAATACTTTTTCTTTCTTTCTTAGAAACATTTATTTTCAGAAAATATATTAAGCACCCAAGTGGATAACATGAAAACATGATACCTCTCGTTTGAACGAGCGTTACCTTGAATTTAATTCAAAATAAGACGATTCAACTGAACGTATTCTACGAACCGGTATGAGAATAAAAAATATTGAATATTGAAAAGGCCTAATTATTGTGTAAATACTAGCGTATTCATAGGAGGGAAAGAAACGTGGATCCAGCAGTGCGATTCGGTAACCATCTCACCGTGAAAACTTAGGTGAAGTGAGCGTGGAGTGAGCTGTCAATAGTGTCAATTCCTAGCAAAAACAAACTCACTTCACCTAAGTTTTCACGGTGAGATTTTTACAGAATCGACTGGCAGAATTCTTGGAATTCCTTCATTGATCCAACAAAAAGTAAGGGTACCTGCTTATTATACCTTTGAGGTACTCGGCAGTTACCTAGATAGCTGCAGTAAATCGTATTCTAGCTTAGGTTTGTTTGAGTTTCCGTATACTTTATAGGGATATCTCCTGTTGTGAAGACAAATTATGTCAGCAGTGTAGCCAACCTGCTCCCGTTTTGCTGTATGAAAACGTTCTTCATATAAGGTTTATCCATTTAATTTAATTTAATTAATTAATAGATAGAGTGAGAGATTATTTTATACCTACTAGCTTTTCCCCGCGGCTTCGCCCGCGTGGATGTCGGAAATTATTCCACGGGAACGGTCTACCGGGAAATCCTTCCATATTCCTTGTCTGCATTATAAAGGGAACCTCCGTACAAAATTTCTGGGCTGGCGTTGATGAGCCAGTCAGTCAGTCAGGACTATTTATATAGATTAAAGTCTACCAATCCGCAAATTATAGCCTTGAGCCCACTCCTTCTCAAAGAGAGGAGGCCTGTGTCCCAGCAGTGGGAACATTATAGGCTGATTATGACGATGAACGAACCAGTGTAACCCCGAAAAACTCAAATACCTAGACAAATTGGAGCATATATAATCGAGACTCAGTTTTAAAAGCCATATGTTAAACACCATCTCCATTACATTAAGAACACCCATCTTAATACTTTGATATGTAAATACATAATGTGTCAGCTCATATATCATGCTAAGTGCTCCAACTGAATTGTGTCACTTCTGCGTCCGCAATCATCTATCAGGGGAACACCGTTAATGGCACTACTAATGTGGAGTAATTAGAATGTATTATTCACTAGGCACATATTGTATTCGTCGTCCTGCTTAAAGTTTCAAAGTTTTAATTTTATGTGGAGTCCATTCTCCTCTCTTAAGGCGAGTAGTGTTGCAACTAGCGCCACCATTGAGAAAAAAACCGGCCAAGTGCGTGTCGGATCACGCACAATGAAGGGTTCCGTAGTTGAAAATAATAAAAACAAACTTAACATTGTAGATGAAAAACTAGAAATTCCAAAACAATTTTTCTAGATTGCAATTTACATATCTGCAAAATATTCACCCAAATTAGATTAGTAATTTAGTAGTAATACCTTAGTAAACATAATATACAACGTGTAACGTTAAATGCGCAAAACCTCTTAAGGGGTCATTGTACTCATCAGTATGAACAACTTTTATTATAGGACCAAACCTGAAATCGCGAAAAAAAAATCAGCTGTTCAGTACATTTTGACGAATTATGCGAACATAAATGTACTGAAAAGCTGATTTTTTTTTCGCGATTTCAGGTTTGGTCCCATAATAAAAGTTGTTCATAATGATGAGTACAATGACCCCTTAAGAGGTTTTGCGCATTTAACGTTATACGTTGTAGACACCTTTCACATTGATGATACTAGTGTGGTGTTTTAATGGCACGTGATTCCCGGATACTGATAACAGCTCGACCCCATGGGTGCCATAAAACGCGATGTTATGTTTCTGTGAATTAATCACATAAAAAACATCAGACTGTAATCACCTTTCTCTTTTCGAGTTGTTAGGCTGTGGGGGAAGGTTATGTTTAAAAGCACGCGTCAGTTGTAAGTGAAGAAATATGTAGTAAGAATTAATTAAAAGTCCCGCTTATTAATTAAAAGTCCCGCTTATTAGGTAGGTTATAGGTTGTCTAATAACCGGGGCTCTTAATTTTAATTTATAGAGAAACCTCAAAAATTACTAAACATGTGAAGGAATTTTCAGTCATTACAATAGTTAAGAGGAGATCGTGGCTAAGTAATAACAGCCCCACGGGTCGATCCATCAGGTTAAGATACGCTTGCCCGGGTTGGTCCGTGGATGGGTGACCATCTTTACATTCCGAGACTACTCCGTGCCTCTGAAAGCACGGTAAGCTGTTGGCCCCGGCTGTCATTCATGGATCTTTGACAGTCGTTACGGGTCGTCAGAAGCCCGAAAGTCTGACAACCAGTCTTACCAAGGTAAGGTAATACTGTCGTATTACCCAGTTACTGGGTTGTGGAGAGCATGAGAGATGTGGGAGTGTGAGAGCAGTGGTGGCCCAGTGGTATTGGCCGCGACTTACGAGTTGTAGGTCATAGGTTCGAACCCAAACAGGCGCTTTACTTTATGTAAATTATTTCATCACCACTGCTCTCAAAACGGTGAAGGAAAACATCGTGAGGAAACCGGCATGTCCTAGAACCAAAAATTCGAAGACATGTGACATCTACCAACGCGCACTGGGCCCTCGTGGTGGATTACGGCCCGCTCCCTCTCACCGAGAGGAGGCCTGTGTCCCAGCAGTGGGAACATTATAGGCTGATTATGTGGGTTGCGGAGGTTAGATAGGCAGTCGCTCCATGTAAAATACTGCCATTCATAGTTAAAGTTAGGGAAAAGGCTATACAGACAAAAGTTAAGAAAAACAACACTCATTCGGTTATTTTTCTTAGGAAACATTATATTTTGTAACCCATTGAAAACTCCTTGACACAGTCTTTGCAATCGCTGAAATAAAACAAACCACACTTAGCAAAAAAATACTGGGTATAACAATTCATCAAAACAGCCCCAAAGTTTACAGGAACAGAAAGCATAAAAAGTGCTATAAAGCGCACCGTCGCTCAAAGTTGACCGAAGCAGATTTCACAAATTGTAACTCAGTATTTACCTTCATTACTCAGCAATATTTTTGACGCTGCCTATCATTTACACTTCAGAATCCACGAGCGTTCCATAAAAAATACCGCCGAAAAACCGCTGTACCAGAACATAATTTGATGAGAAAAGGTTAAAAAGTTAGCCCAATTTGTTCGTTGAGCTCTTTGTTAACTTACGGGTTTTATTATCTGTACCAGTTTTTTTTATAAACTCTCTTTTCTCAGCTCTACTCGTAGTAGTGGGAATAAGTTTCTGTTTGGTAGAACAACAAGTTATCTGCTCCTCGACGACTTTAGAATGTATTAAATGAATGAGTTTGTGTCTTTAGAGTTGTGTTGTATCTGTGTTGAGGGGGCTGTTCGCTTTATAGCAGAGCTCTTTTAGGTTTTTAGGAAGTATTAACAAAGTTTAAATTGGATTTAGAACGATTTGTTAGCGGTGTAATAATGTTAATGTAGCGACACGACAAATAGGAGAAGGGGGACGAACTGGACAGGTTCCGTCAAAGCTGGAAGGAATTAGTGGAGGGGAAGCCTTTGTCCAAGAGTGAGACAGAGCAGGCTAGAAAAAAAAAACCGGCCAAGTGCGAGTCGAACTCGCGCACGAAGGGTTCCGTACCATTATCAATATAAACGGCAAAAAAAATCACGTTTGTTGTATGGGAGCCCCCCTTAAATAATTGTTTTATTTTAATTTAATTATTTATAGTTAATTATAAGTAGTTAAATATTCTGTGAATATTTCAAGCGTCTACCTGTTGCCGTTATCAATATCGAGCAAAAACGAGCAAAAAAAATCACGTTTGTTGTATCGGAGCTCCCTTAAATATTTATTTTATTCTGTTTTTTAGTATTTGTCGTTATAGCGGCAACAGAAATACATCATCTGTGAAAATTTCAACTGTCTAACTATCACGGTTCATGAGATACAGCCTGGTGACAGACGGACGGAAAGTGGAGTCTTAGTAATAGGGTCCCGTTTAAACCTTTGGGTACGGAACCCTAATAACATGGACGTCGTCGCTTATATTGGCGAACTCAAGAGAGGTCCAGCGTTGGACTGCGATTAGCTGAGCTGATTGTTAGGCATGAATGCCGCAATGCCTCATCCCTATTTCCACACTGATTTATGCCACTCATTTTAGAGCCTTGGAAAATGAACAAGAAAATCAAGAAATCCCAGTCCTAATTGACACGCCGAAGCTTACATAAAAGGCTGATACGATAGTAAAGTTTATGCAAATTCATAAACTTTATGTGAGGCTGGAAGACGTAAATCCGATTATGACGTGGCCCGCCTCGGAACCTCAGAAATTGGGGGTCTTGGAGCGGCCGACAAACGCCCGAATTAACTTTCAGACGAGATAGGTTCCTACACGAATATTTTAATTACTTCGTTACTATGCAGATTTATTTCTCTTTGTATTTTTTCCACAATCGTGTCAATTTACTGCTGTTGTGATTCGATTTGGGATTCGGAATTTTCGGGCCTGGGTGTGACGATAGCTTTGAAATGAACTTTATGAGCTTCTATCAGTGTTTGTATTAATGTTTCCAAGTTTTTAGTAAAAATTGCTGCGCCAGTCAATCTGCCTAGCCTTTTCCCGATTATGTTGGGGTCGGCTTCCAGTCTAACCGGATGCAGCTGAATACCAGTATTTTACATGGAGCGACCGCCTATCTGACCTCCACAACCCAGTAACTAGGTAATACGATACCCCTTGGTAAGACTGGTTGTCAGAGTTTCGGGCTTCTGACGACCCGTAACGACTGTCAAAGGTCCACGAATGGCAGCCGAGACCAACGGCTTAACGAGCTTTCCGAGGCACGGAGCAGTCTTGTATGTAAAGATGGTCACCCATCCACGGACCAACCCCGGAAAGCGTAGCTTAACCTGATGGATCGACGCGTGCGGCTGTTATTACTTAGCCACGAGCTCCTCCGAGATTGCTGCGACAGTATTAATGCTAACTTTATAGAAACTAGAACCAGTGCCTTAATAGCATATCACATTATCAGACGGAATTTGAATAATTTTGAACCAAATTACTAATCCATTGTTTTACATGTTCGAAAAATTTGTATGCTCGACAACGTAAATAACGCAATGAATGTTGTTGAACTGTTAAAATGAAACCGATTCCGATTGATACGCAATTGCCCCGCAGATAATTGCGTAACTCACAGTGGGAATGGGTTTCATTTTGACAGTTCAACAACATTCATTGCGTTATTTACGTTGTCGAGCATACAAATTTTTCGAACATATGAAGCAATGGATTAACAATATACTTCAAAATCATTCAGATTCCAATTGATTTTGTGTTACGCAATTAGGGTACAGTTCTGTATCAATGACTTTACAGTCTAAATAAACACTCTATAATAATATATAAGGCTCTTTATCCCCTCCATATCCTAAGGGCATGTCTTCCCTACCATTACCGCGCCCCCCGGTCTACTCACAGATATACAATGGTCTCTGTTGCACCATGTAACATGAGGCAACAGGGGCTAGTGTGAATCTATGGGTTCATTCGAGTAATCGAGTCTGGTCAGACCACGCTGGGGTCGCGGTCGGTGCAATTCATTTATTCTTAAAAGATTATTTCAATACCTAAAGTATATTTACATTTGCATTAAATGATGTCGTAGATAAGTTCATTATTTTAGTTAACCACATAGATAAACACATAAACAAAAATAATGAATATTTAAACACAAAATAACAAACTTTAAGGATCCTTTTTACGAAGTTTGAAAAACTATTTCTTTTAGTGTATAAAATACTAAGCAGTTGAATAATAAACTTGTAGCTATTAAGTAAACCGAATTATACTCAAGTTACACACTGGCTAGAGCTATTCCTTAGCTAAGTCTGCACGATTTAGCAAAAATGCTTTGTGATTCGGGAGACTGGAAGAAGTCTGGTTTACCGGTCGTGGATATCGGGATCGGGATATTGGCATCTCCAAAACAAGTGAGTTTATTTGATGGTATACTTATTTGGTTTACTGAGGAACTCTAGGATAAGTAATACTTAACAGCCGCACGAGTCGATCGGTCAGACTAAGCTACGCTTGCCGGGGTTGGTATGTGGATCATCTTTACAAGCCGAGACTCCTCCGTCCCTCGGAAAGCAGGTTAAACCGGTTGGTCCTGGCGGTCATTCGTGGATCTTCGACAGTTGTAACGGGTCGTCAGAAGCCCAAAAGTCTAACAAGCAGTTTTACCAAGGGGTATCGCATTACGCAGTTACTGGGTTGTGGTCTGATAGGCAGTCACTCCATGTAAAATACTGACTAGAAGCCGACGCCAACATAGTTGGGAAAAGACTAGGCAGATTGCCTAATTTGGTTTAAAAGCTATTATGATTTCAGTGATGTCGAGAACCAAACGATGTTATGAAAATACTTAACCAATTCCTTTTTGTGGATGTGTCAGAGATTACTAGAGTTATTGTAGGAAAAGTTGGGCTTACTGATCTTTAAAACAGCAGTATTCTTGGTATCTGTATTTAGTTAATAATGTATAGCGTATTTACCAACTGGGTGAGTAATAGAATTCACTTAACCTTCACATTTAACCTTTCTTTGTAACGGTATAGTTCCATGTATTCTTCGAGCTGACAGGCCGCCGGACGGTGAGAGATCTATCTTAGTATTTATTGAATTCCCAGTTTAGCCCAGATTACTCTAAAGTTTATAACAACATTTATCAAAACCGATTTCGGTAATCCAAACTAAAAGACTCACAACTTCAGTGTCTACTGTCTAGCCATTGACAACAATACCGACAACTTACCAACTTATACTAAACACAATTATTACCGAATCCCCGTTTTATCAGACTTACTGGAAAGCCACCTAAATTCACTTAAACTTCGCTAAATTCACAAACAATTTTAAGACATTGGGAGTGCCATTTATTAAGTTTTCAAAAGCATTTTCAAATCACCTCAATAAGCTCTTCTTAAAGTGGTCCAGACGTTCTTGTTCGCCTCCATAAAATTATATAAATTGTAAAAGTAAAAGACACCACCGAAAAATACTAATCCGGACGTGACATAGCCGCTGTTGACGACAGTCATGACGAAGCTAGAGATGAGGAAGAGGACCATGATAGCTATGTGGAAGAAGAAGTACCAGTAGTGGTACTTGAGGGGCAACGGCTGATTCCTCTTCATGAAGCTGATGATAAGGATTGACGTAGCGACGAATAGTTGCACATATAGGAGCCCAAATACAAACTCCACGATGAGACTTGTTGTGAATTCTACATGTTGGTCCATCTGTCCGGTCACTGTTACGAGGAGTAGGGCAGCAAACAGCACCATCGGAAGAACTGCTGTTAGAGCTATCAACATAAAAGTCTGTCGGAGCTTGTCGCAGTATCAACATGGTATTTCCTGCGAATCTTCTATGATTATCGTCATCGTGTCTCGCTAAATCTGGATTTACTATTAACAGGTGGATATAATAATAGTACTTATATTTAACGAGCACTATAAAATAACTGTGCTGTGATTGATACTTTGATAATAATAAAAACTGACGTTTATTAGTGACAGATGGCATTGAGAAGAAATAGGTGCAATAAAAAAAATATTATCGCAGTTTTGTAGCCACGATAAATATCTATGATATAGTGTATTTTTTGAAGATTTTTAGGATTTCTCCTGCAAGAATCATGATTGATGTTGCTCTTATTGAATTCATCGCTGTTCAATTCATTCTCTATTTGTATTCTGGGTATCTACTTCGCTCACTGGGTTTCTCTGCTTATAAAAAAAATGCTGAAAATAAAAAAAGGCCTTGCTGAGGTTGACGAGACATTCAGAGATGTTATTACAAACTTTTATTATTATTTAGTTTCACCTGTCCCGGTGTCTGTGTAATCTAATCTTGCAAATTAAATTTGACCCACTTCCTTATTATGACATGGAGCTGATCTGATGATGAAGCCGGAAGGTGGCCATGGGAACTAAGACGCAACCCTATCTAGTTTGGGCTCGTATGATTCGCCTTGACAAGGACTCTGGTCCTAGATGATATCCAGAATAATAAAAGCGAGTTTATTGTTTTTATTTTATTTTATACACTTTTTTTTAAATAACAAAAATTAAAATACAAAAATCCTTCTAAAAAATCCCAACTTCAATCTGCCTAGCCTTTTCCCAACTATGTTGGGGTCGGCTTCCAGTCTAACCGGATGCAGCTGAATACCAGTATTTTACATGGAGCGACTGCCTATCTGACCTCCACAACCCAGTAACTGGGTAATACGATACCCCTTGGTAAGACTGGTTGTCAGACTTTCGGGCTTCTGACGACCCGTAACGACTGTCAAAGATCCACGAATAACAGCCGGGACCAACGGCTTAACGTGCTTTCCGAGGCACGGAGGAATCTCGATATGTAAAGATGGTCACCCATCCACTGACCAACCCCGGCAAGCGTAGCTTAACCTGACGGATCGACCCGTGCGGCTGTTATTACTTAGCCACGAGCTCCTTCTAAAAAATCCCAACTTACAAAAGTTAATTCCTCATCCAATAAAACTCGAATTACGTTCTTTGCAAAAGGATGCGCCTTTAGTCAACATACTGGCTGTTCAGACGATCCATCAGCGCATGCAGCATTACGGCCGTCTGACGGGACATTTATAACGCTGCATCAGAGACTATCAATTCTGCGAGCATATGGCACAGATATGCGAGAACACACTGTATCTACTTGCGTGGCGTTTAGGTGTTTAATGTAGGTGCTGTTTTGAAACGACTTTGTTAAGATTCACACCCGTTTCTGATTTATTTAACACTAGCCACCCGGCCCTGCTTCGCTCGGTTTTTACGACTTGACAAAAGATGAAGGTTTCTATATTATACAAGCTAAATATTAATGTAATATACTTTCCGGAATAAATTCTCTAAATGATAGTGAAAACCGCATCAAAATCCGTTGCGTAGTTTAGAAAAACAACGCGGCCACACAGACAGACACGAAAAGCGACTTTATTTTATAATAAGTATAGATTACTTAAGGTGAAAGCCCGGGAAATTCCAAAATTTGCAAGAAACTTAAGAATGCCAGTGAAGTGATAGATACAGTGTGTTATCACATATCTGTGACATAATATGCTCCCAAAATTGTAGTGGACCTCAACATAATAAGTACCTAAGAGATAATTTTGTGATCAATATGAATTTTCATGTAAGAACCCGTACATGGAATTGAAGTCTCTGATTTTTTAACCCCCGACGCAAAAAGAGGGGTGTTATAAGTTTGACCGCTATGTGTGTGTGTGTGTGTGTGTGTGTGTGTGTGTGTCTGTGTGTCTGTCTGTGGCACCGTAGCGCTTAAACGCATGGACTGATTTGGATGCGGTTTTTTTTATTTGAAAGCAGGTTTTCCAGCGATGGTTCTTAGACATGTTTTATCAAAATCGGTTCAGCCGTTTCAAAGTTATCCGCTCTTTTGTTAGCTGTGGTAGGGATCTTAGACGCGTAATGGGTATTTATTTTACTTTCAAACCTTAGTGTGACCTAAAATTTGAAACATCCATGTATGCTATCTATTTATGCAAGATTATGGAATTCTTGGTCTGATGCTGCAGCCAGGATATCCAGCACTAGTGTGCTTATACACTCTTGAAAAAATAATAGCAGAAATGTCGTGTTTGGATTCATTTACATAAGTATTTGATTTTATATACAATGCAATGGTGGCAACAGGATGAGCTGATGCTGCAGCCAGGATGTCCAGCACACTAGAACACTCTTGAAAAAGTAATAGCAGATATGTCGTGTTTCGATTAATTTACATCAGTATTTGATTCTACATACAATGCAATGGAGGCTACTCGATGAGCTGAAATTTTCCATTTGGTTTCACTTGTTTGGATTCATTTACATAAGTATTTGATTTTATATACAATGCAATGGTGGCAACAGGATGAGCTGATGCTGCAGCCAGGATGTCCAGCACACTAGAACACTCTTGAAAAAGTAATAGCAGATATGTCGTGTTTCGATTAATTTACATCAGTATTTGATTCTACATACAATGCAATGGAGGCTACTCGATGAGCTGAAATTTTCCATTTGGTTTCACTTTTTAACCCCCGACGCAAAAAGAGGGGTGTTATAAGTTTGACCGCTATGTGTGTGTGTGTGTGTGTCTGTGTGTCTGTCTGTGGCACCGTAGCGCTTAAACGCATGGACTGATTTGGATGCGGTTTTTTTTATTTGAAAGCAGGTTTTCCAGCGATGGTTCTTAGACATGTTTTATCAAAATCGGTTCAGCCGTTTCAAAGTTATCCGCTCTTTTGTTAGCTGTGGTAGGGATCTTAGACGCGTAATGGGTATTTATTTTACTTTCAAACCTTAGTGTGACCTAAAATTTGAAACATCCATGTATGCTATCTATTTATGCAAGATTATGGAATTCTTGGTCTGATGCTGCAGCCAGGATATCCAGCACTAGTGTGCTTATACACTCTTGAAAAAATAATAGCAGAAATGTCGTGTTTGGATTCATTTACATAAGTATTTGATTTTATATACAATGCAATGGTGGCAACAGGATGAGCTGATGCTGCAGCCAGGATGTCCAGCACACTAGAACACTCTTGAAAAAGTAATAGCAGATATGTCGTGTTTCGATTAATTTACATCAGTATTTGATTCTACATACAATGCAATGGAGGCTACTCGATGAGCTGAAATTTTCCATTTGGTTTCACTTTTTAACCCCCGACGCAAAAAGAGGGGTGTTATAAGTTTGACCGCTATGTGTGTGTGTGTCTGTGTGTCTGTCTGTGGCACCGTAGCGCTTAAACGCATGGACTGATTTGGATGCGGTTTTTTTTATTTGAAAGCAGGTTTTCCAGCGATGGTTCTTAGACATGTTTTATCAAAATCGGTTCAGCCGTTTCAAAGTTATCCGCTCTTTTGTTAGCTGTGGTAGGGATCTTAGACGCGTAATGGGTATTTATTTTACTTTCAAACCTTAGTGTGACCTAAAATTTGAAACATCCATGTATGCTATCTATTTATGCAAGATTATGGAATTCTTGGTCTGATGCTGCAGCCAGGATATCCAGCACTAGTGTGCTTATACACTCTTGAAAAAATAATAGCAGAAATGTCGTGTTTGGATTCATTTACATAAGTATTTGATTTTATATACAATGCAATGGTGGCAACAGGATGAGCTGATGCTGCAGCCAGGATGTCCAGCACACTAGAACACTCTTGAAAAAGTAATAGCAGATATGTCGTGTTTCGATTAATTTACATCAGTATTTGATTCTACATACAATGCAATGGAGGCTACTCGATGAGCTGATGTTGCAGTCAGGATATCCAGCACACTAGTACACTCTTGAAAAAAAAAACCAGATAGTAGTGTTTGTATTCGTTTTTTTATCAGTAAGTATTTAATTCTATTAACAGTACGATGGTGGCATCATTATAAGTTAATGTTATGTGCAGAGAAACTTAACATTCTTCAGTAATAAAAATGCATTTCTGTATTGATAAATTGTTTAAAAATGTTAAAATAAAAATTAAATTAAAAATTTAAAAAACCCCCAACGCAAAAAAGAAAAGGGAACATTTAAAAAGTTAAAAATAATACCTATCGCTGAGCCATCAAATTCGATTGAGTAATACCTATATTTTAATTACAGAAATTGATGGATGGCACGATAAGGTTTGCTCATTGAAATGGCGCTATAATGTCACGGCGGGGTACTGCATAAGTAAGTCAGACCCTTCACTTGATTGACTATGTACATATGCGGTACCCCGCCGGGACATTATAGCGCCATTTCAATGAGCAAACCTTATCGTGCCATCCATCAATTTCTGTAATTAAAATATAGGTATTACTCAATCGAATTTGATGGCTCAGCGATAGGTATTATTTTTAACTTTTTAAATGTTCCCTTTTCTTTTTTGCGTTGGGGGTTTTTTAAATTTTTAATTGTCGTTTGTTATCGAACACTTAGAAAAAAAATTAGCTCCGCCTAAGATCCTTTAGAATTTTAGATAATGAAATGGTTTGACATGAAAACCAAACCATTGAAGATGGGGTGTTGTTGCTGAATTTGGGTGATGCCTTTATGCGTTCAGTAACAGACTAATGGCGATGTTGATTAAAAGCCAAAATAACAACACTTCGCGACAAATTAAAATATTAATAATGCAGATTAAAAATGAAAACTATAAACAGTAAACCAACAAAATTAAAACTTTACGACCCTTTTTAAATGAACACAGCCACCATAATAGTTGACGCCAAATTAAAACTTTAGTTAAATAACGCAACCTCTGAAAATATAACATTATTTTTATCTTTTTTAGAGACTGATATATAAAAAAATGTTCCCTATCTAAAATACGGTAGGTAATCTTAAGCGGTATAAAGATTACCATCCCTTATATTACAGCCTACCATAATGGCTGAAATATACGGTTATTAGCCGAGAAAAATATTGATCAGGATTTTTATTATGTATGCTAGTTCAATTTATCTTTGAACTTAGAATCTTAGCTCAGATTATTGGAGTAACTTTACAATATTTAAAGGCATTCTGTATGCTTGACGCAGTGGCTGATTGACTGTCTTGCCACTGTAGTGCCCACTGTTGTTCCGTTTGCCAACGGAGCAACAGTGGGCATTGACAAGTCTTGAGCAAAGTAAAGCTTTATTTCAATATCTGATTGCCTGTTTGTGAATTTAAATAAACTAAAGTGGCTAATTTTTACTAGTCTTATTATAAAAATCAATTGCTGCCTATTAGTCTCGCTAAAACTCAAAAAGCGATTGACCTTTTTGATTTTTTTTTTTTGTTTTTTTGCCCTCTTTTTTCCTATTTTGAAAATAGGAAAAAAAAAGAAATTGAAATTTTGATAGAATAACGTCTGGCGTGTTAGCTAGTACCTATAAAATGAAACTCGAATCAAGACTAAGTGCCTACAATAAACATAGTAAACATTATTTTATAACATTCGTTTACGGTTTATTTCTCAGCAAATAGCCACTAAAATTTATTCAGCGTTGTACCAAAAGGAGTAATTATTACATTTTGACGGAGTTTATTAAGTGCCTGCTGTGTTGGGCCAAATTGAAATTCCAATCAAGTTTATGAAAATATTTATGACTTCGGACTTAGGACTCCAAAGCGAGCTTTTATTACTTGTACTTTAAATTTTACAACTCTCAATATGCGTGATGTCGTAAAATAAGGGAGAAAGGGTTCAAGCAAGGACGTGACTGCTTTCTCCTTGACGAGTAAGATTAGCATCTCGCGTTGGTTCAACTTATTGCTTATATATTTTTGTCAGGCGCTGTGATTTATTTTATATTCGTAGCAATTTATACTGAGACTGTATTGAGTGAAGAGGTTTCTTTTAAAAGGGCTACAATAAAAACAATTTTTAAGGCATTTTAAGGGCCAATCTAATTTATGTAACCAAAATGCTTCCTCATTTTCCAAGTTAACACGGAAGAATGTTCCACGTAAGTAATCTATCTTATATTTTTCATGTAGTCCATCATCCTCTTATCATCACATTCTAGCTCTTCGTTGATATTTTCAGAGCATTTTTCTTAACCAGCGTCTTACGAGGCAAGCGCCTGTATCGACATCCTGTCACGTCGAGTGTATAACAAAATAAATGAGGTAATATACTGTGACGTCACATGTTGGGGACCTTTTGCACCGCCTAAGAGATTGACCTTAAATGTTTTGCATGAATGATGACATTGATTGGACGAAAACTGCTGAAACTTTTTAACCGACTTCCAAAAGGAGGAGGTTCTCAATTCGTCGGAACCTTTTTTTTTTTTTTTTTTATTTTTTTTTTTATGTATGTTCCCCGTTTACTCGAAAATGGCTAGACCGATTTGGATTTTTCTTTTTTTGTTCGAAAGGGTATACGTCCCAAGTGGTCCCATGATCATCAAGTCAGGATCTGAAGATGGGATCCCATGGAAATCGTGGGAAACCCTCAAATTTTATGGGCACACCTATATCGATTTCGGTATTTTTTATAGTAACTCGTGCATTTGCTCTCGGAAAGTACCATTCGGTGAGCTGGAACTGATGATGAAGACCACAGAGGGCCATCGGAAATACTCAATTATATCTAAGTATATAACAGGTTGCGATTCGATTACTTTAATATGGTTTATGCTCGTCAAAATAATGGTAATGGTGACTTCACCATGAGCTCCATTTCTCCTGGTTCTTACTAGGAGAACTCCTCAACAATTAACCGCCCTGCATCGGGAAAAGCAACATTTTGTAAAACGTGATGAGCAGCTGACATTGGGTTATTGTAACTTAGATAAATTACAAACTGAACCACTAAAAAGTGAAAAATAAAAACTTTTTTTACAAAAACAAAAACCGACTTCCAAAAAAAACACTACAAAGTGAAAAATAACTTTAATTTCGGAAGTCGGTGGCAAAAAACTAAAATACAGATCCAAAGACACCGACTTCCGAAATTAAAGTTATTTTTCACTTTGTAGTGTTTTTTTTTGGAAGTCGGTTTTTGTTTTTGTAAAAAAAGTTTTTTGAGTACCTATATTTTTTTTAGATACTGCAGATTTAAATGTGATTGTTTTAATTAGTCCAGAACATGTGAACATATTGATAGATTTTCGTAAAGCAACATCAGACTCTCACAGCACAATAAATCTGACAAAAATTTCTCTGTATTAAATAATTCAACAAATGACCCATTTTTCTACACGATCCACATAACTTCATTTCAGGACTTTTGTTTCAATCTTCCCATTATTACAGGTTCCTGAAAAATATTGAATGGAAACAGTGAAAAACTCAAGGGACGACATCTATCAAGCCGTCGAGAGCTAAACGGACGCGGTCACACATTAGACGATCCGACACGATAACTAAACGACACCAAAATGTGGGCTTATTGTATACTCCATCGGTTTAGGTAATTAAATAAAGGTAAACAACAAAAAAAAAAACCGGTCAAGAGCGAGTCGGACTCGCGCACCGAGGGTTCCGTTCCGATTTCTGAAAAAGTGTGCTATTTAGAGACATCGTTTTATTTTTCCTGTAATCCTTACATAAACTTCTATCACATAGAATAATTTCAGATTTTTATCTTTACAAACTTCGGAGATGAGGGGGGGGACGGTATTTTTTTTTACATTTTTGACCTAAAAAAAAATAATAGAATGTTTAAGAATGTGCAAACAGCGCTCTTTGATATGATACCCCACATGCCCTAGTAGTCCCACTTTGAATTTTTAAGACCCCATACCTGTTACAAAAAAAAAATATAAATATTTTTACTTCTTTCTTATTTGCAAAATAGTTGGGTAAACGTCATCTAAATCTATACCAAATTTCAAGTTGATAGCACTAGTAGTTCGACACGTGTTTTTTTGTGTTTACCTTTATTTAATTACTAAACCGATGGAGTATAGGTATTATTATTTTGACCAAATAGCATGAGATTAATGAGCAGATGCTTAATATTAAAAAAAAAACCAGTGAAAAGCTAGCACGAGCCAAGGTCCAGATAGAAGAAGAGCCATCTTCAGATATCTGTTTCAGGAATGCGTTTTCTTTGCATGTTGTTTCAGCACTTCACCCTTGTCAATGTCAATGTTTTTCAGCAGCACTTACCTGAAGCAAAAGAGATAATACTATAAGTACTTAGTACAACAAAAAAAAGTTTAAAGGCTCCCTCAGACAGCCGCGAAGCAACGGTGCGACGCGATTCTGGTAGAACAATTTCCATGAAGTTTTCATGGAAATTGTTCCAATAGAGTTGCGTCGCGTTTGTCTCCGGGAGCCCTGATGGTATTGAATATTTAGATCGCAAGTATTTGCTTTGCAATAATCAGACAATGTTCTATTCTTTCGTATCGTCATCGTGACGGAATCGTGTCGTCGAAATTAAAACGGTTCCCGCCTCGATGGCAAACGGATGGCGAACGTATGTCACGAGTCGTCGACACCGTCATCCGTCATCGTATTTGTTACAGCTTACTGAAATACACGCAGCTTTGTGCTGTTTTAGTTTTATTTTGGAAATGTTTGAAAAAAAGTAATTGATTCTGTAACCTTTTCTTGCTCTCTATATTCTACATAAAACTCATCGATACATCGCATCAGTCCCCTTTTTAGGGTTCCGTAGCCAAATGGCAAAAAACGGAACCCTTATGGATTCCTCATGTCTGTCCGTCTGTCTGTCTGTCTGTCTGTCCGTCCGTATGTCACAGCCACTTTTTTCCGAAACTATAAGAACTATACTGTTGAAACTTAACAAGTAGATGTATTCTGTGAACCGCGTTAAGACTTTCACACAAAAATTGAAAAAAAAAACAATAAATTTTGGGGGTCCCCATACTTAGAACTGAAACTCAAAATTTTTTTTTTCATCAAACCCATACATGTGGGGTATCTATGGATAGGTCTTCAAAAATGATATTGAGGTTTCTAATATATTTTTTTTCTAAATTTTAGTTTGCGAAAGAGACACTTCCAAAGTGGTAAAATGTGTCTCCCTGTAACTTCTAAAATAAGAGAATGATAAAACTAAAAAAAATATATGATGTACATTGCCATGTAAACTTCCACCGAAAATTGGTTTGAACGTGATCTAGTAAGTAGTTTTTTTTTAATACGTCACCAACTACGGATCCCTTCATTGTGTGTAGTCCGACTCGCACTTGGCCGGTTTTTTAACAACTGTGTGGCGTTATACCTTTAGAAGACACAGTAACATTATTATTATGCAATGCAACCATTTAAGAGCGTTAACGCCTACAGCATTTCATACAAATTTTCAAGTCATTTTTTTTCGAAATGAATGGACCGAGTTTAATTAAACTTCATACGTTTAAGCAAGATACATAGGTCTCAAAAGTTAGTTAAGAACATTTTCAAAATGTCTAATTTAAAAGAAGATAATTGGAAATCTCTGTTTCTATGGAATATTTAAAATCGGAAGCATTTAGCTGTAACACTATTTTTCAAAAATGTTCTTAACTAACTTTTTAGACCTATGTATAGTGCTTATACGTATGAAGTTTCATCAAAATCGGTTCATTCATTTTGAAAAACAAGGACTTCAAAGTTTGTATGAAATGCCGGTCGGCGTTAACGCTCTTAAGGAAGAGTACAAAAGAATTTCGCACCTAATCACATCACACTACAAAATTCACAAAGCCCACTTAAACCAACATTGACTAACAATAATGGTCCATGATGAACATAGGAACATACATCCCTAACACAGAATAGATGCATACGTCACAGGTAGGGATGCCATTCTGCCACTCGCCGGGACAGCTGGCAATTACCGCGGGATGTCCCGGACTCCCGGCTTTCGGTCACGCCCGCTCGCATTGTGCACGGGTCGTAGAATCCCGCATTTTCAATGCAGTTTAACGCCCGATTGCTTTGATCCCAATCTCTAATCGGTGTTATTAAACTTTTAAATTTTGTTCAGCGAAATTCAGATTATTATTCTGGAAAGCTATTAGCTAAAACGTTCGGGCTTATATTCGCTTGTGGAGGAGAACGTAGGTAACATTATTTTTAATGGGAATTTATGATTCAGATTTTAGGATAAATACGGTGAATCATCAATTCATCATGCATTTGGGTTGGCAGTTTCAAAAACACCTGTGTTTTCGTACATTTACTTCGAACCTTTATTAGGGTTCCGTACCAAAATGGTAAAAAAGGAACCCTTATGGTGTGACTCAGTCTGTCTGTCTGTCTGTCTGTCTGTCACACAGCTGGATATCTCAAGAACTACTAATGCTATCAACTTGAAATTTGGAACAGTTTTAGATGACGTTTACCCAACCATTTTGCAAATAAGAAAGAAGTAATAGTACATTATGATATAAGAGCGGTAAGTTGAAAATTACAGCCGAGGCGATATTGCTAGCCCGAGCCGTAGGCGAGGGCTACAAGAAAGCAGAGGCTGTAATTATCAAAGCGCACGTATGTCATACGACGTTTTATAACATATTTGCGAGGAAATAAATAGAGGCTTAGAGTAGCCTTTTTCGCTGCCTCTAAGACTTCTGGCGGTGTCGAATGAATAAATTCATCATTACTTGACGACATCTATACTAATATTATAAAGAGGTAAAATTTGTATGTAAGTTTGTATGTAGGGGGTAATCTCCGGAACTAATGATCCAATTCTAAAATTTTTTTCACTGGTAGAAAGCTACATTATTCCTGAGTGCTATAGGCTATAAATTATATTTATATCATGCATATTAGCCGTGCTATCACAAGTTTTGTCTAACAAGTCGGAAAGAAATACCTCTTTAAACAGACTTTTTTGCATGCGCTGCCTAAACGGTTGTTTATAATTGAGAACAATGTATGGCAGTCTGGTCCGTCTTAAATAATTCTACAAATAAGTCCGCGACACCATATTTCTATCTTTTATATTTTATCTTTTATACATCTTTTATTGTTTTAAAATAGTATTTTTTAGACATACTTACGTTTGGATGATTATTTAAACAACAAAACATTAATCCTTATCAAAATAAGATATTTTATGATCACAAGGACATCATGGAGATAAGATTTGGCCTTTACAGTATGGCAATTGGTCATACAGGTTCGGAGATAATATAAAATTACTAAAACGCAAAATAACTTTAATTCATACCGGTTCCTCTTGAGCAAACATGTTTAGAGCGGACGTTTTATCAATTTACCCATAGATGGCGTTGTGCAAAATGTCGGTGGAATACAGCGGAAGAGTTTGTTTTTTTGTTGGTTTGTTTGAACGCGCTATCTCTGGAACTACCCCAGTCGGATTTGAAAAAATCTTTTTGCATATAGGCTATTTAACATCACGCTAGGGCCCTTAGGAGCCGAGCGCGAAGTAATAGCGCGGGCAGGCGATGGGGAAGGATATAGGCTATTTGACATCACGCTAGGGCCCTTAGGAGCCGAGCGCGAAGTAATAGCGCGGGCAGGCGATGCGGAAGGATATAGGCTATTTAACATCACGCTAGGGCCCTTAGGAGCCGAGCGCGAAGTAATAGCGCGGGCAGGCGATGCGGAAGGATATAGGATATTTAACATCACGCTAGGGCCCTTAGGAGACGAGCGCGAAGTAATAGCGCGGGCAGGCGATGGAGAAGGATATAGTATATTTAACATCACGCTAGGGCCCTTAGGAGCCGAGCGCGAAGTAATAGCGCGGGCAGGCGATGGGGAAGGATATAGTATATTTAACATCACGCTAGGGCCCTTAGGAGCCGAGCGCGAAGTAATAGCGCAGGCGATGCGGAAGGATATAGTCTATTTAACATCACGCTAGGGCCCTTAGGAGCCGAGCGCGAAGTAATAGCGCGGGCAGGCATTGCGATGCGATGCGTCGGGGTTGGTGGGTGGGGGGTACAAGAAATTTAACGCGGACGAAGTCGCGGGCAGAAGCTAGTTTTCAAATAAAAACAATACAGCGAAAAGGAAAAGCGCGCGGAATAATTTTTACTTGTTCCCAAATTAGCGATGCGCACGCATCAGCGCTTTTTTTTAAAGGCAAAGGCACAAAAACAGCCAGTATTATTAAAGTAAATTAATATTTTTTTGTTTTTGTTACAGATAAATGGTTGTAATTTATTGCCAAAATTAATTAAATCAAAGAATTAAATGTACATTTAATTCTTTAATTTTATTCAAAATCATTTTACTTTAAATCAAAGAATTAAATGTTTAACATTTAATTCTTTAATTTTATTTTATCCCAAAGTTAATTTTATTCATAAAATGTTGACCACTTTTCTGACATAAAAACTCTTTGCTTTGCTTTCTTTGCTTTTTTTTCTTAAGATTTAAAAAAGTACCGTTGGTTTTAGACGGAGCATGATAAACCGTACGTGTTACCTTATTAGAAAGAAACTCGTGCGTTTTACTTTACGATTACGCACAAGTACGTAATGACATACATTACGATATTGAAATTGGTAAAATAAGAGGCCCTTTACGAGCAAATGTGTTATAAAAATATTTATGTTTTTTTTTTGTAACATGGACTGAAAGGGGGTCTTAAAAATTCAAAGTGGGGCTACTAGGGCATTTGGGGTATCATATGAAAGAGCGCTGCTTGCACATTCTCAAGCATTTTTTTATTTTTTTTAGACCGCATTGTTTTCGACTTTTGATGAAAAATGTAAAAAAAAATACCGTTCCCCCCCCCCCCCCCCTATCTCCGAAGTGTGCAAAGATAAAAATCTGAAATTATTCTATGTGACAGAAGTTTATGTAAAGATTACAGGAAAAATAAAACGATGTCTCTAAATAGCACACTCTTTCAGGAATCGGAACGGAACCCTCGGTGCGCGAGTCCGACTCGCTCTTGACCGGTTTTTTTTTCAGTGCTATGCAACATATTTTTTTTCTAACAAACATAAAATTCTTACTTTTAAGTCTAGTGCTTGGTACCTAAGTAAATAACAATTTTACGTCGTTAGCATGCTATTGAAGTGAGCTTGGAGAGAAAAACGATACCAGCAGCGTGGGTTGCCTCGTCTTTGTCATTTATTTATTTCGCTGTTGGTAGCCAAAAGTAAAATTTAAACTTGAAAACGATCTTCTGATGTATATTTTTAGGGTTCCATACCTCAAAAGGAAAAAACGGAACCCTTATAGGATCACTTGTTTGTATGTCTATCTGGCTGTCTGTCTGTCAGTCTGTGAAGACCCTTTTCCTCAGGAACGCGTGGAGGTATCAAGTTGAAATTAATATCAAATACGTAAGTCTATGGTCCTTTAGAGTCCTAAAAAAATCAAGCTTCTAAATCAATGCAATAAAAAAAAACGGCCATTTATGCGATACTCGCAAGTAAATCAAAACCTAAGGGGTACATCCCGTTGATCTAGAATAATGAAATTTGGCAAGAAGCAAAGTCTCACAGCACAAGTAAATCAAAAAGTCCGAAAAACGTTAATTTGTAATTTTATCACATATTTTTTTTGGGATTACAATATTAAGTTTGTTTTTAGGATAAATTCTTTTGAACTACGGAACCCTTCATCGTGCGTGGTCCGACACGCACTTGGCCGGTTTTTTAAAAATAAAAAGAAAATGTGTTGTCTAAGGGGCAATACTTAATATTTATACACAAACATTGCTATTTTTAAACTCGAAGCTGTTGTTGCATTCGATTTTAATAAAAAAATAAACGTCGAACATTTATCTCCGAAGCTTACATATTTCACGTTACAATATTTCAATATCCGAAAGTAAATCCCGGTCGCGGACGTATCATGGCGCAGCACTATTCGTAGTGCTTAATTATTTAAGTGTAATCCCCGATACAGGGAACTGAACTGTCAGGCTTAAAGCCAAGGATTTGCGACAAAGGAATGACGGCCGAAATGTACCTACTCATCTGTCACCGTTCCATAATTTATTGGTGACAATAAATTCTTTAGTTGGAACGTGAACAAGTAATTTATTTTCTCACCTCCCGACCTTTAGAACTTGATACTTAGAAAGAGAAAAAAGTAAGTATTCAATTTAGAGCAAGTTATTCAGGATATCAAAATCAATCTGCCTAGCCTTTTCCCAACTATGTTGGGGTCGGCTTCCAGTCTAACCGGATGCAGCTGAATACCAGTATTTTACATGGAGTGACTGCCTATCTGACCTCCACAACCCAGTTACTGGGTAATACGATAACCCTTGGTAAGACTGGTTGTCAGACTTTCGGGTTTCTGACGACCCGTAACGACTGTCAAAGATTCACGAATAACAGCCGGGACCAACGGCTTAACGTGCTTTCCGAGGCACGGAGGAATCTCGTTATGTAAAGATGGTCACCCATCTACTGACCAACCCCGGCAAGCATAGCTTAACCTGACGGATCGACCCGTGCGGCTGTTATTACTTAGCCACGAGCTCCTCCAAGTTATTTAGGATATATTGATCCGAAATATACTTAGTTGAAGGGTTTTATCTGTTTAATCAAGCTCAGAATTATGTATCAAGTTTGCTAGAGCTGAAATAAAGAACCTCTTTGTATAAACGACGGGTTTTATAATATAAAAGATGGGGCGTCGACCGATATTTGAGTATTTTTTGCTCGAATAGAACTTCGGGCTGAAAATAACCTTTTACTAAATTACACTACGGCCTATTGTGTAATGTGTATTTTAACTTGTAAGAAAATGAGTTGAAAATAGTTCAAAGATTTTGTAAAGGCATCTTTTATTTTGAAGAAGACGTATCATCCCGCAGTGTCATCGGCACCTTTTTACTTCACCTTACATTTTAATACATTTGCATTTCAATACATTTTCTCTTGTCTTTTTATCGCCAAGTCCACGATATTAGCCTTAAGGCGAAGTGGTATAGTAACGGGGTTTGGAGCATTGATATGGCCAAACGGAGCATACAGAATTTAAAAAAATATTTATTTTTGAAATTCTATAATTATGTTCAATTGTGTTTTGGTCCTCACAAGTTACTAAAGAAAATCTTAAATTTTTATAAACATGAAAAACAATAAGGCAAATTGAGGACAAAAATTGATTTTGTTTGTAGCCGAAATGCGTTAAAATATCTTCTTTGGGACCCATTTCGCCTTAAGATACGTGTACATTCAAATAAAATAAAAAAATAAAAAAAATAAAAATGTTTATTGCATTTAAACAAATTCTTAGCTCACATGAGTTAGGAGATCACCTTTTAAGCAAGGAATTGCGCTTAACATAATCACAGGTATGCAATAGTTAACAAAAACAAAAGATAAACCAAAACAATTAGAAATACTAAATACAACAAGGAGCGCATTTGTGTGTTGTGTATGAGTGAGTTTTTGAACGAGTGTGTGTGTGTGTGAGTTCAAATGTTCCGCTTCTCAATAAAAAAAAGCAATACATGCAAAGCAGGCTGCCAGCCTTCACTAGTTGGAGAGGCACTAAAGGAAGAAGATAAAACAGTTTCATAAAATCAGAACCTGCAAACTAAACCTCACCTGAATTACCCTTACACTAACTTGTAGAACTAACCCTTTAGATTTTTAAATGGAAGTTTCTGATCGGTTGAAATGAGCGGTACGTGCTGAGGGCGTAGTTTGGTTGGACTTGAACGTGACACTATATACCACAGGTACTGGCTATACCTGCGATCTGCGGCCGATAACTAAGCAATAGTGGACTTTTTATCGTTTGTTGCGATTTTATTTATTGATTTTAGTTAAAGGGGATTAATAAGAAACTTTAGTTTTCTAAATTGGAAAGGACTTTCATATTCGAGACGTTTTTAACCAAGTTTAAAGCTATAAGAATAGCCTAGACCCTAAAATAGCCACCGGTAGTTTTCAGCACATCCAATTTATGTTTTATTTTTACCGTGTTTTTGTGACATCAGCTCTGTGTCACCCTCTTCCTCTCGTATCGGCCATCCTAACTAAAATTATAAATGCGAAAGTGAGATTGTTTGTTATGCTTTCACGCTAAAACGGCTGAACGGATTTCGATGAATTTTGACACATAAGTAGACCATAACTTGGAATAGGATATAGGATACTTTTTATCCCGATATTCCCACGGGATCGAGACTTATGCGGGTGAAACCGCGGGGCGCAGCTAGTTAACTATACGAATCATAAATGCTGTGTTAAAGTAAGCAGTCAGCAAGTAGGTTTTGTCTCATAAGTGGAAGTTGTCAAAAGTTGAGTTGAGTTGTTGAAGTTGTCCAACAAAAGTAGAAGCGTAGGTACTCACTTTTAGGTACTTACATCTCACCGAGGCAGAAAACCAAAACATACCTCCATACAACTCCATATTCAAGGGTAGGTACGACAGATTAATAGGCCTATAAATTCTAGAAGTCGTTCAAATCGTCCCCAACCTTGTCTTTGAGTGTCGTCATCAAAAACTTCCCTCGTTACTCATTCGTAGAGTTTATTTGTTTCAACTCGTACCTACAACTCTCAAGTTCTTTTCCTACGCCATTAAAAGTTTTGATTCATTTAGAAGTGTTACGGTCTATGAAATCCTTGATCTGAGTTATCTTGCTCCAATTAAAGGGTTTTTGATGTTGTTATACTTTGTGGAGTTTTGGCTATAATGTGGTGGGCGGTTTCTGAATTTCTAACTCTTTGGTGTTTAAGTTCGAATTGATTTTTGTTGAGTTTGTGTGGGGTGTCGTATTGTGGTTTGGTAACTGAAAATTGTTTAGATATTGTAGAATATTTTTATTTAGGACTAGCTGCACCCCGCGGTTTCATCCGCGTAGACCGGGATAAAAAGTAGCCTATGTGTTAATCCAGGGTATAAGCTATCTACATACCAAATTTCATCCAAATCGGTTCACCCGTTTGAGCGTGAAGAAGTAAAAAACATACACACACACACACACAAACACACACTCACAAACTTTCGCCTTTATAACATTAGTGTGATAGTGTGATGGCAGTTACCCAAAGGACTGCATGCAGGAGGTTATAATATGCAGCAAGAATTAAGGTGAACTAGTCAGTTTGCAGTAAATCCAAAGTTGTCGAAGACGAAGTAATCAACATACCAAAATGGAGAAAGAAGACGAGAACTGACCCGATCATAATTTAGAACACACTTACTGAAAGAGAGACACCGGTGACTGAAAAGTTGTGCGGAAATCGGTTGTCATGGTACGGGCATGTGATGCGGAGGAATGAGGAAAATGTAGTGAGGAAAGTTTCTAGTATGAATGTGTATTGGCTATAAGTGTCCAAACACACTATGCCGAAGGTACGCGACCGATCTTCCGCGCTGATTCAACATTAACGTAATTTGGCAACGTAATTTCGGTCGTAATGTGTCGTCAGTAATGCAAATAGCATTGCAGGCGGATCTTCCGCATAGTGTGTTTAAAAGTAGGGGAAGACCAAAGAAAAGATGGATGGACTGTGTGAAAGATGACATGACTAGAAATTAAAGAGGCACAACCACCTATAAAAGGTAGAACCCTAAATTAAGTCTTCATTTATCGAAACAATTACACAAATTACAAGGTTAAAGGTTAAATTAACAGTTAATTTGGGGATAAATAAACAAAACAGGGTAACAAACGGTTACACCCACATGTCAGCGTGGGTAATAACGTCAAACACAGCCTCCCTAATAATGGTCTTATACATCGCTATCCTTATAATCATCTCTATTAACATGCAGGGTTGGCATTTATTATGTAAAATGGTCTTTTAAATCAACCCTTTTCTTTTTCTCATTACAACCTATATGTTGTAAGAGGAAAATAAAAGGCGTGCTTGGACATGGACATAAGACATCACAAAATTTTGAACAAATTTTTATTTTATTTGTTTTGTCTTTGCTTTCAAATGGAGTTGGGCAGGACCACGGAGCAAATACAAATTTTACTATAGGTACTTTGTATTTGCTCCGTGGTCAGGACAACCGGCAAGGCGCAGTGATGACAGGTGGAGTGAGGCTGTGGAAGAGTGGCGTCCATGGACTGGAAGACGAGATTTCGGTCGTCCGGCGGCGAGATGGCGGATGACATTGCTGACATCGCAGGCGTCCTGGATGAGGCTGGCACAGGAGCGAGGGGATTGGCACAAGAAAAGAGAGGCCTATGCCCAGCAGTGGGTGAAGTCGGGCTGACGATGATGATGATGATTATGGTTTGTTTAACACACTAGCCGTTGCCCGCAGCTTCGCCCGCGTGGATGTCGGAAATTATACCACGGGAACCTACTACCGGGATAAAAAGCATCCTGTGTTAATCCAGGTTATAAACTATCTGTTTGCTAAATTTCATCCAAATCCGTTCAGTCATTTTTGTATGATTGAGTAACAAACATCCAAACATCACAAACTTTCACATTTATAATATAGGTAGTAGGATAGGATTTAATATCGACTTGTTAGCTTAAGTTAATTGTCTTCAACAAGTTCTACTTATTATAGGCTAACTTTTTCTATGTAAAAAAAAAAATCAAAAGTGACCAAAAATTCTCTTACAACTTATGATTAACTTAGGTACTCAACTTAACGAAGTAGGCATGTAGAAAGTACTAAAACACAGGTTCAAGCCGTTACTCTAAATGAGACAGCCCTATTCTAAGATAACGATACCTTTTAACACGATGAGAACGAAGTAAAGTTCTTGACGACTGTGCTGAATGTCACGAGTAATCAGAATAAGGCTGTAAATGGTTGTCCCTTTTGATTAGACCCAGATTAGACTATTAGTGTGTAACAGGGCAAAGTGGGCGAATTCCTAACTCTAGGCGAAATTATGATGCCCGAAGGTTGACCATCATAGCCAACAGCTGTGACAATTGAGTTTCTGCTATCGGATGTATTTTGTGAAAGAACTTTTCAAATAGGTGCTGTGGTTCCCGAGATTACCCTCCACATATACATGGTGTACCAGAAAGCTGTGGTCAAATTTAAGGGTGTGGTACAGACCATCAAACTGAACAACTTTCTCCATGGGACCAACATCGTAATCGCGAAAAAATTATTAACTGTCCCATAAAAGACTTCAATACTTACCTACTGGACGGCTGACTATTTTTTTTGCGATAGCGATGGAAAAAGTTGTTCAGTTTGATGGTCTGTACCTTGTCTGTAACACACCCTTACGATCACACCTTTCTGGTACAGCCTGTACACAAACTCAAAAAATTCACTCTCTCTCTTTATAATATTTTAGTAACATTTTTTTTTCCCCTTTTTTATATTATACACTAGCGGCCCCGACAGACGTTGTCCTGTCTGAACGATCCTAGAACCCGACTGCAGCGCCACCTACCGGATCCAATAGTGTTTTCAACCCATCCAGGAACCCATTTAAATATACACACAAAATTTCATCTAAATCGGTCCAGCCGTTGTTATACCACGTTTTATCCGTTTTTTAAAGTATCCTATGTCCGTCTCCTGGTTTTAAGCTACCTCCCCACCAATTTTCAGGCAAATCGGTTCAGCCGTTCTTGAGTTATAAATAGTGTAACTAACACGACTTTCTTTTATATAAATAGATTTTTTTTTGTAAAGTGTTTAGATACAGTTATGTCTGATTGTGAATCGCGGGGAAGACCTGGATGAGACTCACACGGACCAGGGAAGCATGTCACGAAAGGGAGGAAGCGCATACTCAACAGTGGGTGGAACAAGGCTGCCAATGATGACGATGATGATGATGATGATGATGTCTGATGGTGGAAAGGAGAGAGGCCTCCCCCTGTAGTGGGACAATTCAGGCTATCCAGATAGATAGATGTTTGATTAAATCAACAATCTTACGTCTGCCATTTATGAAGGTACTAAGTTCAACAAGGCATCGGGTATCCACAAACGATGAGGTCTAATATAAAACATGGTACACATCACGCTGCTTGGGCAAAGGGCTCCTCTCTGTGAGAGGCAGTGGGCCGTAATCGCGGGCCCAATTCGGAATTTTTACTATAGTTCTATAGGTCATGCCGGTTTTCATCACCCCTTCACCGTTTTGAGAGCAGTGGTGATGAAATAAATTAAGTACACAAAGTAAACATTGTACACACTTGTATACAATAACGCTGATGATAATGCCTTACAAATAACAGGAATCAGGAAATATCTTGATAGAGAGACACAAGTTCAAAAACACAACAAAAGTATGGACACGATAACTAATACCTGGACTTTCCACTCAACCTAACAAACAAAATATAGATAGGTTATTTATTACTTGTGCTAAATATGTATAGTCATTAAATAAAATCATAAACGGATAGGCAAATCTATCACCATAAAGGTATTTATACAACTCATAGTAATAAAACAAATAGTACTGTAAAACAAACTGATAAAGACTAGGGTATAAGTATGGCAGAACAATTGTCATTTTCCAGTAATTACAGTTATAATGGTGCTGGGAAGAGTGATTATAGGATGCGTTTTGTGTGTGGTGGTGTCTTCAAATGTTGGCTCAACTTTTTCAGTATACCAAACTGTGAGTAAATGTGATATCAGTGACAAAGTTAACGTTATCATTAGCTTATCAGAAAGAGCAATGTTTACTGCTGAAGATGGGCTACCTCCTACGAATGCCAAGTTCTTACGCGGTAATAAATAGCCTTCACTATTAGATAAGAGTGATAGCAGCATATTTTACAAATAAAGAACCGAAAAATTAACAACGAAAATGACTTTGGCATAAGTTGTAGCTTTGCTGACAGGGCCAAGTCTTGCTGATAGTCCTTGCAAAGTGTGTTGGATTGATACAATTGGTGCAGTTTATATCTGAGGTGCAGTTTATACACGTGAGGCTTCAATGTTAACATTACGAAAACATTCTTTTTGATATTTTTCTGTAGGTTGAACATGAGTTAGGTTCTTCGATAGAATTTTAACTTCTTGAAGCATTCCTCGGTCTGGCTTGATACTGTCTGATGGACTAATGAATTACGATGTTAAGTTCTTTAGCTGATTCAACACCTTCTGGGCTGATGTGAATGGTCACCTACTTGAATTAGAGCCTACTTAGAAATCTGGTTACAAAGTGAAGAAGTTATGTCGGAAATTTTACCTACTCTACAATGTCGTCCCACATTTCTAAATGTCTTGTACTTCCAACTTACGATTAAATATATTATTATGTATGTTAGATATGTTAGAAACGTGGTAACGTAGCGATTTATAAGCTAAGGCCTCATTTACGGAGACGCGGGGCGTCGTGCGGCGCGGTGCGCGGGGCGGCTTAGTTCAAACATAGGGCGTTCTATGAGAAAGTTTACGGAGAAGCTTTTAAGGTGTCATACACTTGACGGCCCGCAGCCCGCACCGCGCTCCGCGCCGCGCGACGCCCCGCGTCTCCGTAAATGAGGCCTAAGACTCGTTGCCTAAGACGTATTATGTTCGCGTTGGTTTCGGTTGTTTGGGATTGATTTCAAGCCTCCTGAGCCCTGACTCTTCGTTTATATAATAACAGGTTGAAAAGATAACAGCAGATGGTTTCGAAGCAGAAACCCACAAAGTCACCACTTCCGATGGATATATCCTGGAGATGCATAGGATACCACAAGGAAGATCAGTGACGGATACGTCAGAAGACAGGCCGGTGGTCTTCTTGATGCATGGACTCCTATCTTCCTCGCAGTCCTTCATTCCACTTGGACCAGAGTTTAGTTTTGGTAAGAATTAAAAGACCCATCATTCTGAATTCATATAGACTTAGTTCTGGCATCAGCGACTAGAAAATGTGCTTCCTACAACGGTTTCGGTTCTCATTTTTCAGGGAACATTAAGGAGGACCCCATTTTTAGGGTTCCTAACCTCAAAAGGAAAAAACGGAACCCTTATAGGATCACTTCAATGTCCATTTGTCAGTCTGTCTGTCAGTGTGTCAAGACCCTTTTTCTCAGGAACGCGTGGATCATATCACATAAAAATTTTTTTTTTTGGATTACAATGTTATGTTTCTTTTTGGGATAAATCCTTTTCAACTACGAAACCCTCCATAAGATCTTCAAATTTTTCCAGCTTACAACCTAGCAGACGCCGGCTTTGATGTATGGATGGGCAATGCTCGAGGCAACAAGAACTCTCGGTTCCACACCACCTTGGACCCTGATGATGCTCAGCAGAAATTACAATTCTTCGACTTTAGCTTCGAAGAGATAGGAATGTCTGACTTGCCAGCTATGATTGACTATGTTCTGGATTTTACTAAGAGGGACACACTGCATTATATTGGACATTCTCAGGTATGTATGGAAATTATAATCTACTGCTGAGCATGTGAGGTTCTGGGTTTGATTCCCAGGCTGGGCACGTTACAGCAGATCCTCGTATTCAATAGATTCTTGATGTGTTTTTAATAATTTTCCAGAAATGACGAAGTTTCATGTCAAGCCCCACTGGGTAGATGAGTGTGGTGGTTATTTGGGTTTTTCTTTACACGTTTTTTTTTTCTTCTCAGGGTGGAACAGCGTTCCTGGTCATGGCTTCAATGTTGCCGGAATACAATCAGAAGCTGATTTCAGCCCACCTATTAGCAGGAGTTGGCTATCAGGAGTATTTCCCTAATGCCGAGTTATTACAAACTGCAGCTATGACTGATTATATTTATGTAAGTATTATTTTTTTTATTACTAGCTGACCGCGGCTTCCCCCGCGTGGTCGTCGGAAAATATCCCACGGGAACGTCCAACCGGGAAATCCTTCCTTGTCTACATTATAAAGGGAACCTCAGTGCAAAATTTCAGGTTTCTAGATTAAAGCGTTTGGGCTGGGCGTTGATGAATTTTTCACTTTTAATTGATATAGAGGTACCTCTGAAATCGGCCAGTCCAGCGGTAACGACTTTCAAGTTGTAGGTCGTAGGTTCGACCCAAGACAGACGCTTTACTTTGTGTAAATTATTTCATCACCATTGCTTTCAAAACGGTGAAGGAAAAAACATCATGAGGAAACCGGCATGTCCTAGAACCAAAAATTCGAAGACATGTGACATCTACCAACCCGCACTGGGCCAGCGTGTTGGATTACAGGCCGCTCCCTCTCACAGAGAGTAGGACTTGTCCCAGCAGTGGGAACATTATGCTACTCTATCACAATACAAACCAGTCCACTAGAAAAATTCTTTAAAAAAATGTTTAGTAAAAATATGTATAATAAACTTGACGGTATTTTAAATAAGTAAGTACCGCGCCTGCGCCTAACCGTAACCGTAATGAGAGTAGACATTATCATTAACCTGCCTCGCTATATACAAAATATATTCACCAGAATATAATAAATCACATTATAGGATCCTCTTTTTACATTGGAGGTAACAAAACAGTATTTGGTAACATACAACACAACGTGAATATGTATTTAATAAAATAAAATGATGAAATGGATGTTTGCCTCGTAAAGTATTGATTTTAACCGGCTTATCTTTCCAACCTTTATTTTACTTTAGCTTCCATGAAGAATTGAATTTTCTCGTCTATGGTTGCTGTTAATAAATAAAGAACTTCACAGCGTCCTTAAATTGTTGCATTTTTTCGTCTATGGTTCATAATCAGCCTATCGTTCCCACTGCTTGGACACAGGCCTCCTATCTGTGAGAGGGAGTTGGACGTAATCAACCACGACGGCCCAGTGCGGGTTGGTAGATGTCACATGTCTTCATTGGTTCTAGGACATGCCGGTTTCCTCACGATGTTTTCCTTCACCGTTTTGAGAGCAGTGCTGATGAAATAATTTACACAAAGTAAGGTGCCTACTTGGGTTCGAATCCACGACCCGTAAGTCGACCGACCGACTCGTAAGTCGCAGCCGTTACCACTGGGCCACCACTGCGTCTATGGTTGCCTGTCAATAAATAAGGAACTTCATAGCGTCCATGAAGTACTGCATTTTTTCGTCTATGGTTGCCACATGGTTGCCTATCAATAAATGAGAAACTTCATAGCGTCCATGAAGTATTGCATTTTTTCTTCTATGGTTGCCACATGGTTGCCTATCAATAAATAAGGAACTTCACAGCGTCCATGAAGTATTGCATTTTTTCGTCTATTTTTGCCACATGGTTGCCTATGAATAAATAAGGACCTTAATAGCGTCCATGAAGTATTGCATTTTTTCGTCTATGGTTGCCACATAGTTGCCTGTCAATAAATAAGGAATTTCATAGCGTCCATGAAGCATTGCATTTTTCGTCTACGGTTGCCACATGGTTGCCTATCAATAAATAAGGAACGTCATAGGCGTGCTTATGTCAAAAGTAAAATAAATGATTGGAAAGAGTATAGACTCGAGGCCTCCATCAAATTCGTGGTAGAGCTAGAGAGAGAGATAAGCAGATGATGATAAAGTAATTAAAAGACACGAATACGAACAATCAATCAGGTCTCAAAGAAGACTATGAAAGCCACATCATATACAGTCACAGAAAAAAAAGTTTAAGCTGCTTAGGTAAACTTTCACTTGCACCGTGAATGATATATAGAGGATCTGCTGTGTGTTGAACGAGTAATTTATTTAATTAATTTAATGAATAGTTCTCATTGATTCAATTGTTTGTCTTTTTCAGAGTGCCGCCGTGCAAATGGGAGCAGTAGAACTATATCCACCTGGCTCCACGGAGATGCTGCCTGACGGATTATTCCAATTTCCAACAGCCTCGGCCTTGGACCTTTGCCTCGGACACGTACAACTGAGGTACATGTGCCAACTCTTCGGCGTACGTCATATTTCGCCTATGTTGGTAAGTATCTAATCAATTTTTCATTTTATTGGATGGCCAACAAGTAGCTTGTGGCTAAGTAATAACAGCCGCACGGGTCGATCGCTCAGGTTAAGCTACGCTTGCCGCGGTTGGTCCGTGGATAGGTGACCATCTTTACATACCGAGACCACGTGCCTCGGCAAGCACGTTAAGCCGTTGGTCCCGGCTGTCATTCGTGGATCTTTGACAGTCGTTACGGGTCATCAGAAGCCTGAAAGTCTGACAACCAGTCTTACCAAGGGGTATCGTATTTCCCAGTTACTGGGTTGTGAAGGTCACATAGGCAGTCGCTCCATGTAAAATAATGGTATTCAGCTGCATCTGGTTAGACTGGAAGTCGACCCCAACATAGTTGGGAAAAGGCTAGGCAGATTGATGATTGGATGGCAAATAAGCAGGTGGGATTTTAAGTGGTCTGCGATGCCAGAGGTATGGCAGACACGTTGCCATTACAGAGCAAAGCTGAAATGTGATGTATCATGTTCCCAGACCCAACCCGTCGTCTGCCCGAGCTATTGATTCGTTTTCGCTTAGTGTTCTTTCTGACTTTTTTTCTTTTTGCTCGGCTGAGGGTCCTAGCGCGTTAAGTAGCCTAAACCCTTCCTCAAGAATTGGACTGTCAAATGCAAACATAATTTTTCAAATCCAACTGGTAGTTAGTGGTAAGAAGTGATTTAATCCTTCCTACCTACTAATATTACAAATGCGAAAGTTTGTATGGATGTTTGTTACTCAATCACGCCAGAACGGCTTAACGGATCTAGATGAATTTTGGCACAGAGATAGATTACAGTCTGGAATAGCATATACCCTATTTTTTATCCTGGAAAAATATACGGTTCCCGTGGGATAATTGGCGAAATCCACGTGGGCGAAGGCGCTGGCAAAAGCTAGTAGATTATACAGGGCGTAAGTGTAAACAGTGGCAATCTTTTAAGGGGTCATTGTACTCATCATTATGAACAACTTTTACTATAGGACCAAACCTGAAATCGCGAAAAAAAATCAGCTTTTCCCTACGTTTTGACGAATTATGCGAACATAAAAAATGTACTGAACAGCATTTTTTTTTCGCGATTTCAGGTTTGGTCCCATAGAAAAAGTTGTTCATAATGATGAGTACAATGACCCCTTAAAAGATTTCCACTGTTTACACTTACACCCTGTATATCATTATGAACAACTTTTTCTATGGGACCAAACCTGAAATCGCGAAAAAAAATGCTGTTCAGTACATTTTTTATGTTCGCATAATTCGTCAAAAAGTAGGGAACAGCTGATTTTTTTTCGCGATTTCAGGTTTAGTCCTATAGTAAAAGTTGTTCATAATGATGATTACAATGACCCCTTAAAAGATTGCCACTGTTTACACTTACACCCTGTATATTTAAATGTACATATCAACAATTAATATAACTATAAGTACAATTAATATAAATATACAACATACACAGTAACGCTGTTTGGTAGCAGGAAAAGCTATTGAGCTAATTTCCCGGAAGAGTTTCTTTAAAAAGAGCTCAACTAAGTACTTCATTATCTTTGATATCTCCTGCTACTCGTATAACCGTAGTTTGATTTCGCAATGATTAAGCTAAGGTATTAAGAAAAAAATATTTTTATCGTCCATTTTTTTATCTTCCTTTTTATCTATACCGGAATCTTTATTGTGATTGTTACCATAGATAATACAAAATACTTTTATGATAGCCATAAATTATTTTACACACTTATTATAGAAAATATATTTAATTTAAAAAGAAATAAAACTGGGTGTAATAACATGGTGACATAGGTGGTATTCAGCTGCATCCGGTTAGACTAGAAGCTGACCCCAACATAATTGAAAAAAACTTTTTTACAACAAAAAACTTTTTAACAAAAAAAAAAACCGACTTCCAAAAATCACTACAAAGTGAAAAATAACTTTGATTTCGGAAGTCGGTGTCTTTCGTTTTTTATTTACTTTCTTTTTTTTTGCCACCGACTTCCGAAATCAAAGTTATTTTTCACTTTGTAGTGATTTTTGGAAGTCGGTTTTTTTTTTTGTTAAAAAGTTTTTATTTCTCGCTTTTTAGTGGGTCTGTTTATAATTTGTATAATTTACAATAGTCTAATGTCAATTGCTCATCACATGTTACAAAATATTGCTTTTCCCGATGCTGGGACGTCTGGATTTTGACAAAAATGGGACCATTTGGAAAGTATACCCTTTCCAACAAAAAAATATTTTTTCAAATCGGTTGGCAAGCGACGGAGTTATGCGCGAACAAACATAAAAAAAAAAAAAAAAAAAAAAAAAAAAAAAAAAAAAATACAAACATCCGAATTGAGAACCTCCTCCTTTTTTAGAAGTCGGTTAAAAAACAATCTACTTCCAAAAAAAACTTAAAAGTGAAAAATAACTTTAACTTCAGAAGTCGGTGTCTTTGGTTTTGTATTTTCGTTTTTTGCCACCGCCTTCCAAAATTAAAGTTATTTTTCACTTTGGCCAATACAAACAGTGACATTTGACATTTTGGATACCTCACCTACACTAGCGCCTCTAGCGGCTAATTCATACGCTAGCTCTCATTATGCAGAATCCAGCTCATTCATTAATTTTGTACAAAAACAAGAGAAATCTATTTTCATCTGATTACCATGGAAACTGTTCAACGAATTATTTAACTGCGATGTATGATTGAATAAACATTAAAACATACATATGTAGCTAGGAACATTGACATTCAAAAATACATATTTATATTTAAGCGATACATTCATTCATAGAATATTAATCTGCAAGTGAATTATTAATGTTCGCACTTTTTCGCATGACTACACGCTTTGGGTTTTTATTGGTTCAGCTGTGACCGCGATTATCCAATCAATTATTCGTATTAATTGATATGGCGGCAATATGGCGGAGAAGGTTTTCTTGTGAGGAAAACCATACTTTTCGACGAAAAGTTTTCGTAACGTTTCGATATACCGCTCAAGGCATACAGTACAAGCAACAATAACATTATTATAGTTGTACCGCTGTACCGCGCCCTAGGAATGTGCGGCGAGGCGGGGGATGGGACGCCGTGAGCGGTAACGGGAGTGGAGCAGGCTGCATTGCCCCCCGTCTCGCAGCGCACATACCTAAGGCGCGGTACAGCGGTTTCGGTCAAAATATAGACCAGAGTGGCAGTTCTCTATAACTTGTTTCAAATCAGAAAGATTTTACCAAAAATACTATTATTAAATGAATTCCAGAGAAAGGATCATTCTTTATCTAGTTCTCAGATAAAGAATTGTCAAGTGCAAGATTTGGTCCTTCCAAAGTAGGACATATTTCTACATAAACTTCCACCAAAGTAAGACAAATATATCGCACAAAAATCATCATAGAACAATTTCTTTCAGAGCTACAACAACGCTGCAACGGACCAAGCGGGAGCAGCATTAAAACAAATAGCTCACTACGGTCAAAACATAAGAGACAAACTCTTCCGTAGATTCCACTATGGTGCTGAAGCAAATCTGGCCAAATATGGAACTCAAGAACCCCCACTATACGACCTCAGTCTCATCACTACTTTCGTCACAATGCACTATACCCTGAGTGACAATCTACTGGATGAAAAGGATGTGCTAGCTATGGCAGCTGATATACCAAAGGCTGTTGCTCGTCAGGTGGCAAGGACCACTTTTCAGCATGGAGATTTTGTTACAGCGTTAGATGCTAAGGAGTTAGTGACAGATTATATTATTGAAGCCATTCAAAATGCAGGGTGAGTATTGTTATTTTAATAGAAGATACCTAAAATAATCTGTATATTCATGAAACCACTCAATATTTGACAAAAAGCAGGGCAATATTTGGTCAATAAAAGGTAGTGTTATGGAAGATATCCATGTGCCGCGCAATTATTTATTACTCCCTGCACTTCAAGTTTCACAATAACGAGAGTAGCACCTTAGAGACTAGGAAAAAACAGACATAAACAGTTTAAACTATGATTTCAGTCAAGAAGACCACTTCACTGAGAATGACGGAGTCACCGTAGTGGATGGCACGACTATTGCACCAAGTGGAGACACTACTACTGATGCACCAAGTGGTGTTATTATCACTGATGCACCAAATAATGATACTACTGATGCTCCAAGTGTCGATGCCACCACCACTCCGGCTCCTGATGGTGCAGCCACGATAGTCATTAATATGTACCTGATGGTAATGAGTCTGTATGTTATGCTGAAGTAAATGTTTTAAGATATTTTTGTAAATATTTATTTATTTCGGTGTGTTGCTTTGAAGAGAGAATTACCTTCATTTTGAATTGTTTAAACTTAAAACTCGTCATATTGTAGGAAGTCAATAATTCATGTTCGTGATTAGCCATTTCATCATAAACTTGAAACTAATGAATTTTATCAGTAAAACTACTATGTTAATCATGTAGTAAATACTATTAATAATAATACAAATAAACAAAATACACGCATGATTCATCAGCAACCATGTTTAAGTAAATAACCCCGAAACAGATGAAGTAAAAACAAATCATATGACACGAGAATCGCAAAGAGAGTCACAAGATGGCGTCATAAAGGAAAGAGTTGCTACAACAGCATTAACAATAACAGTAAACAGTGTACGAGTAAACAAGACTGTAAAAGGAAAATGTACAGAGTAATTTGTAGCATTCTCTTTTTGTTCATAGATGCGATAGAATTTGTAAGAGCAGTTAAGCGTAAGCATATTATCAGAATATTTTGAACGTCCGTACGTTAAAACTGAGTAGGAAAAAGGACGGAAAACGGCCAAAACCCGCGGCGGGCTCAAATGACGGATCGTAACGTGATCCTATATTGAAATTCTTGTAAAATCAAATTAATGCGGTTTACATCAATAATAATATTATAGTTATTGCCTCGAACCACAACAATTATTACTGTGTGTGTATTCAAGATACCAAATTCAAATGAAAAAATATTATATGTTTTCTCTTCACTAATGACATCATAATTATTTTAAACAAGCTTAAAAACTACGTGACTTTAGTTTCTGAGAGACTGATGATACATCATCACCCACCACACGTTAGATAACATAAATTATTTAGTAACTATGAAGGTAGAGCATAACATAAAAAATCAATGATAGACTTGACCCGAATCTCAGGTTCAGGTTAGGTTTGTAAAATAATTATTAGATTTCTCCGTCTCCCAATTTATAAAAGAAAATACTTCGTTAAATTCCTAGTCGTACGTAACATGTGCTTCTTCCCACAATTCCCACCCTCTCAAACAAAATATTCAACACGAATTTTTCAAAACACTCCATAATATTTCAGATTTGTGATAAGGATAACAAAATAATGGTGTGGGGCAAGATGGTGAAAGGAAATTAGTCTCCACCCGGTACAGTGATAAGGCGCAAGTAAGGGCTGATATACACTTTAAATATTTACTTATCGAAGTCTAGGAGTAAATAGACGGTATACCGCCGCGCCGATGTGTTCCGGTGGCGGGAGAAATATTGAAAATTGGAAATTATGGTTGATGTGATTTAGATATGTAGGCAAAGATGGTAGACGGACGCGATATTTTTCGCTATGCTAAAGATTATTTTTTGTTTTTAGGGTTCCGTACCAAAATAGTAAAAAAGGAACCCTTATGGTGTCACTCAGTATGTCTGTCTGTCTGCCTGTCTGTCTGTCTGTCACAGCTGGATATCTCAAGAACTACTAATGCTATCAACTTGTTTAGAATAGTTTTAGATGACGTTTACCCAACTATTTTTCAAATAAGAAAGTAATTAAAATATTTATATTTTTTTTGCAACAGGGACTGAAAGAGGGTCTTAAAAAATCAAAGTGGTGCTACTAGGGCATGTGGGGTATCTTATGAAAGAGCGCTGTTTGCACATTCTCAAACATTTTTTTTTCTTTTTTTAGGCCGCATACTTTTCGACTTCTGATGAAAAATGTAAAAAAAAATACTATGGGACCAAACCTGAAATCGCGAAAAAAAATCAGCTGACCAGTACATTTATCTACATCAAACTCGTCAAAATGTAGGGAGCAGCTGATTCCAGGTTTGGTCCCATAGTAAAAGTTGTTCATAATGATGAGTACAATGACCCCTTACGAGGTTGTGGCCTGTGGGTTATTTATGTTACACCTTGTATGCCGCCGAAGATGATAAATATGATTAATTTCAGAGTTCTGTAATGCTTTGGGAAGCTAATGACAATATGTCTAGTCAGGAGACGTTGAACATTACATGGGGGCTAAAACGGCCACTTTGGCAGAATCATAATAGGATAATAGGTATTATGAATCATGTTTGAAATCGTAAAACGGTCACAAACTGACAATTCATAATTAATCTGCGTACAATTCATAGCACGCAATTCATCTGTTTGACAGTTTTGTATGGAGATTCGTAAAATGGTCCACACATTATGAATTGCTATTATGAAGTTTAATGTCAAATGGCACAATCATAATAAATTGCTGGGAATTCAGGAAATGAATCGCTTTTAGAGGAATTGCTTAATGTGGCCGTTTTATGCCCCCTGATCAAACTCCTCATAACAGGATATTTTTAAATGTATCTTCTGACATAAGTTACATGTATGGTCTACAAAGCACAAATGCTGTAACTAAGCATGGTTCTTACTTGACTCCCGCGTCTCATAGCTGTCCATAAGAAGTTCAATGTTCAGTCAGCAGCGGCAGGAACAGCAGCAGAAGCAAAGGACATGTTGATCTGACAGTCAGATTAATTAAAGTCACTAGACTCACTAGCAGTAACTTCCCGTCTTACCAAGGGGTATCGGTTATCCAGTAACTAGGTTGTGGAAGTCAGATTGGCAGACGCTCCATGTAAAATACTGGTATTCAGCTGCATCTGGTTAGACTGAAAGTTGATCCTGTTGGGGTCAACTTCCAGTCTAACCAGATTATACAGATATTTGGGAAAAAACTTTTTTTTACAAAAAAAAAAAAAAAAAAACAGTAAGTACAGTGAAAAATAACTTTAATTTCGGAAGTCGGTGTCTTTGGTTTTGTATTTTCGTGTTTTTCCACCGAGTGTTGAAACTTTGTTATTTTTCACTTTGTACTGTTTTTTTTTTTGGAAGTCGATTGTTTTTTTTTTTGTAAAAATAATTTTATTTTTCACTTTTTAGTTGTGGTACTACCCCCCACACAAATTCGAATACTACCACTACTACTACTACATACTACTACTTTCATTATTTGCAAAAGAAATGAGAACATGACTGACATAAAAAGTAGGAAAACAATACATAATATACTTACATAAAAAAAATATACTTGTCGACTTGAGAACGTCCTCCTTTTTAGTCTGTTAAAAAGGCTAGACAGATATGACTCACTAGCCAATCAAAATCACCAACAACTAATATTATCCTCAAATTAATATCGACCTCTTCCCCTCCCGCCACTGGAACTGTCCCCACTAAATCTAATTTCCTTAGAAATCCTCGCCATTAACATCGCGACATACAAACCGCATTGAACGATGCACTTGGCATTACCGACTAGTTCCGAGGTTGTGACGATCCGTAGTTAGTGAGCAATATATCGTGATATCGCTCACACTTGATACTCCGCTGGTTTCAGTAATTAACGCCATCCGTGACAACCAGTGGCCTGAGTTTGATATGCTTGTTAGTGGATAGTTGTACACTCTTGATTGCTTTTACTGGATTCTTAGAATAATATTATAACTTGATAAGATGTCTTCATTTTGTGAGTTGGATGTGGATGGTGCAAATATATTTTAGGCTACAATATAGTATACACATTATATAGATTACCAGTATAAGCTGACATCTTATTGTACGAAAATGCTATACAATCCGAGATCAGATTGTACTGTAAATATATAGCTTGATATGTAGCCGGGTCAATGTTTTCTTCAAAAATAACGTGTTTCTTATGAACATACCGACCAATGTACAGTCAGGGAAATTGATGCATTACGCGTCAATTTTTCCTGCCATTTTATACAGTTGACAATGACAGTTGTGATTTGAATTTACGGACAATTTAAGAAGGCAGCTGTCGCGTTTTGTCACCTTTCGCTCACACGGAACCAAATTTTTAAGATAGTTAAATGAAAAGATGCTTTTTTATTAAATGTAATCAACTAGCTTTTGCCCGAGACATCGCACGCGTGGATGTCGGAAAATATCCCACGGGAACGTCCTACCGGGAAATCCTTTCTTGTTTCTTGTCTACATTATAAATGGAACCGCTGTGCAAAATTTCAGCTTTCTATGTTCAAGGGTTTGCGCTGGGCGCTGCCTAAGTCAGTCAGTTAGTCAGCCAGTCAGGACTTCTCTCTTTATTTATATAGATTAGAGGACTAGTAAATAATCTTAATTTAATAGGTACTTAATTATTACAAACACATTTCTATTGTGATATTAAACTCAGCTCAAAAAGTAAAGTCTCTGTTTTTGAGATGAGTTAAAACACTAAAACCACAATAAAAATGTGTTTTTAATAATTACCTATAAAATTTAGATTAGGTATTTACTCATGCGCTAATTGATTACATTTTTCAAAAAAAGCATTTTTTCATTTAACAATCTTACAAATTTGAGAGGAGCTCGTGGCTAAGTAATAACAGCCGCACGGGTCGATCCATCAGGTTAAGCTACGCTTGCCGGGGTTGGTCAGTGGATGGGTGACCATCTTTACATACCGAGATTCCTTCGTGCCTCGGAAAGCACGTTAAGCCGTTGGTCACGGATGTTATTCGTGGATCTTTGACAGTCGTTACGGGTCGTCAGAAGCCCGAAAGTCTGACAACCAGTCTTACCAAGGGGTATCGTATTACCCAGTAACTGGGTTGTGGAGGTCAGATAGGCAGTCGCTCCATGTAAAATACTGGTATTCAGCTGCACCCGGTTAGACTGGAAGCCGACCCCAACATAGTTGGGAAAAGGCTAGGCAGATTGATTGAATCTTACAAATTTGGTTCCGTGTGAGCGAGAGAGGACAGAGGTGACAAAACGCGACAGCCCTCTTTGCTAAGCAATAATTTTCCCTGACTTAGCTAAAACTGAATTTATAGTACGTGATAACCAATTTACATTATAATCTCAACCAAATACGTAAGTACCAAAAAGCGTATTCCCAAATTACAACGAACCTACAACGCGCGAATCAAAAACATTACTTTAACAACGACCACCAAAAAACTCCAACCTTTTCGTCACAAAGCTAATGACAGCCGCCATATTGAAGACCGGTATTTTACAACCAGTGTTAGGTATCAAAGAGGACTCCGGAATAAATCACTGAGGTCCTGTGACGGACCCTTGTCAGCTCAAATTAATGATGACCGACCACGGACTCGATTGCAAACATTTGTCAGAATTTTTGCATTGATATTTTTATTTGTGCTGATGGTGCGTGGTCGATTTTGAACTGTGACCCCATGTGGATTGTGCATAATTATGTTTATAGCCTTGAACTTTAGTGTACCTATTATCGACGGTGAAGTACCAATATCTCTTAACTGACATTTTTCGAGAAATTCTCTTTTTTTTTCATTTTGAATTTAAAGGTGTCATTCGCTTGTTTTAGTGAAATCTGCTAGTGTATTTTCAGTTGCAACAGCAGCAGTATTAAGTTAGAATGTGGAAATAGGTACATACCTCGCAACTAAACCAACGGGTCTATTTCAAGTGTTTATTTTAGAAAAAAAAATCGGCTGTTCCCTACATTTATGTTCAAATGTAGGGAACAGCTGATTAATTTTTCGCGATTTCAGGTTTGGTCCCATAGTAAAAGTTGTTCATAATGTTGAGTACAATGACCCCTTAAGAGGTTTTGCGCATTTAACGTTACACGTTGTATAGATATGTAGTGATATCGTGAAGATAATAACTAATCATCAGCCTCATCTAATTCCGAGTCTTTGGCTGAAGTACTAGAGCTTCTAGAGCTACTAGAGCTTCTCCTTAATTAACTAATTCCTTTAGAAGTAAGAGAGAACACACTGCTACGTTTAATCCAATAATGTTGTGACTCAAATACATCGACTATAATAAGTCTACAAACCAGAGCATATTTTAAACGCGAATCCAAATAATCCAAATAGGTACGTCAGCAAATAACAGTTAAGTAATTAAGGCCCAGGAGGCCAATTCCGGTGGCATGGAAATTATCTCCATGGTCGAAATATCAGTCGAGAAACTGCTTATTACCGTCGAAAACGAATAAATGCTATTCCAACGATCTCCATTCATAAATTTTTCGATCGCAAACCAGCGAGATATCACGGCTGGTCCTAAGGTATGGAGATATGAAATCTCCGTTGGAACATCTGTCAAAATTTACATTCGTAGGTTTATATTCGAATAATTTTTTTGGTACCTACATGTAGAGGCTTAGGGGTTTATGGGTTTCATAAAGGGGGGCCAAATTTTCATTATTTTTGCGATAGGACACACCGTTTTCGAGATTTAAGGAAAAGGAAAAAAAATACAGTACTGTTTTTGCACTTGAAGTCAAGGTGTTGGTGTGAATTTTAGTTCCTGACAACTAATTTTATTCCACACCTTTTTAATCGCGATTAAAAATAGTTTTATTTAGTTTGAAAATTAAAACCTACCTACGTCAGAAAAAGGACACAAATCACAGAGCACTATATAATACTACACAAATCATGCGAAATGCGTTTCGAATCACGCTACTTTGCAATTACTATTTTCAGTAAATAATTATAAAAAAAACACAGTTATAGAAACACAATATACTAAAATTATCTTTTATAATGTGTTTGCTTGGATTTATTAAATTAAACATAAGTTATTAATACTAAAAAAGAAAAACGAAGCATAATCGATTATAATCAAAGTCAATCGATAAAAATGGAACGTCTTTTAGACGAGATTATTTTCTCCGCTGTAAATTTTTCTCCATGGTCTACCAGAATACGGTTTTTTGATAGTATCGAGATTTGGACCGGACATTGATGCGGAGATTTGAAACAGAGATTTATCTTCATGGTCGTGATATCTAGCTCGAGCCCGGAATTGGGTCCCTGGTTCCAAGCTTGGTTTAGCTCGGTGTGTAAGTGAAATGGCGTTATGGCTGTCTAGTTTGACGCACGAGATAGAAGATTCTCACGCGCACCGGAATTATGTCGTAAAAGTGCAAATAAAATCGTATAAAATTAGAAATTAACTATTTAATAAAAAGTAATCCATCACTGGATGCAGTTTGGAATTTGACATTTCATGGTATATTTTTAATTATAATTATAATTGCTAATGAAGGGATAAACAGCTTTTAAAGATTATTAGTAGGTAAGTTTAAAGATTTTTTTGGTGCATTAAAGTATGTTTAATTATGTTTTGGCTTCCATCACTGTATGCGAAAAGGACTTGAAAATATCATATTTTTTTGACATGTCAAAATTATTTACGGTTTATGAGATACACAGCTTTAAAAAACCACATTTTTGATCGTTTTCAGGAAATCTGCGCCTTAAACTGAAATATTTAAGGGTGAACGCAACCGTTAATTTGTCGAACGAGTGGGTTCTTTCGCAATCCTCGAGTAGGATGACCATCTTAAATAATATAATTACTATTTTATTTTATTTTTTTGATCTCACGCTGATGATTTTATTGTGCAATGAATACTTTTAGTGTTTTATTTTGATTTATTATTTTTATTTTCACTGATTGTAGTTTAGTTCAATTTAGTTTATATTCACCTGTAATGCAATAATCATGTAAGTACTACCTTTAACTCTGAAAATGTCCCGATTCCGACCCCTAAGATACAGGCATATTTGGGGGTCACCGTCCAATCTGTTGAACAAAAAACATGCCTACTCGTCGAATTGATAACCACCATGGTTTCACAGTAGCAAAATTCAGGAACGCGTTTTTTTTTTTTCCTTTTGGCTTCGCACGGTTTGTGCATTTAGCCAATGTCACGTTTAGATCAGGAACGCGTTCTCGCGACCGATGGCCGGACTGTAGTCAGTTTTCTCTCTCCAGCCCGTCTCCAGGACTTAAAATGAGGCAAACGTCAGAACTAACCAGGTCGCAACGAACTGATTGGACAAAATATGAGTCATCGATATAAGAAGAACAAATAGAATAGATAAATCTTTTTCGAGCCCAGTGTACTACAATGACAAGAAACGCAGACTAGAATCGTGTGAGTGATAAAAAACTCGCATAAAATTCAGGACGTATCCCTGAAACTCGCAAGAAACAGCCATCGTACATTAGTAGACCTCATAAACCTATATTATTTGGGTCAACTCACAACACATTTATTATCGGGTCATGATCGCTGCTGTTGACGGCTTAATATACACCACTATTTTTTAATTAGTACAAATACTTAAAGGGCTTATTAGAGAAGGTCTTGTTATTATATATGTAAAGTCTCAATAAATAATATTCATAAACAGCAAAGTTATTGGCGTTTGTTTAGATCCCAAAATGTCACTCAATGTATGGAAATATTGTACAGGCTATTCATAGTTGCATTTATTTTCTCGCTCTCGCATCCGCGTGCTCTCGCTCGAACTTGCCCCGCCTCCAACAGCTGTTATCATATCATAATCATGAATTTACCAATTATGACAAATTTTCGTGGACAATTTTGGTATTTCGTTTTTTTTACTTTTGACTACACAAATATGATCAGTAACGGTTACGGATAGAGCCCCATTTTTTTTTGTACTAATTAAAAAATAGTGGTGTATAGCGTAGTTATACCTTTAAATTAGCATTCGTTTGGTTTGTAGTTATGCAGTTTGATTAGGAGTAATTTTGTTAATTTAGATGTTTCTAGGACTCTGTTTTTGGTAAGCAGGAAATGTACGACAGTCTATAAAAAACCGGCCAAGTGCGTGTCGGACCACGCACAATGAAGGGTTCCGTAGTTGAAAAGAATTTATCCCAAAATCAAACATAACATTGGATCCCAAAAAAAAAAGTTTTAAATCATAAAATTACAAATTCACAATTTTCGGACTTTTTCCTTTACTTGTGCTGAAAGACCTTGCTTCTTGCCAAATTTCATTATTCTAAGTCAACGGGAAATACCCTATAGGTTTTGATTTACTTGCGACAGTTGTGAGTATCAAAATATGTTGCAAAATGGCCGCATTTTTTATTGCGTTGACATAGAAGCTAGATTTTTTTAGGACTCCTTACATATTTGATATTAATTTCAACTTGATATCTCCATGCGTTCCTAGAAAAAGGGTCTTGACCGACTGACAGACTTGAATTTTTTTTTTTATTTGATAGAATTACAAATTAACATTTTTCGGACTTTTTCCTTTATTTGTGCTGTGAGACCTTGCTTCTTGTCAAGTTTCATTATTCTAGGTCAATGGGAAGTACCCTATAGGTTTTGATTTACTTGCGACAGTTGCGAGTATCAAAAATGTGTCTCAAAATGGCCGTATTTTTTTATTGCGTTGACTTATAAGCTTGATTTTTTTAGACCTTTAAGGGACCATAGACTTTACGTGTTTGATATTAATTTCATCTTGATACCTTCACGCGTTCTTGAGAAAAATGGTCTTGACAGACTGACAGACTTAAACATTTTTTTTATGTGACAGAATTACAAATTAACTATTTTCGGACTTTTTCCTCTATTTGTGATGTAAGACCTTGCTCCTTTCAAAATTTCATGATTCTAGAACAAGGGGAAGTACCCTATAGGTTTTGATTTACTTGCGAATATCAAAATATGTCGCATAAATGGCCGTATGTTTTTATTGCATTGACTTAGAAGCTTGAGTTTTTTAGGACTTCAAGAGGCCATAGACTTACGTATTTGATATTAATTTTAACTTGATACCTCCACGCGTTCCTGAGAAAAAGGGTCTTGACAGACTGACAGACAGACAGACAGACGGACAACGAAGTGATCCTATAAGGGTTCCGTTTTTTCCTTTTGAGGTATGGAACCCTTTTTCCTTTTGAGGTACGGAACCCTAAAAATTGAGAAAAAATATAAAACTTTTACGTAAATCCAAGTTGCTGATAAATTGATTCAAAACTAACCGATTGCAATTACAAAAAAACTACGATTGTCTTCTCTTGTTAAATCTCTTATATAGATTGAAACGTAGTTCTAATCTAGAGTCACGGTTTAGCATCATTCCAGACTAGATCATTGATAAATAAAGATTTCCTTAGCCAATGTTCAAAAATCTAAAATCGCAGAACCGTAAACTTTTCACACAGCATTGTTATAAAATCATAGTAAAATCCTTTGAAGTCACTTAAACAGCGATAAAACTCGGATACTTGATAGAAGAGTCACATCGTAACTCCGCCTTCCGTACCACGCCCGAATTTTATGGCATTTAGAAAATTTTCGCTTTAAAGCATCCCATTCACAGGCTAACGCTTCCACGTTTCTCAAAGGACAATATTATGTCAATTCTCGCCTTCTCAAAGCCATATATCTCCTTCAGACTCGAAGCAGCTTCGTTCAAATGGAAATTCTGCTTTCACAACCAATAAACACCGTATTGCGACGGAGTATAGTTTAGTTTCGCATAGCATGTTGTATAAACAAATCAGTGTGAAATATCAAGGTGAAAAAATGAAATGTCTCAGCAAGAATGGATCCATTCATTCGTTTTGAAGGGAAATCAAAATAATAAAATGTTTCTTTTTTCTTTTCATTTCAGTGCAGGTGATTTTTCACTCGGTATTCAATCAATTTCATTTATATTTGTGTTGATGATTTTCTAAAGAATACTGAGTGCTTCATGGATTCCATATTTTATCGACGCGTGAACGATTCTGCGAAAAATAATAACCGTTTTATGTAAGTACCCAGAAATTTAGTTTAGAATTTTTCATGTCTGATAAATTTCGTAAAATAGAGCTGGCTGGATAATTATATAACAAAACTGATTGAGATCGAAGCCTTTGTAGGTCGAGATCGGTTTATTCGTTTATTAATAAACCCCAGGTTTTCGACCTACAATAGTAGGTATTTGGCACTTCGGTAAACCTACTATAAAGTTTTACATATGAAAAAGTTATAAGTATAAACTGAAGTAATTACGAGATTTCGCAAATCATGATGTTTATCGAAGCAAAATTATGTACTTATCCAATTTAAACAGATGCATAATCTATACATACATACCAAAACGAACCAAGCATAGAAGTAGTTCAACATTCGTCCTTAATTTACATACCTGAAACAAACAAAAAATAACATAAGACACAAAGTCACTTTCTTCTAATTTATTAAAGTTTTCATCACGACATATTTTATCCTGCAAGCTTAACATGACCGCCATAGAAACGCGTTAAGGCTCTTACAGACAGAGGCGATATCGCGTCGCGACGCGATATTTTTCTACGGATATAATATCGAAATATCGCGTCGCGACCGCGATATCGCCTCTGTCTGTAAGAGCCTTTACGCGTTTTGTCGACGGAAGAATAGACAAAAATATGGCAGATAGTAGAAATATTTGTAGGCATTCTACGCGTCTAAGCATGCCACTATGTAGTTTTGTCTATTAAGGTGAAGACTGAAACGCGTTCTTGGTTGTCTTGGACATTACTGAAGGAAAGAAAACATCGTGAGGAAACCTGGACATATGCAGTTAATACTAGCTGTGCCCCGCGGTTTCACTCGCTTCGCTCGGCTCCTAAGAGTCGTAGCGTGATGTAAAATAGCCTATAACCTTCCTCAGCAATTGGGCTATCACATGTAAAAATATTTTATTTAATCCGACCGGTAGTTCCAAAGATTAGCGCGTTCAAACAATCGTCAGCTTTATAGTACTTATAGATAAGTCTGCCAACCCATCTTGATCAAGCGTGGTGATCAATGCTCATGCCTTCTCTGTATGAGAAGAGGCCTTTTGCCCTGCAGTAGGACAGTAATACGTTGGTGGTTGGTTGGTGTTCGTTTGTGGTGCGAGTTCCGACTCAATATATTGAGACCGTACTCAAGGAAGAGTTTTGGCCGAAGGGTGTCGTGTATCGGCGATTCCGCGGAAGGAACCGCGACACCACGCAGCGCAATATGACGCCGTCACTTCGTATACAATAAGTAGTTTATTTTTGTGTTTTTTATAAATATGTATGATAGTCTGTAAGGTATTTATGTTATGGGTCTTAGTTACCCGAAATAAATACGTAGGTATAAAACAAGACTGAACATATCTGAGGGGTGGTGAAGCAAAAATACACAAGCCTCTAATAAAAGCCGAGGTTCCAGCAAGTATTCGCAAGCACTCGCGGTAAAGCAAACAGTACCGTTTCGAGCGAGTGGACACACTAGTGAGTCCGGTGGCGCTGTCTAAAGTGATCCGTATACATGGCGGTCAAACGTAGCGCATTTCTTAGCTAGCCTCGAATAATATACATATATAGCAGCAATGGAAAAGCTCCTTTCTACAATCATTCTCTTGCTGATTTCTTGGGAAACGAGTGGTAACATAGACATAGGATTTGGCATGATGTCCTACTAATATTATAAACTAGCTGCGTCGCGCGGTTTCACCCGCATAGACCGGGATAAAAAGTAGCCTATGTGTTAATCCAGGGTATAAGCTATCTACATACCAAATTTCATCCAAATCGGTCCAGGCGTTTGAGCGTGAAGAAGTAACAAACATACACACATACACACATACACACGCACACACTCACAAACTTTCGCCTTTATAATATTAGTATAGTATAGTATAGTATGATAGTATGATGTGATTAGTGTGATGATGATGTGAAAGTTTATGAAGATGTTTGGATGTTTGTTACTATAACGCAAAAACGGCTGAACAGATTTGGATGAAATTTGGCATACAGATGGTTTATAACCTGGATTAACACAGGATTAGGATACTTTTTATCCAGGTAGTAGGTTCCCGTGGGATAATTTCCGACATCCACGCGGGCGAAGCCGCGGGCAACGGCTAGTTATAGTAATAAGAGATTTTTAATCCTGCTTTTAGTAACATTTTAGACAAACCTTAGACCTAAAACGCTTGTGTTTTATTGTATAATTCACAATTCCAAGCACTCGCGCTAGAGCAAATAATATTGTTTCGAGCGAGTGGACACACTAGCGACTTCAGTGGTGCTGTCCTAAGTGATCCGAATGCTGGATGACTGCTATCATCAAATGCAGTTAAAAGCATTACATTCTATAGACCTCAAATACTATATTAGCGGTAGTGGAAAAGCTCTTTTCTCCTATGCATTCTCTTGCTGTCTTAATACGAAAGAGTTTTTATAACACATTTGCTCGTAAAGGGCCTCTTATTTCACCAATTTCAATATCGTAATGTATGTCATTACGTACTTGTGCGTAATCGTAAAGTAAAACGCACGAGTTTCTTTCTAATAAGGTAACACGTACGGTTTATCATGATGCTCCGTCTAAAACCAACGGTACTTTTTTAAATCAAAGAAAAAAAAAGCAAAGAAAGCAAAGCAAAGAGTTTTTATGTCAGAAAAGTGGTCAACATTTTATGAATAAAATTAACTTTGGGATAAAATTAAATTAAAGAATTAAATGTTAAACATTTAATTCTTTGATTTAATTAATTTTGGCAATAAATTACAACCATTTACCTGTAACAAAAACAAAAAAATATTAATTTACTTTAATAATACTGGCTGTTTTGTGCCTTTGCCTTTAAAAAAAAAGCGCTGATGCGTGCGCATCGCTAATTTGTGAACAAGTAAAAATTATTCCGCGCGCTTTTTCTTTTCGCTGTATTGTTTTTATTTGAAAATGTCGTCAAGTAATGACGAATTTATTCATTCGACACCGCCAGAAGTCTCAGAGGCAGCGAAAAAGGCTACTCTAAGCCTCTTGCCCGAAAAATCGACCGATAGATACTTACAAGCGGATCAAAATTTCTTCGTATGGAAAACAAGCAAAGATGCAATTTCATTCAAGTGTGTTTTTAAAGATTTATTCGTTTAAGAAAATCCGAGTTTTATTTATTTCCTCGTAAATATGTTATAAAACGTCGTATGACATACGTGCGCTTTGATAATTACAGCCTCTGCTTTCTTGTAGCCCTCGCCTACGGCTCGGGCTAGCAATATCGCCTCGGCTGTAATTTTCAACTTACCGCACTTATATCATAATGTACTATTAACGCTGTGTTTAGTAAAATTTTAGACAAACCTCAGACATAAAACATCCTGTTATATTGTAAGTTCACGTCAGCAAGCACTCGCGGACTCGCCGTAGAGCAAACAGTATTATTTCGAGCTAATGGAAACACTAGTGACTCTGGTGGCGCTATCTAAGGCCCAAGGAGATCCGAATACTGGACGATAGCGGTCAAACTCGATGGTCAACCTCGAATATAATAGCAGTAATGGATAAGATTTGTTCTGGCATCATTCGTTATGTTATTTGTTTCTTAATAAGAATATATCCAAACACAGACAGCATTTAGGATGAGTATTTGTCTTATTTCTATAGAATAGTTTGTACTATTATTGTTTTCCAGAATCGTCCCCCTCATAATATTTACTTGCACTATTATCATTAATACTAATAACGTTTGTCATATCAACTTAATAGTCATAACTTTCTTTACCATAAAGAAGTTTCCATAATAACATGTGTTATAATCATTAGTTTATATAAGTAACACATTACATAATCGATACTTGACATAAGCAATATTTAATATAATTAAAAACCCTAACTCTAGACGGTCGACGTCAGGGGCACCCCGAGGTTTGGTTTGGTTAGATTCCTTTAAACCCTGCAGACAGAAATCGGACAGAAGTCGACCTCAAACAAACATCAAACATTAGCAAACCTTTAGCATGGTGTTAGACTTTATCATAAGGCCAATAGAATTCCACTATTTGTAAACGTCAGAAACAAGGAGCTTCTGTTGTTTACCTCACAATGGCAAGCGTAAAGCAAACAGTATTGTTTCGAGCGAGTGGACACAAAATCACTTCAGGCGCTGTGTCCAAAGTGATCCGAATACCGGAGTATGGCGGTCAAACGCAGCGCATTCCCCACGCGCCACAGACACACAGCTAGCAATACAATGATACAATACAATGATAGTAATGGAAAAGCTCTTTTCTCGGATCTTTATTGTGTTATGTTGTGGCCAGGTACAAATTTGGTTATGGTTTTAGGGCTGTAGAAATAGGGAAATTCAAGCCTAAACATCGGTAATGGCGAAAATTCATCTTTAAAAAAAATTACTAAGTAGTTAAGTACCATCTTAAATTGTCCATATATTCAAATAACAACTCTCATTCTTTGACAGTTGTATGAAATGCCTATAACACGACAAATTGGCGTAGGGTGTCGATTTGCTTAACAATTAATTTCACTGACTGTACAACATACTAAAGTAGCAATTGAAATTGTGACAAATGGTACCTACTTGTTTCAATCGGTTTTATTTTGACAGTTCAACAACATTCATTGCGTTATTTACGTTGTTGAGCAGACTTTGGAACATATTATAAAGCAAGAATATTTATAATATAATATTTATTCCTTTATTTTTGGAAATTGCACCTGCCACTGCTTGTCTCTGCATCACCCAAAGGTTGACTGGTAGAAAATGCCTATGGCATTAAGTCCGCCTCTGTACATTTGTGCTTGAAGTGTTAAATAAATAAATAAATAAATAAGAATGATGAATAAAAAAAAAAAAAAACTTAAATAGAATTTTTTTTTCAGTCCGTCTCAGTCAGATAATAAAAAAATATTAGGTAAGTACGTATTTTTGCTTCACCATCCCTATTAATAAAAAAAATACTCAGATACTCAGTTGGAGAGTGGGTGTTCCCTACACCACAACTAAGTAAGTATTAAATCTAGCAAGGCGTGATGTCATACAACATTTTAATTCAATGTATCGCCGTAATCTTTTAAATACGTAAAAAAAGAAAAAATACGTGTCCAATATTTTTTAATAATCTACAAGACGCATAAAAAAAATTTAAGTCATCATCCCTATTTGCTTCAAAATGATTCAGATTCCGATTGATAGTGTGTTACGCAATTAGGGTGCTGGTCGTCCTGCCAGATTCCTCACATTCTAGAGTCTAGAACAGATGAATGTGGTTTACGTTCACTTAGGCAAATTAGACAATATTGATTGTCTTGCCGATATTGCTGTCTGTAAGGTGAAGTTAGCGATTTGTGGTAGGTATATGCAATATGTGGTTGTACTATACAACTAGTGTCTATTGTATATACACGTGTTTTTAATTGAAAGTCACTTTTTGTGTGTGTGTTTGATCGCATTATTCTTCTAAACTAAGAATTTATTCCGAAAGTTTGGGTATAATCTTCTTTAAAAACAATAATGAACGGTTAAATGTGTTTCTAAGCGCGAAACTCGAGAACGGCTGGACCAATTCGGCTAATTCTTTTTTTCAAATATTTGTTGAAGTCCGAGGAAGGTTCTTATGAAGAGAAAAATTGGAGAAGTGGTCGGGAAAATTAGAAAATTCGAGAAAACGGAAAGTGCATTTTGTATGAATTATTGAAATTGGTATAGGATAACGTCTCAATGGGTCAGCTAGACATTAATAGAAACCTTCCATAAAAGAAAGAAATCATGATGGATGACCTGGAACTTCTTCGTACTGATTACTATGCCCTTGTTCAATCTGTCATTGGATACTGCATTGGAGTCTGGGGAGGTGCATGCAAGACGCATATCATACAGCTAGAGAGAACCCAACGATCTTTGCTAAAAACTATGACATTTAAGCCCTACAGATTCCCCACTAGATCGCTTTATGAGCTGTGCTGTGTCAGGTTCTCACGGTGAGACAGCTTTTTGTTTATCGGGTTATTATCAAACTGCATGTGTCTACCCGTTATGATCCCGATGAATTAAGCAACAGACGTACTATTACTAATGTATTTGACTCCGTAAGAACACGTACTGCTTTAGGCAGACGTCAAAGGCATTTTCTTTCTGTGCATATTTACAATAAAATCAATAAAATATTAAACAAACATATTTATTTTTATTAAATATTAATTTTAAATGTATTGGGAGAAGGCGCTGAAATCTGACAAACAGGTTATTACCTAGTTTGGGTTTCAGAGGCTTCATATTTTTGTAACTCAAAATTTATTTTTCAATAAAGATTATTATTATTATTAAATGATGTTTAGTCAAGCCGTAAAAATCGTGCGAAGAGAACAAAAAATACTCTTTCCAACTATGTAATGAGCAAATGAAATGGTAAATCAGATAAGTGAGAGCGTCACGTCCGTAATTAATGCCAACCATTTCCCAATTAAAAAGATTCTCATTGATCCAATTGATCCAATCCAAGACATAATAAGCACTGAAAGCAAGATGGTATTCGCAGTAAGGCAAACAGTAATGTTGCAAGTGAGTTTTCTATGGGAATTTTGTATGAATTATTAAAATTGGGACAGGATAACGTCTGTTGGGTCAGCTAGACATTAACTCAGACTAAATAAAAATCCCAGACATAGCGCTGCGAACAATACAGTAAAGCATGCACAAAACTACACCTCGCTCCATTGATCCAATCCAAGACATAATAAGCACTGAAAGCAAGATGGTATTCGCAGTAAGGCAAACAGTAATGTTCCAAGTGAGTTTTCTATGAGAATTTTGTATGAATTATTAAAATTGGGACAGGATAACGTGTGTTGGGTCAGCTAGACATTAACTCAGACTAAATAAAAATCCCAGACATAGCGCTGCGAACAATACAGTAAAGCATGCACAAAACTACACCTCGCTCCATTGATCCAATCCAAGACATAATAAGCACTGAAAGCAAGATGGTATTCGCAATAAGGCAAACAGTATTGTTCCAAGTGAGTAGACAAACGAGTGTGCCACGGTTGAGTACGGCACGCGGCCCGGTATCCCGCCGGACGGCCGGATGCCTCGAGGATGGACGGTGACCGCATCTGTGATTGCATTCGTAACGCTCCGCCGCCGGACGGTTTTAGCGTCAAACGTAAATGACCGGAATGAGAACTCTCTTTTATCCGCGTATTTATGAGACGGTTTGCGTTTTAATTTGTTAAGATGTACCTACTTACTTTCTATTTTCTAAGGGTAGGTATGTAGATTTGTTGTAATTGATGGTTTTGATCAGTTTTGTTAAGTGATCTTCTTCGTCAATCGAAAGGCTTTTAGCTTTTTCACAAGGTTATTCTATTGAAAAACTCACTTCTGTATCCGCACTACCAGTTTTCAGTACTTATTACATATCCGCTCAGTGGCAAATAATATTATGTAACCTAGCTCTAAGTAATATTTTAAGCTACTCATGTCGTCTCAACTTGTTTTTAACAAATGTAAACCTGCTTAGTGTATTACCTGGACAATAAACTATTTTATAACACATTTGCTCGTAAAGGCCCTCTTATTTCACCAATTTCAATATCGTAATGTATGTAATTACGTACTTGTGCGTAATCGTAAAGTAAAACGCACGAGTTTCTTTCTAATACGGTAACACGTACGGTTTATCATGATACTCCGTCTAAAACCAATGGTACTTTTTTAAATCTTAAGAAAAAAAAAGCAAAGAAAGCAAAGCAAAGAGATTTTATGTCAGAAAAGTGGTCAACATTTTATGAATAAAATTAACTTTGGGATAAAATAAAATTAAAGAATTAAATGTTAAACATTTAATTCTTTGATTTAATTAATTTTGGCAATAAATTACAACCATTTATCTGTAACAAAAACAAAAAAATATAAATTTACTTTAATAATACTGGCTGTTTTTGTGCCTTTGCCTTTTAAAAAAAGCGCTGATGCGTGCGCATCGCTAATTTGTGAACAAGTAAAAATTATTCCGCGCGCTTTTCCTTTTCGCTGTATTGTTTTTATTTGAAAATGTCAAGTAATGATGAATTTATTCATTCGACACCGCCAGAAGTCTCTGAGGCAGCGGAAAAGGCTACTCTAAGCCTCTTGCCCGAAAAATCGACCGATAGATACTTACAAGCGGATCAAAATTTCATCGTATGGAAAACAAGCAAAGATGCAAATTCATTTTCAGAAAGTGTGTTTTTAAAGATTTAAGGCTCTTACAGACAGAGGCGATATCGCGTCGCGACGCGATATTTTTCTACGGATATAATATCGAAATATCGCGTCGCGACCGCGATATCGCCTCTGTCTGTAAGAGCCTTTATTCGTTTAAGAAAGTCCGAGTTTATTTATTTCCTCGCAAATCCATACTAATATTATAAATTCGAAAGTAACTCTGTCTGTCTGTCTGTCTGTCTGTCTGTCTGTCTGTTACCTTTTCACGCCTAAACCACTGAACGGATTTCGATAAAATTTGGCAAGGCTACAGATGGTATCCTGGGAACGGACATAGGCTACTTTTTTTTTCAACAATGATCCTACAGGGGGTGATATAGGGGATGAAAGTTTGTATGGGAAGCTCAGTATTTCTTAAGTTAGGGATGTGAAAATTAAAATGTATGCTTTTGATAGGAAATAAAGAAATATGCGGTTCAGCGTTTTTGAAAAGTCATCCCCTAAGGGGGTAAAATAGGGGTTGATTTTAAAATTTACAAAACTGCACGGATTTCGATAAAATTTGGCAAGGCTTTATGTAGCATCCTGGGCAAGGACATAGGCTACTTTTTATCTTTAAAAATAATCCTACAGGGGGTGATATAGGGGATGAAAGTTTGAATGGGAAACTCAGTATTTCTTAAGTTAGGGATGTGAAAATTAAAATGTATGCTTTTGAGAGGAAATAAAGAAATATGCGGTTCAGCGTTTTTGAAAAATCATCCCCTAAGGGTGTAAAATAGGGGTTGATTTTAAAATATACAAAACTGCACGGATTTCGACAAAATTTGGCAAGGCTTATATAACATCCTGAGAAAGGACATAGGATACTTTTAAAAACAATACTACAGGGGGTGATATAGGGGATGAAAGTTTGTAGGGGAAACCCAGCATTTCTTAAGTTAGGGATAACAAATTTATGCTATTGGTAGGAAATTTAGAAATATGCGGTTCAGCGTTTTTGGAAAATCATCCCCTAAGGAGGTAAAATAGAGGTTGATTTTAAAATTTACAAAACTGCACGGATTTCGGCAAAATTTGGCAAGGCTTATATAGCATCCTGGGAAAGGACATAGGATACTTTCAAAAACAATACTACAGGGGGTGATATAGGGGATGAAAGTTTGTAACGGAAACCCAGTATTTCTTAAGTTAGGGATAACAAATTTATGCTATTGGTAGGAAATTAAGAAATGTGCGGTTCAGAGTTTTTTAAAAATCATCCCCTAAGTGGGTAAAATAAGGGTTTATTTTAAAATTTACAAAACTGCACGGATTTTGATAAAATTTGGCAAGGCTATAGATAGCATCCTGGGAAAGAACATGGGCTACTTTTTGTCTTAAAACATAATGCTACAAGGGGTGATATATGGGATGAAAGTTTGTATGGGAAACCCAGCATTTCTTAAGTTAGGGATAACAAATTTATGCTATTGGTAGGAAATTAAGAAATATATGATACAGCGTTTTTTAAAAATCGTCCCCTAATGGGTACACAATAGGGGTTGACAAATGTTTGTGTACCGAGATTTAAGGGATTGGAAATGTAGTCATAGTTCGAATCTTGAGGTAACATATATGTCTTTATTTCATTCGACGCTTTTACGAGGAAATTATTTGAACGAGTGGACACTCGGACAAAAGTTATTTGATAGTAGAGCGTGACTGGCATAATAAATTTTAAGTAATTAACAAAGTCCGCCCGCCGCGTAAGTCTGTCTGGGCCCCAAGTCTGCTATTTTTTACATTCCAACACGATCCCATTGTCACTGCATTGTCATTTTGCTAAAAGTTCGTAATCTGCTAAATTCATAATTTCATACAATGGAGTGTAGTGGTTGACCATTGGAAAGTCATAATGACGCCATTATGACGCCATTCTATTAGTAGATTACCAAACTTGTCAAAATCAACAATTATGAAATCAATGATAGACCATTCTGACACCATTGTAATAGCAGACTTGAGGCCCTGTTTGAATGCGATAATGTCAAAAAGTACCGAACGGATTTTCATACGGTTTTCTCCAATGAACGGAGTGATTCAGTGTAATTCATTATGGTTTTGTGTAAATTGGCTGAAATATGACGACGACTGTTGAAGATGTCGGAAAAAATCGTGCCGACTGGTAGCTTTATGCCTACTATACACGGTAACGATATATCTATATATTTGAGTTTGCACAGTTATATCGGACGGCCCTATGTTTTCCACATGAACGTTCCCATGGGATATTTTCCGACATCCACGCGAGCGAAGCCGCGGGCAAAAGCTAGTATGTTATAAAACGTCGTATGACATACGTGCGCTTTGATAATTACAGCCTCTGCTTTCTTGTAGCCCTCGCCTACGGCTCGGGCTAGCAATATCGCCTCGGCTGTAATTTTCAACTTACCGCACTTATATCATAATGTACTATTCTATTTCTATCTTAATAATTCTGTTTTGAACGTTATTCTATGGCCTTTATAGAATAGCACAGCACTGCTGAACTTTTTTAGGCGATACCAAAATAACTATTACAGCTTCTATGGATTTAATTTTTGGATATCCGAGTACAGTAGTACCCAAGTAATATGGCTTATCGATGTACCTGCGCAGAAGATGAATTTTCAAAGCGCGGGAAATGCTATTGACCAATCGGCACGCTCCACGCTTTTTCCTACCGCTATTGGTCGGTAGCTGCCGCCATGTTAGCGCGCGCCGCTTGACAGCCGCCATACTTGCGAGTGAGACGGAACTAACAGCTGCAGTGTATTATGAACCTCATAGTAGTGATCTAAGGTTGATTGTATGTTTTAAGTATTCTCGTTAATCTTCGGGGAAGTATGGCCCAGAAGATTAACGAGAATACTTAAAACTTCTTTTCTGTGCGAACGAAGATTCACGACGCGCCTTATTAGTTGAGTACTACTGTACATATGTTTATTAAATAAATAAATAAATTTTTTATTGTTCCAGAAACAGTGTTACAGATTGCTTTTCCACCAGTTATTGAAAAGCAAAAACTATGCAATACAATACAGTGATATTGACTATTTGATTAATATTCTGACTGAATTTAATTCCGAAAAGACCTCTTTTATATTTTTCCTGTAATTCTAAAATCGTAAGGTAAGCTTAGTAGTAATATTAGGTAACTAGCTTTTGCCCGCGGCTTCGCCCGCGTGAATGTCGGAAAATATGCCACAGGAACAAAAATATTGAGATAGCTTCTGCCCACAACTTCTTCCGCGTAAAATTTCATGTTCCCCCAACCCACCCTGTCGCATCGCATTGCCTTCCCGGGCTATTACATCGTTTTCGCTTAGCGTTCCTTCTCACTTTTTTTTTGCTCGGCACTTAAGAGTTCTAGTGGGATGTTAAATACGCCTATAGCCTTCCTTAAGAACTGGGCTATGAAATGCAAAAATAATTATTAAAGTCCGACTGGTAGTTCCAGAGATTAGCGCGTTCAAACAAATAAAAAAAAGCGTGTGTGTCAGCTCCGTCGCACGACTGGAGTTTACTCCTGTTTTTTGTGTCGTTCCGAGTTTCCGACTTTCTATTCTATTCAGTAATTTCTGTCGGGCTGGGTTTCTTTAATGAATCAGTGCTATACAAAAAGCAACTTTAATGTGTAAAGGCACTGCTCCCTCTTCCCCCTAATCTCCCTTTCACCCCTCCTCTCTCTCTAACCCCTGCCCTTCCCACCCTCTCACCCTCCCCCTCACTGTACCGTTTCGCCCCCCTCACCCTCTCCATCCCCAACTCTCTATCACGCCCTCACCACATCCCTTTCCCGCTAACCTCCCCGCCCCCTCACACCTCTTCCCCGCCCCCTCTTTCCTTCTCCACACCCTCCCCCTCACTATGCTCTCCTATCCCTCGCCCCCACATCATCCTCCCCCTCAGCCTCCTCCTCACCACCCCTCCCCTCCCTCTCTCACCACACCCTCCTCTTCCCGCCTTCCCTCCTCACCACCCTCTCCCCTTCCCCTTTCCCTCCTCACCACCCCCTCCCATTCCCACCTTCCCCTCTAACCTTCCCTCTGGGGAAAAAACTATTAGTGACAAACTTTATTACTTGCTTAGGCAAGTATTTGTGCCAAGTTTCAACTTAATTAAGCAAATGAATAAGATTTTTCATATTTAAACTATATTCCTTGTTTTCGCCCACAGGGATACAGTTTTAAAAAATCGTTTGGAAGATTTCCGTAACTTAAAAGAAAGATTATTTACACCAATTTTCGAGTTAAGCCCCGCAGTAAAACCTTTGCGCGAGAATTGCCTTCCGACCTGTAAAATTGATTACCCCACACGTTATTCGTAATTTTTGGTTTCAAGTATAAATACTGAGTTTTAAGTAAACCGGAACGCGCGTTAAAATTCCTACATACAAACTTTGAGACCCCCAATCCCTCCTGTGGGGGTAGTTTAGAAAAACTAAAAACACAAACTTTATAGTTTACTTAGATAAATATTCCTGCCAAGTTTTATTAACTCAAGGAATAAGATTTTTCATACAAACTTTGGACCCCCGTTTCACCCCCTTAGGGGTTGAATTTTGAAAAATCCTTTCTTAGTGCACCCTTAGACCTCATAAGGAACCTACGTGCCAAATTTTGAATCTCTAGGCGCAGCGATTTGGGCGGTGCGTTGATACAAACTTTGACAACCCCCAATCCCTCCTGAGGGGTAGTCTAGAAGAACTAAAAATTACAAACTTTATAATTTACTTAGATAAATATTTGTGCCAAGTTTCAAGTCTATTAACTCAAGGAATAAGATTTTTCATACAAATTTTGGACCCCCGTTTCACCCCCTTAGGGGTTAATTTTGAAAAATCTTTTCTTAGTGCACCCTTAGACCTCACAAGGAACCTACGTGCCAAATTTGGAATCTCTAGACACAGCGATTTGGGCTGTGCGTTGATACAAACTTTGACACACCCCCATACCTCCTGAGCGAGTAGTTTAAAAAAACTAAAAATGTCAAACTTTATAGTTTACTTAGATAAATATTCATGCCAAGTTTAAAGTCTATTGACTCAAGGAATAAGATTTTTCATACAAACTTTGGACCCCGTTTCACCCCTTTAGAGGGTGAATTTTGAAAAATCCTTTCTTAATGCACCCTTTAAATTAATATTTTCCAAATTTGGAATCTCTACACCCAGCGGTTTGGCCTGTGCGTTGATATATCACCCAGTCATTCAGTCAGTTTATCATTTTAAAATTCCTACATACAAACTTTGAGACCCCCCAATCCCTCCTGAGGGGGTATAGTTTAGAAAAACTAAAAATGCCAATTTTCAAGTCTATTAACTCAAGGACTAAGATTTTTCTTACACACTTTGGACCCCCTGTTTCACACCTTTAGGGGTTGAATTTTGAAAAATACTTTTTTAGTGCACCCCTACACCTCACAAGGAACATACGTGCCAAATTTGGAATCTCTAGACACAGCGGTTTGGGCTGTGCGTTGATACAAACTTTGACACCCCCCAATCCCTCCTGAGGGGCTAGTTTAGGAAAACTAAAAATGACAATCTTTATAATTTATGTAGATAGATAGTCATGCCAAGTTTCAAGTTTATTACCTCAAGGAATAAGATTTTTCATACAAACTTCCATCCCTTATTTTACCCCTTTAGGTATGGAATTTCCAAAAATCCTTCCTTAGTGGATGCCTACACTGTATAAGGTATCTATGTGCAAAATTTCAAGTCTCTAGGTCCAGCGGATTGGGCTGTGCGTTGATATATCAGTCAGTCAATCAGTCAGTCAGGACTTTGAATTTTATATACACTTGAGAGCAATAAAATCGCACACCTTGACTTTTTTTTGTTAAGGCAGTTTTTTTTCATGAATCTGAATAAATATTAAAAAAAAACACACTAATTGAGAGTCTACCTCATTACCTTTCTAATGATATCAAATACAGTGTAAAAAATACCCATAAGAGGTTTTACGGCACAAAACCCAACAAAGGGGTAAAATTACCCAATTTCGCTTTAGAAATAATGAAAATCAAACTCAAAATTCTTGATCAAATTGTTTATTAATAAGGTGTATTTCCTCCCCTAGCCTTAATTACAGCTCTTAATCGGTTTTTCATGGACCGTATTAATTTTACCATGAAATCTTGTGGTATAGCGTTCCACTCCTCTTCAATGGCAAGTTGAAGCTCTCGGAGGCGCGTAGGAGCAGGGCTTCTTGCTCGAACTCTTCTTTTTAGCTCATCCCAGACATGCTCAATCGGATTGAGATCAGGACTACGAGCTGGCCACTCCATCGCGGTGATTCCAACGTCTTCCATGTAGTCGCAAACTGTTCTAGCGACATGCGGTCTCGCGTTGTCGTGCATTAGGAGAAAATCTTCTCCCATAAGCCACGCAAGCGGCCTCACATGTCCTTCGAGCACTTCTTCGACGTATCGTGCAGCCGTCAAACCTCTCGATCTCGGGCCGGTATTCGCTCCAGTGATGAATACAATGTCAGTTTTAGTGTCCAACATTATGCCACCCCAGAACATACACGATCCACCGCCAAAAGCAACACGTTCGCTTATGCAGCATTGTGAAAATCGCTCTGATGACCTTCTGTAGACCCTAGAGCGTCCATCATGACCATGTAATGTCATTCTGCACTCATCAGAGAACATAACAGACCGCCATTGGTCATACGTCCAATTTAAATGTTCCCTGGCAAATTGTAGTCGGGCTTGTCGGTGAGCTGTGGTCAATTTGGGACCATTTGCTGGGCGATGTGAAGTCAGTCCTGCTTCACCAAGTCTTCTTCTGACTGTCCACCGACTTATACTGACATTGCGAACTTCTCGAAGCTCTTGTCCCAGTTGAACCGCATTCAGTTGCCGATTTCTTAAAGACCTCGACACAAGAAAGCGGTCATCACGCTCTGATGTTCTTCGTCGCCGGCCAGATCCTGGTCGCCGAATGTAGCCACCGGTCTCTTGAAACCTCTGGTACACACGACGAACAGAGTAGCGGCTCAAATTTAGTCGTCGAGCAACTTCACTTTGATTAAGGCCTGCTTCGAGCAAGGCAATAACTTGAGCGGCTTCTGCGGGCGTGGTATCCATATTTTTCCGTATGCTTTCAGTAGAGATGTTATCACGTTGACCTTCGGTATGCAACTGATTAGAATTCCAAAAAAACCGACCCTTTTATACCTGCGGGTAAGGGGTGCAAGTAGTGACAATGCTAACGGGTGAATTTGGGGAATTTGGTGTACGACTGGTTTCTGTAAGTTACGTGAAGGTCAATGATTTTAATTTTGTATTTTTTTAAAGCTAAGCTTGTATTCTTTAATTTTGCCTAATGATTTGTACCCAATATCTTTACATTGAAAAAAAAAAACAGTTATAAACCAAATTACAAGAGGTGTGCGATTTTATTGCTCTCAAGTGTATATAGATTGAAAACTCTGGCTGAAAATATTTTTGATAGAAGCTTAATTTATTTTTAAACAATTTTTAATTGGTTTGGCGCTGTTATTTTGGTTCCAATGCATTGTTGCGCTCTTTTTTTCGCATGTGAAAGTAATTGACTCTTTATATATCACCATAACGCTTTAGCGTTTGTGTTGTTTTCCACAGTTAACTTCGAAGTTACTAAGTTTTCAATTAAAATTAGCATAATATTATCCCTACCAACATAATAAAGATATACAAACACAACAACATCCCTCAAGCCACTCCCAAACTTGACAGACTCAAAGAATTGCAAGTCAAACAAAATTCCGTGAGCCCAGCCCAGGTGCAAATATTGGGAGGATCGGCGAGCGTTAGTCCGTCGGATCCGCGGCAGCGTCATAATAGAGCTTTAAAGAGTGTCAACAGAAGTTACCTGACCAATATACAAAGACCTACCAGGCCCTTAGAAATTCCAGGATCATCCAAATAAACCGAGAGTCTTCTTCCCTGGCCGTGTTAAAATGTTAGTAGCTATCGCGGACATTAAGCGGATAAACAGCGCCGGTTAAGGTACCGCAAACTAATGAAGGAAATGCTTCCAGTCGTTTAATGTGTAATTGTTATCATAATAATTCCTCTGGATAATGTATTTTTTATCCCATTAATGTCCATGTCTTCCTTTGTCTTTTGTAATAGATGTTACGTGTATCTCTTTGATTTTATTGTGATGGTCTCTCATTTTCAGTTCCTTTGACGATATTATTTGTCTTTGAGCTGCTTCGCTCGTCCTTATCTCCCTAGCCTTTTCGCAACAATGTTGGGGTCGGCTTCCAGTCTAACCGGATGCAACTGAACACCAGTAGGTATTTACATGGAGTGACTGACTATTCTGACCTCCACAACCCATTTACTGGGTAATACGATACCCATTAGTAAGCATAAGCATTATCAGCCTATAATGATCCCATTGCTGGGAAACAGGCCTCCTCTCGGTGAAAGGACTGCACGCCACCACGCGGGCCCAGTGCGGGTTGGTAGATGTCACATGTCTTCGAATTTTTGGTTCTAGGACATGCCGGTTTCCCCACGATGTTTTCCTTCACCATTTTGAGAGCAGGTGGTGATGAAATAATTTACTCAAAGTAAAGCGCCTGTCCGGGTTCGGACCTACGACCTACAACTCGTAAGTCGCGGCCGTTACCACTGGGCCACCACTGCTCCATTATTCTTCCTATGGTATTCCTCTAATCAGACAGACTAACAGACAGACTCAGACTTTAGACTTTCAGGCTTCTGGCGACCCAAAACGCCTTAACGTTCTTTCCGAGGCACGGAGGGGACTTGGTATAGAAAGATGCAGGTCACCCATCCACAGACCAACTGCGGCAAGCGTAACTTAATCTAATCGATCGACCCGTGCGGCTGTTATTAAGTAGCCAGGTTACATTCATTCAAGGTAAGTATTGTTTAGTACGTGCATGCATGTGATAAGTCGTGCGTGCTTGGGTGGTCTTTGGACGTGCGGATGTTCACGTGCATATTTTAACGTAAAATTACGTAAAGTTTATTAGGATAACTCATGTAACGTAAAGACACATTAATTTACTTGTCACATTTTTTTTAAAGTTTACGTATCGCTTCCTGTAAAATTGCATTTTTAACCGACTTCAAAAAGGAGGAGGTTCTCAATTCGTCGAAATCTTTTTTTTTATTTTTTTTTATGTATGTTCCCCGATTACTCGAAAATGGCTGGACCGATTTAGATTTTTCTTTTTTTGTTCGAAAGGGTATACTTTCCAAGTGGTCCCATGATCATCAAATGAGGATCTGATGATGGGATCCCAAGAAAATCGAGGGGAACCCTCAAATTTTATGGGCACATTTATATCGATTTCGGTATTTTTTATAGTGACTTGTGCATTTGCTCTCGGAAAGTACCATTTGGTGAACTGGAACTGATGATGAAGACTACAGATGGCCATCGGAAATACTCAATTATATCTAAGTATATCACAGGCTGCGATTCGATTACTTTAATATGGTTTATGCTCGTCAAAATGCATAATGGTGATGGTGACTTCACCATGAGCTCCAGTTCTCCAGGTTCTTACTAGGAGAACTCCTCAACAATTAACGTCCCTGCATCGGGAAAGGCAACATTTTGTAAAACGTGATGAGCAGTTGACATTGGGTTATTGTAACTTAGATAAATTACAAACTGACCCACTAAAAAGTGAAAAATAAAAACTTTTTTACAAAAAACAACCGACTTCCAAAAAAAATGCTACAAAGTGAAAAATAACTTTAATTTCGGAAGTCAGTGTCTTTGGCTCTGTATTTTAGTTTTTTGCCACCGACATCCGAAATTAAAGTTATTTTTCACTTTGTAGCATTTTTTTTTGGAAGTTGGTTGTTTTTTTTTTTGTAAAAAAGTTTTTTTTTTTCACTTTTTAGTGGGTCAGTTTGTAATTTATCTAAGTTACAATAGCCTAATGTCAACTGCTCATCACCTATTACAAAATATTGTTTTTCCTGATACAAGGACGTTAATTGTTGAGGAGTTCTCCTAGTAAGGAACCAGGAGAACTGGAACTGATGGTGAAGCCACCATCAACTATACTTCACCATGCATTCTGACGAGCATAAATTGCTTAGCAACCATATAAGTAATCGAATCGCAACCCAAGTGAAATACGTATTATTGAGTAGTTCCGATGGCCATCTGTGGTCTTCCTCATCAGTTCCACTTCACCAAATTGTGCTTTCCGGGAGCAAATGCACGAGTTAAAAATACCCCAATCGCTGTAGGTATGCCTATAAAATTTGAGGATTTCCCTCGATTTCCATGGGATCCCCTCATCAGATTCTAACTTGGTGTCAATGGTGGTCCCCTCGAGAGCACAACCTTTCAAACAAAAAAAGAATTTTCAAACTCGGCCCACAATTGACGGAGAAATCGGTGTACATACATAAAAAAAATATATATACGCGACGAATTGATAATGTTTTTGAAAAGTCGGTTAAAAATACAAGTTTTTTCTTTAATTTATTATATTTATATAGGTTATAGATAGGATGGTCAGGTATTCCGATTAACTCCGATTAGCCCACGTTCGCACAGACGTAAAAATTTTATCGCGCGCTGTATTTCCAACTTCGTATTTTATTTACCTACATACATGTTAACACTATACACTAGGTACTATAGTAAATGGCTAACTAATACAAATAAATACAAAAACAAAAGGACACTTAGGCGTCGAAGTACTCGTCCGTATCGATGTCATCCGGAAACATGCCCAGAATACGTTTCGTATTGTCATTAAACTTGGTATTTTCTCCACAATTTGTATTTTAACAAGTATGATAAAATGTCAAAGAAGAATAAACAATTAATATTTTTCAGCAGCTGACGCTTTCCGCACCTCGGAGCGTGTTATACGTGTTACGTAGCGCGTTGCAGGATACAATGACGTCACGCCGGAGTTTCCGCTTTGATACTCGGTAACTCGATTTATTATAGGGTAACCCTTTCCTCTAACTGCATTTTAATAGTCACTAGGTATAGGAAAATCATGAAGCCTCGGTTAAAGTGACGGTGTTGGTTTTTGCGAAGCGTAAAAGTTTTCTGAACTTGAATGTGAAATGTGAAATTGAATGTGAAAATAGTCGTTTGTTTAATACTGTTCACAATGTGACTACACTAAACAGTATCAAAACTGACTAGATTGAATGCGGTCTACATAAAAATGTGTAATACCTTATTTAATATTTAATTAAAAGCTGTAGCTTTTATGTAAACTTTATTTTTACGATTCAATCAAATAATTAAAAACAAATCATTATTGCTAAAAACAACATAATAAAAATAAAAATAATAAGGTAATATAAAAAACATAATAAAAACAAAAATAATAGGGTAATATAAAAAATACAATAAAAATGACATACATACATACACACAAATATAAACTCACGCCTTTCTTCTCTTGCGCATTAAAAAATAAAAACAATTTAAAAAAAATGCCTTCAATCAATTTTTTATTATTATTTCTATTTCTTTCAATAATCTAGATGCCTTTATTTGCTTAGGCCCATATTTTGCCTATATTTTGTGTACATAAACACAAACTATTAACTCACGCCTTCTTCCCAGGCGAATAAGGTAACTAAAATTTATTTATTTAAATAAATAAATAAATAGAAATGTCCTCCTCCTAGGGCGTCCCCTCCCGGCACTATTTGTAAGTACGTCAGCTTTTAAAACCCTTTTGGAAAATAATTAAAAGCAGAAAAAAAGCTGCAGTGACAAGGAATCTGGTTTGTCGGGCGCCATGTCGGAAGTACATGTTCACACGTGAGCCCTTTCTCACACTTCCATCAGGTGCAACGAGAATTGAATCAGATTCACGGTAATCAGCACCCTAATTGCGTAACACACTATCAATCGGAATCGGTTTCAATTTGACAGTTCAACAACATTCATTGCGTTATTTACGATGTCGATCAGACAAGTTATTCGAACATATGAAGCAATGGATTAGCAATTTGTTTCAATATGATTGATTGTGTTACGCAATAAGAGTGCAGATTCAAATTTTAATGAATTAAAGCTGAACAAATCAATTTGAATTAAAAAGAAATAAGTAAAAATAGTAAAAGTTAATGCCAAAAAAAATGCGTTTTAAAAATAACGCACACACCAGTTAGAGACCCGCTTGCACCCGAATCACTAAATACGAATTTTTAGTTTGTGTCTTATGAGTATGTCTATGTATGTCTTATGTTTAGTTCTCAATGTACGGTTCTGTATGTGTAATACGGATTTGTAGTGCAAGCAAGGTTTAAAAGGTCATTAAAAAAAAATAAAAACAAATAAATACGAAAATTAAAATGAAGGCTGCAGTGATACGGGGCCTTGTTTAGCGTGACGCTCCGGGGTAGAAGGATGTGTTCACTCATGAGTTCAAAGAATGTAATGTCTATTATGGTAATTTGAAAATATTCGTGATTTTTATGAAATGTTAGCTTTCATAAAAATCATGAATATTCTAGGTTTCTTTTCCAAGTAGGTACTTACAAGAAAAAATGTTGAAGTTGTTTTTTGCCTTGCGTAATCAGTTAATCACACTAATAATATAAAGGAGAAAGTTTGTGAGTGTGTCTGTATGTTTGTTACTTCTTCACGCTCAAACGGCTGGATCGATTTGGATGAAATTTGGTATGTAGATAGCTTATACCTTGGATTAACACATAGGCTACTTTTACGTACGTGTGAAACCGCAGGGCGCATTACTATTTTATAATTTCAGTGGCGAATGAAAAATAAAAGCTGCAGTGACACGGGCCGGGCCCTGTTTGGGCCGGCGCGCCAGACCAAGGACGTGTTCACACGTGAGTCCATTCTCACACTTCCGTCGCGTCGACGACGGCTCGCGAATCTGATTTAATATTGTTGCAGTTTCAGAGTTTCAAGGTGTAAATTAATGGTTTAATTTGTTTCGGGAAACGACAGCTTTTTGTCGAGCTTCTGTTAATTTTGAACTTTTTTGCAGTGTTTTTGCTTTATTTATTTATTTTAACTTATTATTTTTTTTCTGAAAATGCTAGGTTTACACTCTTGCCAAGCCTCGGCATCATGCGGCGGTTCAGACCGTCGCCACGCCAACAGCGTCGCCATGCTCTCGTAAAATAGTTTTCGTAAACTCTTCGATGTAGCTCTTGGACTAAAACTCAAAAATTAACCTCAATGGGCGTTTTTCCACTGGCCGGGATGTTTCCGGCATTTCGGCAGCGATATCGGCGCTGGCATCGCTGCGAGTCAATGGGTGTTTTTCCACTGGCCGGGACGTCGCCGGCATACCGGCACCGATATCGCCGCCGGCATTGCTAGCGAAGCAAAAATGTATGAAATAATATGGCACGTTTTTCCACTTGCCGGCGCCGGCAACAGTACGGCGATGACTCGCAGCGATGCCGGCGCCGATATCGGTGCCGGTATGCCAGCGACGTCCCGGCCAGTGGAAAAGCGCCGATCGCCGTGCCGATGCCGGCACCGGCAAGTGGAAAAACGTGCCATATTATTTCATACATTTTTGCTTCCCCGTCTGCCGGGGGGATATAGGTGCCGGCAAATTGCCGGCGACGTCCCGGTCAGTGGAAAAGCGCCCATTATATCTTCGAAACTAAGACCCGACTAAATCTGTGAATTGGCGAAAAATTGCGACTAATTAGCGACAAAATTTGGGAGAAAACAGATCTTCGCTAGGTACCCTAGTTATTAAGATATAAATGTGGCCAAGCTGGGGATATGCAGATCGGCCACCTATGAACCCTTATAACTTTTGAACCAGTGACCGACAAATTCTGATATTTGGCGACTTTCGACTAATTAGCGACAATTTTTTTTGTGTTATCAAAATTTAAATTCCTGATGGTGGCCATGCCAGTGTCAGTCACACTCACACCTCTGCGACTCAAGCGCGTGATGCGCGAAACCATCTTTCATGCATATTTTCTATACGAAATAGTTTCAATGTCTCACATCTGCCTGACGTCCCGAGAAGGCTTAATTTTTAGGGTTCCGTACCAAAATGGTAAAAAAGGAACCCTTATGGTGTGACTCAGTCTGTCTGTCTGTCTGTCTGTCACAGCTGGATATCCAAGAACTACTAATGCTATCAACTTGAAATTTGGAACAGTTTTATATTCTTTTATGACGTTTACCCAAACTATTTTGCAAATAAGAAAAAAAAAATTTTTTTGCAACAGGGACTGAAAGGGGGTCTTAAAAATTCAAAGTGGGGGCTACAAGGGCATGTGGGGTATCATTATGAAAGAGCGCTGTTTCCACATTCTCAAACATTTTTTAGATCGTCATAAACACATTAGGCACACTTCGATATTAATCGGTCCCATTGGAAACTTACTCGAGGCGTTGCGGAAGTACCTGCATCAAAGTCATAGATAATCCTTTAACGAACCAGGAAGTGATAGCAATACAAGCAGGAAATTAATAAAAAGCATAAATATTGTTAGCTGCATGCTGTTGCTTTCGAGCAAAATGTAGCGAACAGACCGTCTTATAACATCATATTGTATTGAAACCTACATTTACGAATAAATTTGATTTCATTTAAGGCCCAGGTTCCAAGATTGGTTTAGCTCGGTGTGTAAGTGAAATGGCGTTATGGCTGTCTAGTTTGACGCACGAGATAGAAGATTCTCACGCGCACCGGAATTATGTCGTAAAAATGCAAATAAAATCGTATAAAATTAGAAATTAACTATTTAATAAAAAGTAATCCATCACTGGATGCAGTTTGGAATTTGACATTTCATTTTTAATTATAATTATAATTGTTAATGAAGGGATAAACTGCTTTTAAAGATTATTAGGAGGTATGTTTAAAGATTTTTTTGGTGCATTAAAATATGTATAATTATGTTTTGGCTTCCATCACTGTATGCGAAAAAGACTTGAAAATATCATATTTTTTTTACATGTCAAAATTATTTACGGTTTATGAGATACACTGCTTTAAAAAAACACCTTTTTGATCGTTTTCAGGAAATCTGGGCCTTAATTTGATGCTGAATGCAGTACGTCGCGCGGGTGATTTGATGACAAAATAAAATTGATAGCTTTCTACAGTGCTGCACTGTGCAAGTTATTTTATCTAAAATAAACCAAACAAAAAGAAACAATTTTAAACTGGTAAATAAATAAATAAACCATTTATTTCAGGCGACACAGGCCCATAGATAAATATCTTACCTTAAACATACAAATTTGAATATAAACACTAGCACTAGCTTTACTTTGTGCTGTCCTATGGTACTTGTACACGGAAGCGACGGAATACCACGTCCAGCGGCCAAAAGTCTTCTTCCATGACGAGGGGCAGATAACACTTAACAATTCGGTACACGCACCATGAACGCCTTGAACCAGCAACACAAAGTCAAGTTAAATGACTTGACTGGTGATTTCTATTTTACGAAAAGAAATTATTGATAGACCGAATTAAAAAAAAACCTAAGTCAAAAAACCTTTCCAATAATTGCGCAACACAACACAATGGCAATCGATCGCAATGCCTTTCATTATGACAGGTCAACCACGCTCATTACGGTATTGAGCAGACGAATTTTTCAAACTGAATCAACTAGAAATTTTCTTCAAAACCCATCGGATTGTAATTAAGTGTATTAAGCAATTAGAGTCCTGACTGTAGATGTTTATTTAATGAAATGTGGAAGTCTGAAAGTGACACCGGTGCCGGTGTCACTTGGGCATATGATGCGGAGGAATGAGGAAAATGTCGTGATGAAAGTTTTGAGTATGAATGTGGATGGCTATACGAGTAGGAGAAGACGAAAGAAACGATGGATGGACTGTGTGAAAGATGTTATGGCTATAAAGGGGATGACTACCAAGATGACGACTAATATAGAAGTAGGGAAGAAAAATACATGTTGCTATAAGTTACTAATTAATTTATAAGTTTGATATGATGGTTACCTTACACTATATTATTTTTTTTTTTTGTTAAAATAATTGTCATTTGATGCTATGACTTACAGATTTAACAGATATACCATATTTGATTAAAAAATATACGATTTTGCCGAGATATCCCTTTATTTATTAATAGAAGACATCTGGCCCGTTCTACTAAACTGGTCCGGACGAATCTACCCATGCACATTTTAAAAAGTTGATACCTATCTGGCCCGTGGGCCAGTTTTTGCGTGGGCGAGATTGCGCCGACCCTAATGAATTGGGATAAGGGTAGGAGAATGATGTCGATGATGAAAGGCTAATTGATAGGCCTTAGTTAACAGCGTAATTTCAAAACCGGTTCTATTTTGACGGTATACGCACAATAAATATATGGACATTAAAGAAACTACCTAGCCCCAAGCGATAGTCGCGGTGCTCTTAGTATTGTGGCTCAGGGGTCTAGTCGATACGCGCGTCTTTGTGTGTGTGCCGTTTCGTACGTTTGTTCGTAATTTCCCTACTGTCCATATTTATACTGTGGTATACGAATGGAAACTGAAATAACAAACCTTAAAACAATATACTCGTATCAACGTAGAAATATAAAATATGAAGTAATCCACCGCTAAACCCACAGGTCTGCAATGCAATCTACGAAACGTAAAAAAAGTACAAAGCAGACGTTCCGCCATTCAATTTTATTTGAAAGCGGTGACTTCAAACCACTTTAATATTGCTTTAGAAGTATCCAATGTTACTTTACTGTGGGAACATGGACAATCTGATTTAATTGGATTTTTTATAGGATTTTTAACAATACTTATACCAAAGGTCACATAAGTTACTTAGGGCCTACGATTAAGTGCCTATTAAGTGCCTATTAACTTACTTGGCAGACAACTTCATACAAATTCTGTTCCATTTTTGTTTTTTTTCGGTAAGTAGTGGATATTCGGACATCGTGAAATAGGCCCTTACTGTCTTTCGGGCCAGCCTTTCAACTAAGCTAAATCCAGATGAGTGGGTCCCCTTATGAGCCGTTTTTGATCTAACAATTTATAGAATTACTAGGCTTTGTCCGCGGTTTCGTCGTGTGGAGGTCGGAAATCATCCCACGGGAACGTACTACCGGGATAAAAACTTACAAAGATACGCATGAAAAATATAACCCGGTCTGCTGTCGCGCAGTCAGTCGGGTAAAAATAATCCTATGTCTTAACCCAGTACTCCGGACTCAGGTAGGCCGAAGCAAAGAAAACCTGCTCCGGTGGAAATGACTCCGCCCGAGTCTAAATGTGGTGCTGTCCCACAAACAATGGGGCACTTACTATCTGCACGCTACAGGAGCTTATGGACGATACTGAAGGTGCCAAGCTCGTACCCAAATTATGTGCTGACTCTGGGCTGCATACACGCCAAGAAGAACCCTGGTCATGATCTATCCGTGTGCCAAATTTCATCCAGTTAATTTATTAGTTTAGCCGTGAAGTCCTGAAAAGGTAACAGACGGACTTTACTTTCGCATTTGCAATATTAGTATGGGGGACGAGCTCGAGGCTAAGTAATAACAGCCGCACGGGTCGATCCATCAGGTTAAGCCACGCTTGCTAAGGTTGGTCCGGGATGGATGACCTTTAAATAGTGAGACTCCTCCGTGCCTCGGAAAGCCCGTTAAGCCGTTGGTCCCGGCTGTCATTCGTGGATCTTTGACAGTCGTTACGGGTCGTCAGAAGGCCGAAAGTCTGACAACCAGTCTTACCAAGGGGTATCCTATTACCCAGTTACTGGGTTGTGGAGGTCTGATAGGCAGTCGCTCCATGTAAAATACTGGTATTCAGCTAAATCCGGTTAGACTGGAAGTCGACCCCAACACAGTTGGGAAAACGCTGGGCAGATTGATTGATTTGCAATATTAGTATGGATTATTCAAAAGACAGCACTCCCCTTCTGTCTGGATGCTGTCCCTTTCTTCCTCTATTGAAGCATGTATACATCATGTATAATACAGCACAGAATTTCTGCAATAAAACAATGCTAACAGCGCCTAACACAATCACGTCAAATGAACACTTTCGTCTTCGATTGTACTCATTTCCCTTTATTCAGCTCACGTTCTAACAGAGTACAGTTAAGGTCAACTACTCCCCTCGGGATTCGATTCCCGCCTAACGAACTCTTCGCGGTAAGGCCTGGGCTACACTTGACGCGAACGCAGAGCCTCTCAGGGTCGAGCACTCGAGCTTCACCTCGAGAGAAAAGCCCTCATTATGGAGGTACTGTTGCCAAAAAACTCTTTACTTTTTTGCAGGTGTGAAACTAAGGTTATGTTCTTTTTTGTGAGAAAATCCGTTTTGATTAATGTTCTGCCTGTAAAATTCATGTCGTATCGGACGCCTACCACAAAAAGCCCTTGTCACCATGTTACATACTTTTCCAGTAAGCATAGGACCTACTTTTTAGGGTTCCGTACTTCAAAAGGAAAAAAACAGAGCAAGTGCGTGTCGGATCACGCACAATGCAGGGTTCCGTAGTTGAAAAGAATTTATCCCTAAAACAAACAACATTGTAATCCCAAATTTTTTTTTGTGTGATGAAATTACAAACTATTAATTTTTGGACTTTTTCCTTTACGTGTTGTGCGCTTTGTGTGTGATGAAATTTGGCACACAGATAGTTTATAACCGGGATTAACAGTTAAATGGATACTATCCCGGTAGTGCGTTCCCGTGGAATATTTTCCGACATCCAAGCGGGCGAAGCAGCGGGCAAAACCTAAGTAGTTTACTATTAAAAAGTTACGAAAGTCAAATATAAAACAAAGCATGTCTACCAGCGATTTATGGTCTATTTTCAACCACAAGACCATATAAATAAGCAGAGTATTTTCAGATCCCCAGAGGTCTGGTTTATAAACTATTCCCGAACTTTCAGTCTAACATAGCAACACTTTACATAATTGATTGACGTTGGAAACTTGGCTTTCCAAAGTTTTCAAACATAGTAGACATGTTTTGTTTTAAGTTTGACAGAGCACAAAAAAGGTTGTTATGATTTTAAAATTCGCCGAATTTTGTCTGGGTCTTAACATTATGCTCTGTAGCCTCGATAGCGGGTACATATTTGAGCCTTTTGGGGTCGAGACGCTATGGCCGTGGGGACCAGGAGCACATCGAATTTACAAAGAATTATCTAGGCGTCTGGTCGACGCAACATGTGGCCAAAATGCTGGCCTTTATTTTGCCCAAAGGTTAAGCATTGCCATACAACGTGGCAATGCTGCCAGCATTTTGGGAACATTGCCAACTGGTAGCGGTCTATTAGACTAGTTTTAGTTTTATTTTTACTTTTAGATTAGTTTATAGTAGTTTTAGATTAGTTTTAGTTTATATTTAGTTTACTCTGTAGCCACGAAAATGTCTACTTATGTTTTTCTTTGAAAATCCTTCAATTTGTTATCGAAAGTACACAATGTAGACTTCACATAAAATAATGATGATAAGATGATAAGCTTATTTTACATAGCGTGGGTGATTTTACTTTTTGACCTATGGTCAAAGTGTTCAGCACAGAATCTCCCGCATTCTCCTTAAATTTAATGGGAAGATTTATAAAACAATGGTTAGACCTGCTGTCTTGTATAGATCAGAATGTTGGACCACAAAAGGAATGAATGAAGCTGAGATGAGAATGCTAAAAGGGATGCGTGTTACGCGAATGTATAGAATAAGAAATGAGTACTTAATAGGAAATCTGAAAGTGACGATTGTCTACTGTGGGTGGAATAATTAAGAAAATGTCGTCAGGAAAGTTTTGAGTATGAATGTGGGTGGCTATACGAGGGGAGGACCATAGAAACGATGAATGGACTGTGTGAGAGGTGCTAGTAGTCACTCCCTTTCTAGACTGGCTAGAAAGGAAATGACCACAGAAATGATGACTAATAGAGAAGTATGGAAGAAAAAGACATGTTGCGCCGACACCAAATAAATTGGGATAAGGGCAGGAGAATGATGAAACCTAAGGTCAAAGCGTCAGAAACCTTGGAGTGCCTCGTCTATGCGGGACTAACTTCGTGACTACGACATCATTCAAGCTATCTGACACTAACACCACGCTAGATAACTCCAGAATACTCTTAACTTTAAAACGAAAATCATTCAAAATAGGCACTGGATTTGCATTTCTTTAAGGTCAAATATTACAAAAGACTGTCCTCAAAATGTTCCACTTTCAGGTATAACATGAACAAGGCTTTATGTTAATAATCTTTCTAAATCAGCACATTTAACCTATAAGCGCTAAGTGTAGCCCCAGCTTTACTGAAGCGGGAACCGATCGCGTGATGTGCGTATATATTGCTAGTTAATTTGGGGAGCTGATGGGAGCTATAATTTTGGGGAAAGAGATGGGTGCGCCTACAGAATGCAGCCATGTGAAATGTTTGAATTTATGGCTTTTATGGGATACTGTGTTATTTCGGTTTGATTATCTCTTACATAACATATGTTGGGGAGGTATAATATAATGATTGTTGTAATGTAATTGCTTGATTATACAGGGTTTATTAGTACAGGGTGTCCGGTGGCAGAATTAGGATTTCAATTTCGAATTGTTTTATTGCCGCTGAGCGGAGGGATGGGTGGGGGGTCGCGTTCGATTCGTAATTCGTGAGGATTACTTAATCACGATGTCGCAGTGGACGGGTGAAGAACGTGCGTTTGCAGTCGAAGCGTTTTTAAAGCTTATGATTCCTGTGCTGTTGCTCGTCGAAGATCTTGTTTCCGACGTTTACGTGATGCGATAAGTGAAGATTTGATTCGAATGTGGGTGAGAAGGTTCAGGACAACAAGTTCAGCAGCAAACAATCTGCGGCCGGGACCCAGCCGCACGTCGAGGACTGATGGACAACATCGGACTTGTCGCGAACAGTTTGCGCGATAATCCTCGCCAGTCCGTGCTGCTCTAGGGCTCCAAAAAAGAAAGTGCACGAAATATTGAAAAAGGAACTTAAACTTCATAGTCTCAAAATTCAAATTGTGCAAGCGCTATAGCACAATGATTACAATTTGCGCAAAAGTTTCTGCGAGACAATGTTGCAGCGATTTCGTACTGTGAACACAATCTTTTGGAGTGATGAAGCCCATTTTCACCTAAATGGATGTGTAAATAAGCTGAATTGCCGTTATTGGTCACCTAAAGGACAGAATCCACGTTTAAAACATCAACAGCCACTTCGCAGACCCAAAGTGACGGTTTATTGTGCATTGTCAAGCAGTGGAATAATCGGACCATATTTTTTTGAAAATTATCGAGGGCAAGCCATTACTGTGAACGGTGTTTCTTATCGGCGCATGATTAACGATTATTTTCTTCTAATAATGAAAGAACATCTTGCCTAGAGTTCACACACATGGTTCCAGCAACATTGCGGCACGCCTCACACTGCTAGAGAGACCATGGCGCTTCTTCGTGGTTTCTTCCCTAACAAATTGATAAGCCGTTTCAGTGACATCCACTGACCACCCAGGTCGCCGGATCTCACCCCAAAGGATTTTTTTCTATGGGGGTACCTCAAAAGTAAAGTCTAAGAAACAAACCCAGCGACAATCTCCGCACTAAAAGAAAATATCGTTCGCGAGGTTAATGGCATCCCGACGTTACTTCTGCAGCGAGTGGCGCAGAATACTGAGGTCAGATTCCAAGAGTGTGTCCGACGTGACAGTCAACATTTAGACGGAATCATTTTTAAGAAATAAAATCCGCACTTCTCTTCTTTCTAATAGTTATTAAAACAAATTTATATATTTTGTAGTTTTTTTCTTATTTAAATTTGAAATCCTAATTCTGCCACCGGACACCCTGTACACGGTGAAAATTGCCAAGTTTTAAAAGTACAGTCTACCTCCCCTTAGGAGTGTAGAAAGCTAAGGAGAATTCTCTGTAACCCTATTTATAATATGCTGAAAGAGTCTAGGTACAATCAAGTTGTGCACTTTATAAAATCTCTAACTTCTGCCCGCGACTTCGTCCGCGTGAACGTTCACGTTCCCCCGACCCACTCCATCGCAGCGCATCGCCTGCCCGCGCTATTACTTCGTTTCTGCTTAGCGCTCTTTCTGGTTTTTTTTATTTTTTCTCTGCTCCTAAAGGTCGTAGCGTGATATTACATACCCTGTAGCCTTCCTCAACAATTGGGCTATCAAATGCAAAAATATATTTTCAAATGCGACTGGCAGTTCCAGAGATTAGCGCGTTCAAACATACAAACTTGAAACAAAAAACAAACTCCAGCTTTATTATTAGTATTAGTATAGATGTTATAGTCAAACCTCGAAGCTCCGGCGCTCCTAGGGTTGACTAGTCAATCCTCAGATCTGACCTGAAGTCTCAGTCAAAGCCCAAACAAATGAAGTTTTTCGGCCTCTGACTAAAGAATTTTAGTCAAACCTAGGAGAAACTAATTTGGTCAGGCAAACGTCGAAACTCAATTTAATGAAATCGGGGTTTGACCAGTCAAACTAACTAACCTCAAAACACCTAGGTTAGGCTTGGCTTAGGGTTTTCGTCAGCAGGTCTCTGTATTTCTGTCCCCTATTCCTGTCTGCAGGGTTTAAAGGAACCTAACAAAACCGAACCTCGGGGTGCCCCTGACGTCGACGTTTGACCGGGTCTGCCAGTCGCTTCTAGGATCGACTAGGCAAAGCCCGAAACAGATTATTTTACTTTCGACGTTTGACTAAAAAGTTGGGAACTTCCAAGTTTGACCAAAATTACTTTAGTCAAAGGCCAAAATTAGAATTTATTTCGGGGTTTGCCTGAAGGCTTTGGTCAAACCCAGGATAAACCAGTCATTCCGCGAAGAGACTGCATATCGACCTTTGACTATGACATAGATATGATTTAAGGCGCAGATTTCCTGAAAACGATCAAAAAGGTGGTTTTTTAAAGCTGTGTATCTCATAAACCGTAAATAATTTTCACATGTAAAAAAAATATGATATTTTCAAGTCCTTTTCGCATACAGTGATGGAAGCCAAAACATAATTAAACATACTTTAATGCACCAAAAAAATCTTTAAACATACCTCCTAATAATCTTTAAAAGCTGTTTATCCCTTCATTAGCAATTATAATTATAATTAAAAATATACCATGAAATGTCAAATTCCAAACTGCATCCAGTGATGGATTACTTTTTATTAAATAGTAAATTTCTAATTTTATAAGATTTTATTTGCACTTTTACGACATAATTCCGGTGCGCGTGAGAATCTTCTATCTCGTGCGTCAAACTAGACAGCCATAACGCCATTTCACTTACACACCGAGCTAAACCAAGCTTGGAATCAGGGCCTTAAAAGGTAACATTTAATTGACTACTGTTGCTGCTTTACATCGAAGTTCACCTATTACACACCTCTCTTAGTTTAACTATCATTCCAAAAGCCAATCAGCAATCCAGACAAAATTAATAAACCCACGCAACAAATATTCAGTTCATCACAAAATCAAAGCGAAACGTTAAACCATATAATCTTCATAGTCAAACAACAATTAATTACCATTAATAACAGCTTATCGATTCAAAGCAGACTATTCGGATCTATCGTATGCATCGATACAAACACTGGTTGCGACCACAGCCGCGTCGAGCGTCCCGTAATCGGAATCGGTACTCGCTTAACTCGAATATCGTTTTGGCGAATGAATGTCGCTTTAATTGATCTCGTTAAGTGCAATTTTATCCGAATGATGAGGTTCGCGATTTCGCGATTAATCGATTTTAAGTTTGATGATGTCAATGAACGGGGTGTTTTTTTTTTAATTCACTTTGCGAAGGCTTGTATTGCAATCGAGTCAAATAGTGAAACCTTTGGCATAGATTACTGTGTGACAAGTAATATTTTAAGCTCGTGTAACGTTTGCATAAGAGAGGCTCGTGGCTAAGTAATAACAGCTGCACGGGTCGATCGATCAGGTTAACCTACGCTTACCGTGGTCGGTCCGTGGATGGATGACCATCTTTACATACCGAAACCCTCCGTGCCCCGGAAGGCACGTTAAGCCGTTGGTCCCAGCTGTCATTCCTGGATCTGTGACAGTCGTTAAGGGTCGTCAGAAGCCCGAAAGCCTGACAACCAGTCTTAGTCTTACCAAGGGGTATCGTATTACCCAGTAATTGGGTTGTGGAACTTGTGGAGGTCAGATAGACAGTCGCTCGCTGAAACTGTGAACAAAATCCGATTCAAACAGGGAAGTATCAGTATCGACGCGAGCAAAGCCGCGGGCAACAGCTAGTTTAAAAGGACGAAGAAGAAAGGCATCAAAACTTCTTCATTGATGCAGGCTTAGAATCTCAAGTCAAGGAAGCAAGAAAGCCGCACACACTCCAAATCACTCACTCTCAGTCTCCAAAACACTACAAGAATTTTCGCGGTATTCTGCAATACGGCTGCCACCACGTGGGATGTATTGCTCTTAGTTAATAGTCGGGCCATACGTGCGAATAATCGTGTAACCGCAGGCTAGTCGGAACAAAGTTGTAGACTGTACATGTATGTACATTATGTACATAAGCCCCGCAGTGCACGCGGTGCGTTATTTGTATAAACCATGACGCGCGCTTGTGAGAGCAATTGTGCCAACATAGAGGGATTTATAAGAGCTCGACGGTGTTCATTTGAACTATGATGACACACACTACCACACACTACCACATGATGACCACAGACTACCTACAGTATTCTCTCCTTTCTCCCCATAATCCATCCAAAGGTTGTCTGTAAAAGATCGCTTTTAGCGATAAGACCGCCCATTGTGTCACCCTATGTAAAATTTCAACATTTATATCTGTAATTTTTATGGTGTGCATAATAAAGAGTATTCTATCTATCTATCTATCTATGATGGTTTGAATACAAAAATTAAACGATTATGGCATATTTTTTGCAGTTTTTCTTTTTTTTAGGGTTCCATACCTCAAAAGGAAAAAACGGAACCCTCATAAGATCACTTCGATGTCCGTCTGTCTGTCAGTCTGTCAAGACAATTTTTCTCAGGAACGCGTGGAGATATAAAATTGAAATTAATATCAAATACGTAAGGTCTATGGTCCCTTGGAGCTCTAAAAAAATCTAGCTTCTAAGTCAAAGCAATAAAAAAATACGGCCATTTATGCGTCATATTTTGATACTCGCAAGTAAATCAAAACTTATAGGGTACTTCCCCTTGACCTAGAACTAACCAATTTAGCAAGAAGCAAACAGCGCTCGCCACGGTGTTCTAGGTTATCACGTGTGTCTAGAATTTTTAGCTATCTTTGTGTGATTGTTGATACTTTTGTGACTTTTTATTGTTTAAGTGTGTCGTTCTTGTGTTCGTAAACAGGTTTGTATTGTGATTGTCTTGTTTTAAGTCTCGTTTTATTCAACATGGATGACAATAAACCCCCTGATCCTGACCCACCAGATATTCCAGATCCTTTAACTCCTTTTACTCCTTTCTCTCCGAATCCACTATCCCAATCTGCGGATGTTGTTTGTAGAGTCACAGAAATGGATGTAACTCAATCCCAACAAACTTCACGCAAACGTTCTGGTACCAAAGAAATCTCGACATCTATCCCTCCAAGCAAGCAACCAAAAAGTCAAATTGGTCGTGATAAGTACTCCGTAATGGATAAGGCTCCCTATATTGTCCACGTTTCTCGTATTGAGAATCAACCAAATGCTGGCACCACCCTACATCCTGTTAATTTTGGTAAATTCCTTATGAATAACAACATTGCGAACATTGTTCGTGGTGGTGTTAAAAGAGTCGGTAGAAACCGTGTATCAGTGGAGTTTGCTTCCCCCCAGGACGCTAACTCTTTCTTGAGTAACAGTCTGTTGATCAAACATAGTTATATTGCATCAATCCCCACATTTAATGTCACAAGGATGGGTGTTGTTACCGGTGTTCCCTCAGATATTACGGAAGAAGAAGCCATAACTTATTTGACTGTGCCCTCAGGCTGCGGGCAAATACTGAAAGTCCGCCGTATAAATAGGAAAATTCAAAGAGACGGCGTTACTGAATGGAAATCCACTGAGACATGTGTTCTGACGTTTGATGGTCAAGTTTTGCCAGATAGGATTTACTGTTGTTATACATCCCTCCCTGTTGAGCAGTACATATACCCGACAATTCAATGCCGTAAGTGTTGCAGATTTGGTCATGTGGCGAATTTATGCAGGTCTAAACCCCGCTGCAGTAAGTGTGGCCACGATCACCCTGGTGATGGTTGCAACATTTCTGAGGGCGAGGCATTCTGTGTGCTTTGTTCGGGTAATCACTTTGCTGATAGCAGGTCATGCCCCGAATATGGTAGACAGAAAGCTATTAAGACTGTCATGGCTGAGAAATCTATTCCCTATGCAGAGGCTAGTAAGATTATTCCAACAGCTTCCCGCAATTATGCCAACGCTGCCAAAACTCCAATTTCTCAGTCCTACCGCAAAACTGTGACACTTAAACCCAAGACCCATGCCCCTCTTTCCCCGTCTTATGATAAAGTTTCTCATCAACAGATAGTTAGTTCTCCCCTACCTTCACAGCTTAATGGCTGTGCTCTTAATTACAACAATGCTTCTTCTAATAATACCAGTTCTATTATTGAACTGCTTTTAAAGCTCTTACCTACTATTATTTCTTCTTCTGTTAGTTCCCAATCACCGTCCAACGTTGCCGATCAACTTATTACACTACTTTTACAAATTAAAAATGGCGTCTCGCCAAGTATTCCTACAGTGGAATGTGAGGAGCGTGTGGCATAAAAAGCACGACCTCATATTTCTTTTAAATAAATACAAGCCACTGGCTTGTTCCATAGCTGAGACTTGGCTCACCCCAAGTCTTAGCTTTCGTATGCCACACTTTAACATTCTCAGATGTGACAGATCTGATGGCTATGGAGGATCGGCTCTCCTTGTTAACAATCGGGTCCCCCTTTTGCCCTTCCCTTTGCCTTCGCTCACAGGTGACATGAGTATTGTAGCAGGAAGGGTGGAAGGCATTACAGTGTTTTCGATATACATTGCTCATCCTCATCACGAGTTTTTGACTATTTTAAAAAACATTTTTTCCAATATTCATGGTACAATTTTGGTTATGGGTGATTTTAACTGCCACCATTACAGATGGGGGTCCGAACGCTGTGATGCCTTTGGTGTAGCTTTGGTTGAGATCTTGGATGATCTGGATCTATGCATTCTTAATAATGGTTGCCCAACTCGCAGATCCCCTCCTGGTCAACAAAAAAGTTGTGTGGATTTAACTTTTTGTTCGGTTGAGTTGGCAGCTTCAACCCATTGGGAATGTACGACTTTGACGCATGGTAGTGATCATTACCCTATTGTTATATCTTTGGTTAATAAGACTTATTTAGAGAAAACTTCCCCTCCACTTTTGAAATATAACCTGTCCAATCCAGATTGGACAAAATTTGTATCATTATTGGAGGACAAAATTGAGGCTCTTCCAAATTTAAATTCAAGTTTATTAGATCCTTCTGGTCACTGCCATGCCAAAGGCTGTTATGAGGGATTTGTCACAGCCATTACCTCCAGTGCGGATTCATGCTTTCCATTGAAAAACAGTGCCCGTGACAAAATACCTTCTCCCCCGTGGTGGGATCCAGAATGCACTTCGGCAGTCAGGGATAGAAATGAGGCTGAACGGTGTTACAATGCAGATATGAGCACCGAAAATCTACTGACATATTTGCGGATAAATGCCAGATCCAAACGTCATCTTCGCAAGAAAAAACGTGCTGGTTGGGTTAAGTTCTGTACCTCCTTATCTCCCTCTACTCCTGTCTCGTTAGTTTGGAAAAACATCAACAGGTTTAGACGTGGGTGCTCTCCATCAGTCTCTTCACCGATCACTAGGGAAACAGCTGACCTTTTTTTTGACAAAATTGCTCCACCATATGTTCCTCTTTCTTCTGAATGTTCTATTAATATGTCCCTACAAAATGTTTCAGAGGATCCATTTGATGTGCCATTTACTTTGAAGGAATTGAATGTGGTATTGAGACATGTTCGGGACTCAGCCCCCGGTATTGACGGTGTGCCATATTCTTTTATTGTTCACTCTGGAGACAAGGCTAAACTCTACTTCCTTGACATCATTAATTTTTGTTACAATAATGGCTGGGTTCCTGATCAGTGGAAATTACAAATTATTATTCCCTTACTGAAGCCAGGCAAACATGTAGATGATCCGAACGGCCTTAGACCAATTGCTTTATCCTCAGTCTTGTCCAAACTATTGGAACACCTTATTAAAAATCGACTTGAATGGATAGTCGAAGCGAGAGATTTACTGCCGAATTACCAATTTGGTTTCAGGAAAGGGCTCGGTACTATGGATAGCGTTGGCGTTTTAGTTACGGATATTCGCTTAGCGTTTTCCAAAAACGAATCCGTTGTAGCCGCCTTCCTAGACATCTCCTCTGCATACGACAACGTTCTTCTTCCCGTACTCAGGCAGAAACTGCACCAGCTGAGTCTCCCGGTTAAGATGATCGAATGCATCTGTGCTCTTCTCTTGTCTCGTTCTTTGGTTCTGAGGGTCCAGGGAGAGGATTTTGATGTAAGACAGACGTGGAAGGGACTCCCGCAAGGCTTCGTGTTGAGCCCCCTTCTTTATAACCTGTATACAGTGGACATTGGCTCCTGCCTAAATAGTAACTGTCACATCCTCCAATATGCCGACGACTTAGTCTTGTATGTGACAGATTGCTCTATCATAGACGCTGCGTCATCCTTATCCCTCTCTCTGGACTCTCTGAACCAGTGGCTTTTAAGCCATGGTCTGTCATTATCGGCACCAAAAAGTTCGGCAGTAATTTTTACTCGTAAAAGATTAATCCCACATACAACAGTGGACATTTCGGGTTCTAATATTCCGATAGTTAATAAGGTTAAATTTTTAGGCGTTTTCCTAGATTCAAAATTAAATGGTAAGCATCATATTAATTTATTAATTAAAAAATGTGAAAAAGTGGTTTCGATTTTAAAGGCTCTCTCGGGTGTCTGGTGGGGTGCCCATCCTTACACTATGAAATTGGTCTATAACGCCTTAATTCGTAGTGTTTTAGACTATGGTACGTTCCATTTAGTTCCATGCAACAAGGGTGCTTTGGCAGGACTGGATAGGATTCAGTCAAAGTGTCTTCGGATCATCTCTGGTTGCATGAAGTCTTCTCCCATTAACGCATTGCAGGTTGAGTGTGCTGAACCTCCCCTGGCCTTGAGACGGCAGTATCTGGCCTCTCGTTTTCTGGCTAGGTTAATATCTAGATCTTCCCATCCCCTTTTAGCAAGATTGAATGAGTTAGATGCATTATGTAGAAGCTCAAATTTCTGGAAAAACAAAGAAATCCCCTTAATCATAAAAGCATTTCGTCAGATTCATAATTTAGCATGTCCAATAGAACAGAATCCCCGATTACCTCTTTTTAACTTTCCCTATGAAGTCTTATGTTTCACACCAAAAATTTTTTTTGACATCGGTATTTCCAAAAAGTCCCCTTCAGCGAATTCAGACTTCAATGCGGCGGTGGGAGAGCGTTGGTCCGGGTTTCAGAGGTTCTTTACAGATGCTTCAAAATTTAATGATCTCAATAGCATTGGTGCTGCGGTTTATTACCAAAGCTCCAGAATTATTCTGCAGTACAAATGCCCTGAGGAGTCTTCTGTGTTCACGGGCGAGTGTGTGGCTTTATTGGAAGCTTGTCTTTTCATAGAGTCACATCACAATATTGACAAAGCCGTTATTTTCACTGACTCTCTTAGCTGTCTGCAAGCCTTAGTACAAAACCCTTTCAAAAGTAAATTGCACAGTTCCCTTGTTTTAAAAATTAAAAAATCTTTATTATCTTGTGCTAGTAGTCAAAGGGAAGTTCAGTTAGTTTGGATACCTAGTCATTGTGGCATTAAGGGCAATGAGTGTGTTGATGCTTTGGCCAAAGATGCTTGCTCTTCAGCAACAGCTGATCTCACCTACAACATTCTTCAGGGGTATGACTTGCTCAGCCTTCCAAAGGCTAAGCTCCAATCCTCATGGCAGGAACACTGGAGTATCACTGGAAGGAAAAAGGGCAGGTTTTACTATGCAGTACAGCCAATAATAAAACCAAAACCTTGGTTCTATGGCTTCAAAAAAGCCTCCAAAACAATTATTTCTACGCTTTGTAGAATTCGCTTGGGTTTCTGTTGTACTCCAGTGTTTTTGCAAAAGATTCGTGTTCGAGACTCCTCTCTCTGTGAGTGCGGGTTGGAGGAAGGCACTCTGGACCACATCTTTTTTGAATGCTCAAACAACATCCCACCTTTAGATTTATATAGGCGCCTCCCAAAATTTAAGATCCCTCTTCCGACTAATTTTCCTTCTTTACTAACATACTCCTCTCCAGATCTGCATGTGGCGCTGATGACTTTCATCCGTCACAATAACATAAAATTGTGAATTACTCCGTATGTGTTGGTGTGGTATACGTGTATTTTATGTTTTAACAATTATAATATTTATTTATTTCTATTTTTTGTTTGTTTCAGTCCTGTACTAACCCAGCAAGTTGTATCAACTGGATCAACTAAATATTTTTCTGTTTTTTTTTTTTTTTTTTATTTTTTATTTATCATGCACACTTGTATATCTAGCTCACTTTAGACATTGGCAGAATAGTCGACATCGGCTTTGCTTGCCATTTTTTAAAAATAGAATAGAATAGAAGGTCTTACAGCACAAGTAAAGGAAAAAGTTCGAATTCAGATTCAGATTCAGATTCAGATACTTTATTTGCTCAAACATGTGTGTACATACAATTATATAGAAAATAAAATAAAAATGCATGCAAGGTGTTAATAGGTACATGGAGATGTGCTAACATGTTTACCATATTGTCATGGTGTGCAAATGTTGATATGTTTGGATTTAAAAAAATAAAAAATAATAATAACAATAAAAATGCTGACATAAATAAATAACATTAAATTGATTGATTACTTTATCAATTCATATAGAAATAGATGGTGGCAACATTACAAAATTGTCAAAGATTCAATTATTAAAATAAAAAACTAAAAAATATAATGTCAACGTTGGTCAAAAATATTATCAAAATCATTATTACATTACATACATTAAAGATTAAATTAATTTAAATATAAAAAAAAAGCATGTCAATTCAAAATGATTCGATTAAAAATTCTTAATTTGTAGTTTTATCACATAAGAAATTTTTTTTTAAGAATTACAATGTTAAGTTTGTTTTTGGGATATATTCTTTTCAACTACATACTGAACCCTTCATTGTGCGTATTCCGACACGCACTTGGCCGGTTTTATTTTTACTGAAAGTGTACGGATTGACAGACAACGCACAGCCTAAACCACTGAGGAAGGTGAAACCTAGGTATTATGTTCTTTAGTTGTAGAGGTGGACAAATTAAGATGCAACATATTTATGCAGTACTAGCTTTTGATGTCGGAAATTATACTTCACAGGAACGCTACGATTCGAAAAGTCTAAAGCAAAAAAAATGCTAAAAATGAGTTGTCGGTTTCCTGTAGTGCCCGAACTTTTAGGCATGTTCATAAAGTGTTCTTGGATTTAAAAATAAATATTTCCGGAAATACCAAAAACCATTGAGTTTGAAGATCTTAAAACAAATTGCGCTTTTCATAACCTATATTAATCTAAAAACCCAATAACCTAGGTATTCTTTTTAACTTCACCAGGGCAAACTTAGCCAACATATTTCCGAAGAAAATACCCACCTCTAGCCCGCGAAAACTCCTGAAATTAAACCACAAACGCTCTTAATATGGCAATACCACCACGCAATATCTCGGACCGCTCTACGTGACACGAATCGCACGAATCTAGTCGTAAATAGTTTATGAAACCGATACAGTAAATTGGTTTCGTTTGCTAGCAGATGTACGGAGGTAAATCTATATCGAAAAGGTCAAAAACTATAATATTTTTTCTTGGGATTGATATTTATTGGAGCAGGACAGGCTGTTGACTATTTTAGCGCCATAGCTGCTGTATATTATCTTGGAGTTTGAATGAATAAAATATTGCTAGTTGATTCGGTTAACATAGAATTGCGAGTTTGTAATTACCATTCACTTCGCAGTTCGCCGCTTTTTCACCACGACTACAAGTCTTGGCTTTTCTACTGGCTACCGGCACGGCGACCGCCCAGTAAGTACGCTGGGACACAGGCCTCCTCTGACGCGTGAGTGGGCCGTAATCCACCAAGCGAGCCCAGTGCGTGTTGGTAGATGTCACATGTCTTCGAATTTTTGGTTCTAGGACATGCCGGTTTGCTCACGATGTTTTCCTTCACGGTTTTGAGAGCAGTGGTGACGACATTATTTACAAAAAGTAAAGCGCCTGTCTGCGTTCGAACCCACGACCTACAACTCGTAAGTCAAGGCCGTTACCACTGGGCCGTTTAACCATTTTCTATTCGGCTCCACTACTTGAGGTATTCCACAGCCTTCACGTTGGTCAACATTGTCCTTATGTTCGGCAACCTTCTTCTACTTACTACTGTTCTTTTTACGTACTTGGTGGATGGAAAAATGGACCAAATACATAGACTTTTCCACTAGCCAGCCACGGTAGCGTCTCCAATTCAAAAATGTTGCCTCAATCTTTGACTAGAGTCTGTCAAGCGAGTCGTGTCCAACGAAAAAGGAGGCCAAAAATAAAAATCTAACATGCGTCAACACTGATATAGTACGCTGAAAACATGTTTGATACTTGAATTTTTGTACATAAAAAATTTCTTTAAAAAGTGCATTTCAATGTAGGTATTTATTAGTCACAATTAGAACTAAAATCAGAATCTAGAAATTCAATGCCTTCTTGTGAGAAATCACTGTCAGTATCATGACGCACAAAAATTATGAAGGGTTCCAACTCCGTATCGGTTATCCTTTGTTTTCTAGATGAATAGTGTGATCTGTGCATTTGTCCATTAAATATATTTCTTTTCGATTCTTCTTTAAATTTCCATTAATACAAATTAAATAATTGAGCTAAAAGTATCAAAATGCTGTAGCTTAGTAGAACAGAAGTTGTGACAATCTGTTTGACAGATAATAGTATTGCCATTATAAGAAATCAGCTAAATGGTCGTGGACACGACTCGCTTGATAGACTAGCAGTCGAAGTCCCGGGGCCTTGCCGATGCAGAGCAGTGGAAAAACATAAAATAACAAACAAATGACGACACGAAATCCATTTAACACATTCGTGTGCTATTCAGCAGTTGTTCTTTTCATGATAAATATACTAAAAACTCTGCGAATGTTTACGTCGAAACATTTACTCGAACGTTTCGTCGAATGACGAGTCGCGAGCACGATTGTATAAATCTCGTATCACAGTAGATGACTGGTACGGATTCTTTGTCCATTAATCTGTCGTAGCGACATTTCAAAGCGACCGAAAATACTCGCTGACACTCTTTTGATTGCTTGCAATAGGTCAGTCAGTTAGTAGAACTATTAGCGCTAAATTCGAAATGAGTAGGTTCACAGATTAGTTAACAATTTCCGGGACACTGAACGAGACACAATAGAAGTTTTATTTTTATTACGTCCATGGGCGTTTAGTGTCCGGTAAAGTGTTCTGCATAATTCATAGCATAATTCATATCATAATTTTTCAGGCCAAGACGTCCACTGCTGGACATAGGCCTCCCCCAAGCACCGCCACTTCGAGCGGTTCTGTGCTTCCCGCATCCAGCGGATTCCTGCGGCCTTTACAAGGTCATCGGGTCCACTTTTTTTTTTGTGGATGGGAAATCATCAAATGACTTCTCCCGCACTGGGCGGAGCAGACTTTTACTGACTAAAACCCATCCGTGTTCCTTCAGTTGACTATGCCAGGGCCATGGTATCTCTTTCGAACAACCCGCGACCCCGGTGGCATCGGTCTACCTTGTGGGAATTCATAATTAATTCACCTTAGTTCATATACCTAATAAAAATCTTAAATTCATTCACTGACAAACAACCCACAGCCTAAACCGTTGGGCCTACAAGCCCTAAGGGCTTAAATCCCCTATTTAACCCCTTAGGGCTTGTAGGTATAAAGGTTTGTACTTACTACTAAGGTTTCAAAATTAAAGTTAGTCGATTCATCGTGTTTTGGATACTCGCCTTCTAAGGCTCATGAGAAGTTGCTCACGGGAAAATCTAATCAGGCTTATGCTTGAACAAAATACTATTATTTAATTAACAATTGCTTGCTCCACTTACAGCAACTACTAGGCACTACAATGATTACACAAAATAAATTAATTAATCAATTGATCATTGATGTTTATTATGATTATTTTTGATTACTACTATGATTATTTCTGTCCACTAACAACTTGCAACTATAAAAAATATGTCACTCTATATTTGCAGCCAAAAAGTAAAAATCATGAAAATCCTCTCTATTCACGCGAAATCGGATGTTTTATTGTGAATAATCTTTGTGACGGGTTTTATCCGAACCCTGTATGGTAATTTATAGAGGATCATCTATTTTATTGCGTCCGCTATGGCCAATCGGAGCCATTTGGATTTGTTTATCTTTTATAACAGCGTGAGTTTGAAATAGGAAGGTGCTGTCATTCGGATCACTTCCAGCCATAGATAGGAGATAAGTTCATCATTTTTATATTTCTATACTTCCAGCCAAAGAAGATTGTGGCTTCTTTTGGAAACCTTCAAAAGGCACTGATATTAATAAGGGCTCGGTTAAATTTCCGAAAGCAAGATACATAAGTAAGTACTATTTTCGTCAGTCATAGAGTTCCCCGTTGAAACACCGTTTGACGACACGGCTGGCGCAGTGGTTGAGCGATTGACTGCTGCGCAGCATGTCGCGGGTTCGATTCCCGCACGGAACAAATATTTGTACGACCTACAAGTATTTGTTCCGAGTCTGGGTGTTTTTCTATCTCTAATATGTATGTATTTACAAAAAAAAAATGTATATATGTAGTTTATCAGCCATCTCGTTACCATAATACAAGCATTAGGTTGCTTAGCTTGGGACTAGATGGCGTTGTGTGAAATGTCCAAGGATATTTATTTAAAAAAAAAAAAAAAAAACATTTCTGACACCTGAACACGACTAAAGAGTTCCCCGTTGAAACATTTCTGACACTTGGGGGCCTACACCCTACGCACGAAGCCCGTACTTTCGGCCTTCGTTACGGGCGTTTCCTACTCCGTATCACCTACGGATGGATGATTGGTTCGGGATCCGAACGAAGTATGAATGACAACATGATTTACCAGTTATCCCTACTTCCGATGTGTTTTTACCTGTCCGAAAAATTTAACTTTTACACTTGTTTTGATGGATCGTAATGTCAGACGGACGGATGAACGGACGGACGGAAAGACGGGCGGACTTAGGGAGTAGGCCCCCTGAACACGACTAAAGAGTTCCCCGTTGAAACATTTCTGACACCTGAACACGTCTAACGGCCGAACCCAATAACCTACTAAGTATCAGTAAAACACAGATAGAGCTACTGATGATAGACAGTATAATTCTATCTGTCCTTAGGTTCCCTTCGTTCGTTCGTGTTCTTTTGTTTTATCTCTTAGATTATTGGGACGTTAAAAGCATAGATTTTATTAATAGCAATAATATTATAAACAAATCTTAATTACAATATAAAAGCTAATAATAAAATATATATACATGTACAAGTATATAATAAAAAGTAAAACTTTTTTACAAAAAACTAAACACCGTCTTCCAAAAAAAACACTACAAAGTGAAAAATAACTTTAATTTCGGAAGTCGGTGTCTTTGGATCTGTATTTTAGGTTTTGCCCCCGACTTCCGAAATCAAAGTTATTTTTCACTTTGTAGTGTTTTTTTTGGAAGTCGGTGTTTTGTTTTTTGTAAAAAAGTTTTTATTTTTCACTTTTTAGTGGGTCAGTTTCTAATTTATCTAAGTTACAATAACCCAATGTCAACTGCTCATCACGTTTTACAAAATATTGCTTTTCCCGATGCAGGTACGTTAATTGTTGAGGAGTTCTCCTAGTAAGAACCAAGAGAACTGGAGCTCATGGTAAAGTCACCATCACCATTATGCATTTTGACGAGCATAAACCATATTAAAGTAATTGAATCGCAACCTATGATATACTTAGATATAATTGAGTATTTCCGATGGCCATCTGCGGTCTTCATCATCAGTTCCAGTTCACCAAATGGTAAGTACCATTTGGTACCATTTCCGACAGCAAATGCACGAGTTACTATAAAAAATACCGAAATCGATATAAGTGTGCCCATAAAATTTGAGGGTGTCCCTCGATTTCCATGGGATCCCATCATCAGATCCTGACTTGATGATCATGGGGCCACTTGGGAAGTATACCCTTTCAAACAAAAAAAGAAAAATCCAAATCGGTCCACGCATTTTCGAGTAATCGGGGAACATACATAAAAAAAAAAACAAAAAAAGGTTCCGACGAATTGAGAACCTCCTCCTTTTTGAAGTCGGTTAAAAAAGGGGAAGAAACCATAGATAGATTGATAGACAGGTTGGTTCGGCCGTAACTAGAATCCTTGTACGTGCAAAATCCTGTTCGCTGACAATATGACACCATGCCATTTCCATTACAATTTCGGCTAGACACGGACTATGAAATTCGGTGTGTAAAAATACAAAATACACCTCACTATTTAGATACGGGTTGACGTGGTTGGTAGTTATGCCTTGTAATTCTTACGTCAAACTCCTTACATAAATGTCGTATTAAACAGTTGTTTAGCTTAAACAACTAATAAACATGGTTTTGTGTTATTAAGAACAATCTCTAATACTAAAGCAAAAAATAACTGTAAAGAAACGTGATACTGAAAATGATATTGGAAGTGACGGTAAGTAAGCAGAAAACGCGAGCGATCTTACAGATAAAGAGAAATATATACGAGTACATTACTTTTTTACATAACACGTTCTCCAGACCATTACTTACTAAACCAGCCATGAACAGCTTTCCGTCAACGCATATCCGATAATAATGTGAGAATTGTGTGAAATGTCCAAGTATATTTATTTATTATTTATTTATAATTATGAATGTAACTTTTTGTATATAGTTGGTGTTGAAGCCTACAAGTTGGTAACGTGATTTAAATAAAGAATATGGCGCTATTCCATTCGAATTTTAAATAAAGGGTAAGCTGGACTGTCGTTACCTTATCTAATTTATAGATATACATCCAGGGTACCTTGGGCATTTGCCTCGCTACCGCAGCCAGGAGGCACACAGTTATACTATCTACTGATATAGGTAACTAAGTTGTTTGGTTTTTTTTTTTTGTTTAGATTGTGTCTGCCTGGGTCGAAGAAATTTATTTCCTTTCTTTCTTCTTCTTCGGCAGAAGACGAAAGAAGAAGATGAATGTAATAACTCACATTTTTACCAGGTTTGGCTATTTAGCCTACATACTTCTCGCCGAACGCAAATGTAGCGTGCCTTTTCCATTTTCTCTGATATCGGATGCAATGCTTGGACACTAGCCAGTGGCAAAAACTGATGAATGGCTCAGAAAATTACTAAAAGTGGGTTTTCTTGTGAAGCGGTTACAAACGTTACACAAAACAAAATCATTATAGGTATTAGCTTTAAACATCAATCATTTTGTGTTTTTAAAATTCCTATACAACCAAATATTTACGGTTAAATCATTTGGATTTTCCGTATGTGATATTTGACTATATTGTCTACTGCTGTGACTTGTGACTAAAACCGAAACATGATTATGTACTTGAAATTTTTCGATGGAAAAAAATTCCAAAGTAGCGCCGTCAATTTTCTGTTTTATACGATTATACGTAAACAGTTCCTTATTGTGAAGTATAATTTGCTTTAAATCGAAGGTATTTAAATATATTAAGAACTTACTAAGCTAAAAATTGATTTAAGTATAGCATTTTGTCATAAATCTACATTTAAACGAATAAATTCCGGTACTGGCGCGTCAAACTAGACAGCTATAATGCCATTTCACTTACACACTTCGATAAGCCTACGATAAGATTTTAGACTACATATCTAAGCCACGCTCTGATATATAGTCTAAAATCATCATAATAAACACCAAAACACCTAAAAAATCAAACCAGCAAATAATACCAACCAAAGTAATAATGTACTCCATATTTCACCAAATTTTGCAGGAAATAAGACAAACTTGACACAGAGTCTGCTATATGGCAGTGCTTAGTAAAAATCTCCCTGAATGACTGTTCCAGCGGATTATTCTGCAAGTTATTAAGGTAGACGAAATATGCTCTGTGGATATTTAAAATCGTCTCAGACAGTATGGCGGATTTTTATGAGGCATATTCTGTAGTGAAATATTTTACCTGTACGAAGTTTATGTAGGTCATAAGCATTGTTATGGACTGTATTTGTTATTACTTTGTTTTTCGTAAGAGTTAATTTCAGGGCTGTTTGATCAAGGGGACTACACAGGACCTAAAGCGCGACCACGGTCAAACTGAATCGAAAACAAAGAGAAGCGCGATTTATACAACGCTGGTAATTTATTGCAAAATATAAAACAATTATCTATTTACAAAAAATATATACATTGCACTAAAAAATTAAAACATATTACTTACGTTAATATGTTGCTTGTAGAATAATCTGACAAAAAATTTGAATGATTGCATTACTACGAGTATATTAGCATGGTTTTTAATCGTTGAAAGAATAACTCCCTCTCGAAGAGAGGAGGCTGGTGTCCCAGCAGTTTGTCAACATTATATTCTAATTAATGATCATGCTGAACAGTTGAGGACGCGTTGAATTGACCACAGAGGCTCATTTAATGCTGATGCCAATATGTGATTTATTTTTTTTCATTTTTTTTGCGTACGTCTGGATTTTAGAAAAACAAAAGATTTCAAAGGCTTCCAGTCTTATCGGAAGGAGCTGGATACCAGGATTTTATACGGAGCGACTGCCTATCTGACCTCCAAAACACAGTTGCAAGGTAATATGATATGGCGCTTCTGGCGACCCGTAACGACTGTCAAAGGTCCACGAATGACTGCCGACACCAACGGCTTAACGTGCTTTTCGAACCACGGAAGGGTCTTGGTATGAAAAGATGGTCACCCATCCACGAACCAATGGTGGCTAGCATAGCTTAACCTGATCGATCGACCCGTGCTACATTGCAATATAAAAAAAAAAATAATGTCACATCAATACGCGCCCAGTACATACTACCTACAAATAAAATTTACGCCACGTATTACCCTCGCATTGCCTTCAAAAAGATAATTTTTTAACGGATCGATAGCTCCTACCGGCTGTGCTGCTCAGCCAAGTGGAAGTTCGATAAAAAAACGGCCGAATAAAACGTGCCCTGTGAAAATGGCTTAACTGTGGATGTGTCGTGAGGGACAATGCGAGGCAGGTGTTAGGAACATATTGGTGAATTCTTTGAAGGAGAAGGAAGAAGAATGCAGTGGATTAGACTGATGCGATTGTTATAGGTGTTGACTTCATTGGTATAATAAAAGTAAAAAAAAAGAAAAGAAAGAAAAATTGTTTATTAAACAAACAGTTAAGTACCCCTTACAGTTTGTTTTTTTTTTTGTTTGTTAACCGACTTCTAAAAAAGGAGGAGGTTCTCAATTCGGATGTTTGTATTTTTTTTTTTTTTTTTTATGTTTGTTCGCGCATAACTCCGTCGTTTGCCAACCGATTTGAAAAATTATTTTTTTGTTGGAAAGGGTTTACTTCCCAAATGGTCCCATTTTTGTCAAAATCCAGTTCTGATGATGGGATCCTGGAGAAATCGAAGGAACCCTTCAAATATTATAGGCACACCTATAGCGATTTGGGTATTTTTTATAGTAACTCGTGCATTTGCTCTCGGAAAGCACCACTTGATGAAGTGGAACTGATGATGAAGACCACAGATGGCTACCGGAACTACTCAATGATAAATATTTCATGAGTTGCGATTCGATTACTTTAATATGGTTGCTAAGCAAAGCAATTTCCGCTCGTCACACAATGCGTGTGGTGAGTGGTTGTTGAGGAGTTCTCCTGGTTCTTACCAGCAGAACTCCTCAACAATTAACGTCCCAGCATCGGGAAAAGCAATATTTTGTAACATGTGATGAGCAATTGACATTAGACTATAATTGTAACTTATACAAATTATAAACAGACCCACTAAAAAGCGAAAAATAAAAACTTTTTTACAAAAAAAAAACCGACTTCCAAAAATCACTACAAAGTGAAAAATAACTTTGATTTCGGAAGTCGGTGGCAAAAAAAAAGAAAGTAAATAAAAAACGAAAGACACCGACTTCCGAAATCAAAGTTATTTTTCACTTTGTAGTGATTTTTGGAAGTCGGTTTTTTTTTGTAAAAAAGTTTTTTTATTATTATTTTTTTGTTTTTGTTTATCAGACTAACAGCCAGTTTCTTCATCAAAAGTAACAGCCAAAGTAACGTCACACAGTCAAGGTAACGGTTAATTTTGTGTCTTCACAATTTTACTGATTACTTTAGTTGTAATTGAAGAAACTGACCGTTAATAACCCGTGTTTAGTTTCGTGGCAAACAATACCTTATTAATTAAAACAATACCTAACATTTTAAAGGAAAGCCAAAACCTTGCTGAAGGCTAATAATAGAATGGGTATGGGTACATCAATTATAACTGGAATTAAGAACCTTGGCACGATCACAATACTCAATATTGTTCGTCAGTCAAAGCGAAGGCCATGTAGCTAAGTAATAACAGCCGCACGGGTCGATATCAGGTTAAGGTACGCATGCCACGGTCGGTCCGTGGATGGGTGACCATCTTTACATACCGAGACTCCTCGTGCCTCGGAAAGCACGTTAATCCGTTGGTCCCGGCTGTCATTCGTGGATCTTTGATAGTCGTTACGGGTCGTCAGAAGCCCGAAAGTCAGTCCCAAGGGGTGTCGTATTACCCAGTAACTGGGTTGTGGAGCTCAGACAGGCAGTCGCTCCATGAAAAATAGTGGTATTCAGCCGCATACGGTTAGACTGAAAGCCATCCCAACATAGTTAGGAAAAGGTTATAGACAGATCAGACAATATTGAATTTACTCATTCTATTTACCTTCGCCAAGGAGTAATACGAACACAAAAATGGTTAATAGTTTATTTATGCAGTATTAGTCAGCAATGTGTCTGACCATCTTCAAAAACTATTGAAAGACATACAGAACTGTTACTGGATGAGTTTCGATATATGGATAAGGTTTACGTATTATGTTTCTAACCAAAACTACATCCATTATCTAACTACACAAACCCCTATAAAACAAACAAACTACTATCTCAATACAAAAGACATCAAACTTGCCAGTGCACAAAACTTTTAAATTACACAAAGTGGTGTCCTTAAATTATGATAAACGCTGTACAAAACGATCATTAATCTGTATTATCGCGGTTGAACACAATTAAGTGTAGGGCGACAATCAAGCGCTTGTTTTACAGGATTTTTCCTCAATCATTAGTTTTTTTCACGTCACTATACGGAGTGATTTATTGTGGTCTCATGATTGATTAAAATTGTGGTCGTAATGGTTTTCGTTTTTAATTTCGCTGACGGGGTTTCACTTTGTTTTGATTTTGTTGGTTTATTTAGATCTATTGTGCTTTCTATTAAACTTAATTATATAATACACGTCTTACTTATAGTTTGGAAGTCAACTTTCATTCCCGTTATTTTAATATGCAATAAACTTTTTTTTTATAATTTTAAAAGTGGGGATGCGCAGTACGGAATCCTGTTGCGTGACTGGTCAATTAGTCGCGCAACCAATCACGCAACAGGATTCCGTGCTGTGCATCCCCACTTTTTTGCCAACTTGTTTGAGCGCTACTGTATACAACATTAGTTTTTGTGTACACTAAACTCGAAAAGCCCCCCCTTTTCGAGTTTAGTGTACACAAAAGCTACATGTTTTCTGTAAAACATGTAGCACCACACAACGACTATTTCATAGCTTGGCTCTGTTTTCTTCTTTTCAGTACCTAATAGCAGTAATAATAAAAACGAAAGTGTTTAAGATTATTTTGATTGTTATACTGTCAAAAGAATTTCTGTGTGTGTGAATAACGATTTTTTTTTCGAAGGAGACAATAATGTCACTGTCGATGAAAAAGAACAACGGCCTTCAACAGAACCTACGTGTGATGCCTTACTTCGCTTTTCCAATCCACGCAACACATGCACTGGTACCACGTGCCACCACAGTGTGGTCACCGCCACACAACGTTAACGACTGTGGTCAACGGACACTCTTAATGGATAACGCTTCATCGAACTACAACTTGCCATCAGCATTAAATACCTGAAACAATGAAACAAATAGGTAAGTGTTTGTTAATTAAAACAATTAATGCTGTGCAGTATGTGGGTGATGGAGGCGGAGTCAAAAGGTGGAGTTGTAATGAATTTCGATTGATATTGACATTATTTTATTAATTTGTGGTGTTGCATGTTGAGGTTTTGGAAATTAAAACTTTACTGTAAAGCCCTGTATTTCACGATGTACGAAATTTCAATACTCTCAATCTATCTACAAAAATCGATGTGTGTTCCCTATGGATTCCAAAATGGCTAGAGCGATTTTGGTGTTTTCAGGTAAATTTTGGTGATCCTGTGAAGTTTGGTAGCGATCGGATCAACAAAAATTTTTTTTTCAACTTAAAAAAAGTACTAGGCTTACGCCCTCAGTCGCCGCAGGAGACGATGAATTCAAGATAGTTTTTCAATCATTAATTAGTACATATTATCCGACGACTAGGATTTGGATGAAAGGAACACTAACCTAACAAAAAGTACTACCTAACATAAGATAGATGTACTCTCTTGTTCACTGAACGAGTTCGCAAAAGTTACTTTACACGTTTTATGTTATGGTAATGAGTTGAATGTATAAAATTGATTGTATTGTTTTTTAATTGTTTTATTAATGTAAATTTGAATTGAATTTATTGTATAATCTTTGAATTGAAATGTATTTGTAATTATCTTTATTAATTAATATTATTTTTTTCCTACACTATCGCATTGGGTTACTGTAATGATAGCTGTATGTATGTCTGTAATAAATAAATAAATAAATAAATAAATAAATACTAGGCTTGTATGAATTCAAGATACGTTTTTCAATCATTAGTACATTATTATCCCACGAATAGGATTTGGATGAAATTTGGCACACTAACCTATAACAAAAAGTACTAGGCTTACATGAATTCAAGATACGTTTTTCAATCATTAGTACATTATTATCCGACGACTAGGATTTGGATGAAAGGCACACTAACCTAACAAAAAGTACTAGGCTTGCATGAATTCAAGGTAGTATTTCAATCATCGACCACAAGTCATTTGGCAGAGCTATAGATAATTAAGTAATGCTACCCGTGCAAGCCGGGGCGGGTCGCTAGATATAACATCACAACTTCATAATGTTCTCAGCATTTTCTCAAGCATGATTGCGAAATCAAGCTAAACAAAATAACACAAAAAATGTTTAATCATCGTTTTAAAAAGTAAAAGCTGTAGTTTATTCAAGCCATTAAAAATTAGGTAAGTACCTATATACACTGATAGCAAAAAGAACACGCGAACAGTGTCCAATACATTTGGAACAAAGTGAGCGGAGTGGGGCGTGCCCCGTCAAACGCACGCGCCCATTATGCCCCCGCCCTTAGTAATAGTAGGATGGAAGTTAGGAAAGATTAGCGGGAAAACATGGAACCTGGATCTGACGCAGAATGTCCCATTCGTAAAAAGTCCCACTGTCGCAGAATGTCCCATTCGCACAATGTCCCATTCGCACAAAGTCCCATTCGCACAAAGTCCCATTCGCACAATGTCCCATTCGCACAATGTCCCATTCGCACAATGTCCCATTCGGGAGTACCAGTCAAAAAACAAACAATGTGTTTATTACCTACTCGACCTGATGTTTTTAGGGTTCCGTTCCAAAATGGTAATAAAGGAACCCTTATAGTGTGACTCAGTCTGTCTGTCTGTCTGTCTGTCCCTCTGTCTGTCTGTCTCTCTCTCTGTCTGTCACAGCTGGATATCTCAAGAACTACTAATGCTATCAACTTGAAATTTGGAACAGTTTTACATGACTTATAGGCCTTGCGCTGCGTTAGGCGTGCGCACGGCGCGGGCGCCCGCGCGGCGTGCTGTTTTCATGTAATCTCATAGATCAGCGCAGCGCAGCACACATGAAACAGTACGCCACGCGGGCGCCCGCGCCGTGCGCACGCCTAACGCAGCGCACGGCCTTATCCAACTATTTTGCAAATAAGAAAGAAATAAAAATATTTTTATTTTTATTGCAAGAGGGACTGAAAGGGGGTCTTAAAAATTTAAAGTAGCTACTAGGGCATGTGGGGTATCATATGAAAGAACTCTGTTTGCACATTCTCAAACATTTTTTAATTTTTTTAGGCCGCACAGTTTTCGACTTTTGATGAAAAATTTAAAAAAAAAATACCTTTCTTATCTCCGAAGTTTGTAAAGAGAAAAATCTGAAATTATTCTGTGTGATAGAAGTTTATGTAAAGATTACAGGAAAAATAAAACGATGTCTCTAAATAGCACACTTTTTCAGAAATCGGAACGGAACCCTCGGTGCACGAGTCCGATACTTGACTTATGTAACCTCATGTGACGGCAAAACATGGAGAACTAACTTTTATGACAACATCTATGAAACCAATCTACCCATGTTTGCAAAGGAATAAATTATTATGATTAGCATATCAAGGAAATGCCATAAAGACATTTCATAATTTAGGAGTTTTAACAGACAAAATACTTAGGACAAAGTTACTTTATCATTTTGGTCGACCTTGAACTGTACCTACAAAATTCATTTTTATATCGATATTTTTTTACCGCACTAATAGTACGTGATAAATGGTGTAGAAATATTAGCAGTGTGACTAACAGTAAAAAAAATCCTGTTAGTCACACTGGTGTTACAACTTGGTGTGACTACGAGTCCGCACCCAATGGGACCACCTCGAGAGTATACCCTTTCAAACCAAAAAAGAATTTTGCAGATCCGTCTATACAACGTGTAACGTTAAATGCGCAAAACCTCTTAAGGGGTCATTGTACTCCTCATTACGAACAACTTTTACTATGGGACCAAACCTGAAATCGCGAAAAAAAATCAGCTGTTCAGAACATCTATGTTCGCATAATTCGTCAAAATGTACTGAACAGCTGATTTTTTTTTCGCGATTTCGGGTTTGGTCCCATAATAAAAGTTGTTCATAATGATGAGTACAATGACCCCCCAAGAGGTTTTGCGCATTTAACGTATATGACGAAGTTATGCCCGAACATACATACATACAAAAAAAAAAAAAAATAGAAATATCCGAATTGATAACCTCCGTCTTTTTTGAGAAGTCCGTTAAAAACAAATTTCAATTGGTCGATGGAGCACCGACGCCTTCGACATACACACAGCGCCATTTAGTTTCTCTATAAGCAACAAGTTTTGATATACTAGGTAAATGATTGACGTATTTTACGCATAATATACAAGTTTATGCGAATAGGACCTTTTGAGAATGGGACCTTGTGAGAATGGGACCTTTTGAGAATGGGACATTTTGCGAATAGGACGTTTCGCGAATAGGACATTAGTTTTCACGGTGACATTTTGCGAATGGGACATTCTGCGTCAGATCCCTATAGACTTTTCATTGCTATAGTATAGTTAAAATCTCGCTGCAGACTTGGTCATAAATCATAATCGGAGTAGGGATGTGCGCTAGTTGCGCGCGCTCAAGGCCATTATCGATAACAGATGATGACGATGACTCAGACGAAGAATTTTAATTTTCTATTTTTAGTTTTATATATAAGTTCTTTTGTTTATATATTTAATATGCTTTGTAGTAAAGGAGTTGTCCGCTTTTTCTATGGACGTTGGTTTTTTATTACTCAATAATTCCGATGGGGATTAGTTAAATATATTTGGATAGACAACCCAAAAACTAGTGGTTCGGGGTATATCGTACATTTTTAAACATCGCCAATTTTGAGAAAAATCGTGTTTTATTTTATTGTGAATTTAGTCGTAAGCAGAACAAGCCTTTCTGTGAACGTGAAACGTTAAAGTGAACACGCCCCAAAAAAAAATTAGTAACTTGTGAAAATTGACACAAGATACTGTCATTGTCACTGTCAATCAATATTTGATGTAAGAGTATGAATGACAATGTATACAAAACGTTAATTCAGATTATTTAAAATGTAATATTTTCAGTCAAAATTGTGTAGCATAATGCTTTTAAAACTGAAAGCGCACTTTATATTATGATTAAGGCTTCTTGGAATGTTCATGTCATGTGCAAGTTGCATTAAAATACTAAGACCCCGGTTGTCAAGATGTGTTTACGTAAGACCTTTCGGAGATGTATCGACTGCCTAGAGTTGCATGGCTCAATCATGACCTTTACTGCCGATTATTTGTGCCCGACAAATACATCGGACACCGTCAGAGCCCTGGGTACAATCTGTTTGCGCAACTGCTATCCAAAACTGTTGCCAGAGCTGAATGTCCAGTCTGTCGTACTTTATAGATGCTAAATGCCATTCTGACAACACATCCTAATAGGGATCTTTTTGTGGATGAATGGAGTAAAATTATGTTTGTGAGGGAAAGTATGCAAGAGAGTCCACTGTTCCATGTTAGTTTTAAATTAAAAATTATATGCAACATAACTATATCTGTCAACATAAAAATTGTTTCTATGTTTTAATGTTATTGGTGTTGTTCCGTTTTAATTAACGATAAATAAATGTTTTAGCATAGTACACAGGCCACTGATCAAGAAAAATTTTTAATTACTTATGAGAATTCCTTTTTATGACTTGGAATCGAGATTGGAAGTGGATGCTACTTATGCTACTTCTAAACTAAATTAATATCCTTTAATTGGATGCAAGTGTTGATAATTTTCCTGCCCTTATCTTAATTTGTTTGGAGTCTCGCAACATGTCTTCATCTTCCATACTTCTCTATTAGTCGTCATCTAGGTAGTCTCCCTTTCTATACATTTATCATCTTTCACGCAGTCCATCCATCGTTTTTTTGGTCTTCCTCGACTCGTATAGCCATCCACATTCATACTCAACACCAAACATTTTCCTCATTCCTCCACATCATAAATGCTCATACCATGACAACTTATTTCCACACAAGTTTTCAGTCACCGGTGTCACTTTGAGATTTCCTATTATATACTCATTTCTTATTCTATCCACTGGTGTAACCACACATCTTGCTTAGCATGCTCATCTCAGCTGCATGCAATTGCCTTTCATTCATTTCTTTTGTGGCTAAACAGTCAGTTAGGTTTTGTTATGAAATAAAACATTTTAAATATATAATGGTGGCGATACCAGGTCAGCCCGGAGCCCCACCATAATTAAACAATTGAAACATGATAAATAAATGTAATTAAATTAATTCTATTATTAATTAGTGATCATGACCATGAGTCAGTAATTCAACAGTAGCTATTGTAAATAGACTTGGGACTTTACATAGCTCACTAGCATTTTGAGGTGTGAAATATTTGTTTACATTAAAATAATAAACCACTTATTTCAGCCTACAATGGCCCATAGACATGTTACAATCGAACATAAATACATTTAAAAAGTATAAAACAAACCTTATAATAATATTATAGCTTAAAACTTCACTTCACTAGCTTATCCTTGCGCTGACTTGTGATACTTTTCTGCGGAAGCGACTGAACGCCACGTCCTGCGGACAAGTCTTCTTCCATGACGACGGACAGATAACAATTTGGTAGTCGCACTACAAACGCCTTGAAGTCAATAAATTAACTTGAAGTTGACGTTGCGGCGTGACTCTAGTAACTGCACCCTTGTCGTGTACCTCGTCTTCTGGCGCATATACTTCTCGATGTCCTCCGCCTTAGTGGTGGTGTGGTGGTGGTGTGTGTAGACGGAAGATGTAGGTACACGGTGTGTTCGGTTTCGCGGCACGCAAGCTCACTTCGGGATCCGTAGGAGCTTTGCCGTAACGGTTCTTGTTGGTTCGCGATCGGCGCTTCCTCCTTTGCACTGTCACGAAACCCTCATCATCAGCCCTGTTTGACGGCTTTTTTTGCATAGTTTCTTAATTGGAGCGCGCGGTGATGCTAGCAAAATACTTTTATTTAGTTTCACCAGGACTGGAGACACTGACCTTTTCATGAACTCAACCAATGATTGGGTCAGTGGGTCGTCTTAGGGGCGGATTGAAATTGTGACCCATTGGCCCTCATCGTAATATAATTTTACCTATTATATAAAATAAAATATAAATTGAATACGACAGCAACAGTGACATACTATAAGGAATAAAAATTCAACAACCACTGAATACATTATTTGTCCACTAACCGCCATCCATTCTATTTGGTCGTATTATTTCTTGATATTGACTGTCCTGTCATATTCTGATAATTTTTAACATACCGATAACATACATGCGTGTGGTGTGAGGGCCACTTTATTGAAACTCTTTGAAAATATGCTTAGGATTTAGTGAACATTCCCAAACAATTGTGAAAGTTGGAATCAGATTTTGTGAAAGTCAACTTTGCGAGATATGGACTGTAAAGTGGGGCCCTCAGTTCTCACATAGAGGATTGAGGGCCCGCCTGTACTTGACAAACTATGGACACTACAGATAAAGTCTTTATGCCAAAATCTAAGCTTATACCAAACAAAATTTGTGAAAACAAGATATTATCGCAAAACACTGTCCTACTTGGTATATCTTCGTTCAAAATGGGCCCTCAATCCTCACACACGTAAAAGTTTATCACGCAAATACAATGAAACCATTAACTTATAACTATTGTTTGTAATCCTATAAGATACTAAATAAATTGTGAAAATTTGTGAAAGCAAGAGCAGGTCACCATTTCTTGTTGTTTGAAAGTTATGACCTTGACAAAATCCGGGCCCTCAATCCTCCATTTATTTTGTTTTCCGTTTGAATACGCTTATCGTATGAAAGATTAGACAAATACAAAATAGTCTCTTTTTGTGAAAAAAATTGTGCAACAAATTGATGTTATTTGTTACTAATAAGAATAACGATTAAACTAAAAATCTTAATAGATACCGAAATCAACTATTTTTGAAGTGTGTAGCAGGGTAGGGTGACAATACTTTCATTTTAATACCTGGATTGGTACAAACGGCACAATCAGATGGCCTGCGAGATCGCCAGATCTCACCCCATTAGATTTTTTTTAGTGGGAATATGTAAAAAATCAAATTTACATGAAATCTTATGCGAATGACAACGAGTTGACAGTTGAAGTTCAGAATACGATTTATAATATTCACCACAACACTTTATTAAAGGTTACTAGAAATGAATTCGTTAAAAGAATAAATTTGTGTATCCAAGAGAATGGAGCCCATTTCGAGCAACTAATTAGTTAGTTTACCATTTTTTGTAAAAAATTAAATTAATTTAAGATTTCCTGGTTTTCCTTTCATTTAATTTATCATGTTTGTTAGAGAGATTTCATCCTTATAATTGACCCTAACGATCGATGCAATAAAAGTACAGGGTATAATTGTTTCAGATTTTAGCCGGTTCGATTCCCGGTTGTTGAAGAAGAGAAATTTCGAAAATCTTTGAATGCAGTTTGCTTTCTATTCAAAAATAAAGGAATGTTTTGAGTAAAATTTTCTATCTGCATTATTAAGAGTACTTCCTTCCAGGTGTCATTACAAAATTCCACCCTGTATATTATAATACACATAGTTGTATGGGTAATTATCTTGGAGTAGTGAATGTTGATATTTAATTTTATTTAAGGATTATTATGTTCCAAACATTTTCACATAAAATCGAGGAATTTTGGAGTTCAACCTCATTAGTTTGTCTATGCGACTACTACAAAGAAAAAGTACAGTGATGTTCTTTTTATTATATATGTCATGTCAATTGATTGAGAAAACTACGAAAATAGTTACTAGAATTCTCTGTCTACGGAAATATTATTATAGTCATACAAATAAGTACATGTAAGTTTGTTTTGATATATACTCATCTGTTATGTTAGTGTAAAACCGCGAACTGCGGTAAATATTAGGATTTACGGGTAAATCCTATTATTTACCAAATCTCACCAGTAAAACCCCGAATTATTCTAAAACTATCTTTAATTTCGGACTTTTACCGGTATTCAGTCGGTAAACCCTAAATTTTACCGCAGACACCGGTAAGGCCCTGCACGCACTCCCGTGCCGTGTGGGAGTGGCGCGAGGAGGCAAAACGCCGGGGCGTAACTCCGCTGCCGCGAGAAATTACGGCACAGCGGACAGAGCTCCGGCGGGATCATGGCGACATGGAGAGTACAAGTTTCAAGTTTTCACTTCCGTTTTCATCGGAAGTTAACATCGCAAAAGTGAAGGAAATAGTGACTGACAATACTCATTCAAGTTTGAGAGAGGTATCCGCTGAACTTTCTGTGTCTCACAAGTCGATCCGTACCATTTTAAATAATCACTTGGCATGACCAACGTTGCCGAGCGGCAACATGGGTCTTACCATGGGTCGGATTGGAATTGACTTGTTCTAGCATGTCCTCAGCGACTCTTGTGCGATTGAGTTTTTGGAGAAAATTGAGGACTTTTGGGACTAACCGAGCGGCATAGTCCCAAAAGTCCTGAACTTTCTCCAAAAACTCAATCGCATAAGAGTCGCTGAGGGCATGCTAGAACAAGTCAATTCCAATCCGACCCAGCATTCACGAAACGCATTGTTACTGGTGACGAGACGTGGGATTTCGAGTTTGACATGCAAACTAGTCAACAAGCTTCGGAGTGGCGCCATCCAACTGAACCGAAACCGAAAAAACCACGCCAAAGTCGATCAAAACACAAAGTCATGTTGACCGTTTTCATTGCTTATCGCAGTGTTGTGCATTCGGAATTTTTGTTGGAAGGTCAAACAGTAAATAAAGAATATTATTTGAGCGTTATGCGGCGTTTAAGACAGCAAATTCTACGAAAAAGGCCAGATTTGTGGAAAGAAAATTCTTGGATTTTGCACCACGATAATGCGCCTTCGCACAAGGCCATTGGTGAACGAATTTTTGACCAAAAACTCAACAAATACCATCGAGCAAATACCTTATCCACCAGATAACTGACCCCTATAGCCACACCCGCAGATAGCCGACTTCTTTCTTTTTCCTAAACTCAAATTACCACTTCGTGGCACCCGTTTTGTTCGGTAGAACACATAAATAAAGGAGAATTCGCGGTGAGAACTGAACTCAATTCCGGAAAAAGCGTTTAAGAGCCATTTCACAAAATTTTAATATTGCAGTCGTAGTAAAATAATGCGTTCACGATACGTGAGCTCGGACATCAGCACCCTAATTGCGTAACACACTATCGATCGGAATCTGAATTATTTTGAAGCAAATTGCTAGTCCATTGCTTCATAAGTTCGAAAAATTTGTCTGCTTGACAACGTAAATAACGCAATGAATGTTGTTGAACTGTCAAAATGTAAAACGATTCCGATCAATAGTATATTACGCAATTAGGGTGCAGGAGGCGGGAAAAAATGACACAGGTCCTTCCTCGGTGGGCACTCGCGCTGTAATAATCGGTGTCCGCTTATGCAACGTAATTTATTCTAATTTAGAGTGATGTTAATAACGTTATTATGTCTAAATAAATGAAGGGATTTTAATAAAACTTTAGAATTAGTTTTGTACAACATAGTTTATTTTGACATGTTTTTTTATATGTAATTACGCGTTATTCAAACCAAAAAATCGTGATTAAATAGCGGTATAAAACGTAAAAATTGCCCCGAGACTTTATTTTTTTACTAATTAATGTTATTAATAATCGATATTCAAGTACATTAAAAGTCAACAAAATTATAGGTATTTCTGATGCTTTATGTATTTTTAAAAGTAAAATTTATGAATGTTAATGATAGATTTATGAGTCTGAAATTGACTCTGCGATGATTTTTCTGCAAACTAGTTGTGGGAGATTAATCGCCACAAAGTAAACAAATAAGTTTTTGTAAATGTGTTACAATAAGATTCAATACGAAAGATTGGTCTTTCAATGTATTCAACAATGTCAGAGTTTTACCTAAGATGGTAAATTAGGCGACTAAATTTAAACTTTAGCGAGCGTGACGTACGCTCCCGCGTTAGTTTGTCCACTGGCGGGCTAGTGCGGGGGTGCGGGCGGAGGTGTATACTCCCGTTGCCGCGCTTAAGTGCACGTTCACACACATTATATAAGGCCGCGTTACGTAGGTAATTAATTATTTTTATTGTTAAAATTATGTAAATACATAATTATTAATGTCGCGAATCATATTTTGACTAAGATACAACCTTACACTGACCTTAACGTGTTACCACGAGTGCCCAAAAATAGTTTTGTTTTTTTTATTAGGGTTTTAGGATTTTTTTTTTTATCTAGTAATTTATAAATAGTGAATAAAAAGTTTAATTTTCACATTTGTTGTTTTAATGCTTGTAACATCTCCATTCTAGCCTGTTACTTCTTGTAATACACATGTGGCGGCATCTACATCGCCACATACGAACTACGCATCACAAGGACATGACGTCCCGCAACCTGCATCGCGCAATGAGAGTTTACCGCGCGACTAGCATATAGGTATACAACAACCCCACATTAACCGTGGGGCAGTTGCCCACCAGAGACAACACCCATCTGGTCGGAGGGTCCTCCCTTTTCAATAAAGGATGAGTGAACTTTACACCCTGTTCCTCATGACTCTATACACACAATACGTATGGACGGTAAAGATTTTGATTTTAAAGTGAAAGCTATACCAGCAGTGCGATTCTGTAACCATCTCACCGTGAAAACTTAGGCGAAGTGAGCGTGGAGTGAGCTGTCAATAGTGTCAATTCCTAGCAAAAACAAACTCACTTCACGTAAGTTTTCACGGTGAGATTTTTACAGAATCGACCGGCTGCTCTAAGAGATACACTGATCAATTAATAGTTGACACTTTTTTAATTCACACAGCCGAATGACGTCATAAAATGGCGGCTACTATTTCATGGTTTGAGAAAACATTAAAAAAACTTTGAATTTAATTTTAAAATTTATATTGTTATTGAACTAAAACTAATATTTTCCGACTGCTTTTTGCCTAATCTATCTAAATAATATATTTTAAGATTTTTTCTCATATAGAGTAAAATACCGTATCGTGGTCACCCTATTTCCTAATTCAGGGAACAAAAATAAAACTCGATTTTTATTTACAATAAAGGGTCTTTTAATTGTTTTCTAGTATCGAATTTATTGCACAATTTTTTTCACAAAAAGAGACTATTTTGTATTTGTCTAATCTTTCATACGATAAGCGTATTCAAACGGAAAACAAAATAAATGGAGGATTGAGGGCCCGGATTTTGTCAAGGTCATAACTTTCAAACAACAAGAAATGGTGACCTGCTCTTGCTTTCACAAATTTTCACAATTTATTTAGTATCTTATAGGATTACAAACAATAGCTATAAGTTAATGGTTTCATTGTATTTGCGTGATAAACTTTTACGTGTGTGAGGATTGAGGGCCCATTTTGAACGAAGATATACCAAGTAGGACAGTGTTTTGCGATAATATCTTGTTTTCACAAATTTTGTTTGGTATAAGCTTAGATTTTGGCATAAAGACTTTATCTGTAGTGTCCATAGTTTGTCAGGTACAGGCGGGCCCTCAATCCTCTATGTGAGAACTGAGGGCCCCACTTTACAGTCCATATCTCGCAAAGTTGACTTTCACAAAATCTGATTCCAACTTTCACAATTGTTTGGGAATGTTCACTAAATCCTAAGCATATTTTCAAAGAGTTTCAATAAAGTGGCCCTCACACCACACGCATATGATAACATTACATTTTGAGCATATGAGCTGTTTTCCTCTTATTGCTGAGAAAGAGAAGGAGGGAAGTTAGCTACACATACACTGATGTTGATACACTCTGTCTGTTTAGTTAAGCCGGATACAGACTTACGAAATGTAACATGCAATGTAACACGCAATGAATGAATTCCCATAGTGCTTGCGCGCACAAACCGTGCAAACGACGCGCACAAACAGAGCATTTCAACTCGTGCGCGCCGCGATCCGCCATTTGTCAGTTTTTTCGCCGAACAACCCTTTGTGCGCGCAGTGTGCACGGAGCGCCAGTGTGGACGGGTTGTGTGTGTCTGTACTGCGAAACGTTCTCGACAGACTGAGCTGAGCTATGTTCGCCGCGCGCATGCCGGAAACAGGATGCGAGTAGGTACGTGCTCGGTTCGTGCGCGTGCTGCGTCCACACTTATGAAATGCTTCTTTCATGTTACATTGCATGAGCATGTTACGTTGCAGCAGTCTGTACCCGGCTTTAGACCGACACGATCTCTCGAGATCACGCCTACGTTAGACTTTTCCAGTATAAGCTGATCTCTCATTGTATAGGATTTATTTACAATAAGAGGTCAGTGTAAACTGGAAATGTATAGCTTGATGTGTAGCCGTGTGAACAGTATAGTCTGGGTATATGTAATTACCGATGTAATTACTCTGTGCATATTACCACAAGCTTATGCATTCATCATATGCCTAGTTCGTAGACAGTAGAATTCACTGTCTTCGGCCTAGTTAGTCGAAATCTTAGTGGGTGGTGCACTAACAGAACGCAACTTTTCTGGCTCACTCTGTCATTGGCTAAAATTGATAGCGTCAGGGATTATATCCAATCAGCGTTTACTGCAGCCACTGCGCTGCGCGCGTTTCACAGACAAGTAATCCAGCAGATTTAAAGAGTATAAATGTTTTATGTGAAATACAAGATAATGAACCAATATTTAAATTACATGTATTGTATTTCATTTCAGTTTATTTTCGCTATAGATTATAGAGCAACAATCAATTTATCAATTATCAACATAACCTGGAAGCTGAATGAACTTCCAGTTTCATTGTTTTCAATTGTTTGGATTGTTATGATGGTTACTGGTTGTCCAACAAAGACTTTTCATCATGGTTACGTGAGCATCAAAATGATCGAAATAATGACATTATACATCTAAGGATCGAAATAAAGCTACGAGTAATTGTACTTTGTGTGACGTAACGCCTATGGCTGAAATCTCAGACCAACTATAAAGTTTATGGCTGAAATATGTGTTCTGAAAACATACAAGGACATTTTTCACTGATCGTACGGGAAGAATGAACTGCTCAAGAGGTAATGTATTCTTTAACACATTATAAGTTTTCTTTTTAAATATTTGTAACCGGGCTTCTGTTGAAAAAGTTTAAACAGCACTACTTTGCTCAAAGAACATACAGAAAAACGATACTGTGTCCATAAGACCATAACATATTATTTTGTTTTTAGGTAACAGATGGAGATTGCATTTGCCAAGAATGCATTAACCTTTTACTGATATCACAAGCACAACATTAGTGACCCACAGCTCGGTCATCAATCAGTATGTGTGTGTTGTGGCGTTTCTATCTCAAGAAGAATAGGCAGACTATCTCGTCCCTTACCTGATGGTCATCCTAAGCGGGCTTATACAGATAGCATCATCAACCCCCCTCAGGTAAATATGTAAATTAAATATTTACACTTGATATATTAATACTGTATCTGATTACTGCAACACGCATAAATGAAAACTTAATTTCAGATCCCGGCTAATACTCGATCATGTAATACCTGATGGCAAAGGGCTCATAACAATATTCACGAAGTGATGGAAACACCTAGAAAAGCCCAAGTGACTGATGACAGTTTGAAAATGAGCAGGGGATGGTAGTTTTACTTGTAGCGGGGGCAATACTTTTGGTTGGTGAGACGTTGGCGAGAAATTGTCCTGTGTATTTTTGTGCTTGCTAAATGTTTTTGAAATATAAAATATCACTAAGTGTGTATTGTTTCACTTCTGAACACCCATCACAATTATACTATAATAGCTTTTGCCCGCGGCTTCGCCCGCGCATGCATTATACTTAGGTATAAACCTTCCTCTTGAATCACTCTATCTATTAAAAAAAAACCGCATCAAAATCCGTTGCGTAGTTTTAAAGATCTAAGCATATATAGGGACAGACAGACAGCGGGAAGCGACTTTATTTTATAATAAGTAGTGATGTAAACCAGAGATTCTAAGTGAAGGGGAAACTCAATTATCAACTGAAAAGCCAACACTACTAGTGACACAGTGTAGAAGTTAGAAACAGTCAGTTTAGACAGAAATAGTATAATATTTTAATAGGTCTTATGATGAATTGATGATTATAATTTATTAATAAATGAAATAGTTTTGTCCAGCTAAATGCTCAAATACCACATATGAAATAAAAAATATATTCCCCACCATGGATATGTCAGATGTAATTTTAGTTAGCTTAGGAATTTTCAAATTATACAGGTTTGCCGTTATTATTTGGAACTTATTCGGCCGAACAATACTTTTACTGTAGAAGTGAGATGTACAATTATTAAATATTCCAGGCATTTTGTCATTACATGAGACAGCTTTGATCAGACGAATAGAGTGTATAATAGTACACTATAATAGTAATATAATAGAGTGTATTACACATAGACAGAGACTAGTTGGCAAAATTGTATTTCTGATTGATATTGCAGTTGCAAAATTGCAACCTGGAAAATACTATTGGAAGCTGTGCGCATGTGATGACAATTGTCTGGTATCTTCGATGGGCTTGGCATCAAAATTATATAATTGTCTTCACTTGCTCAGACACTGAAAATTAAGAAAATTAATTAAATAATATTTAAAACAAAAAAATATTTTATTTCCATCAAAACTAACACTTGCGTCCAATTATAGCATGTTCCATTCAGTTTTTAAAAATAGCATATTTTGGAGTCTTTTCTTCAACTTCCGATCTCGACTCGCAAGCCATTTATAAGTAATTCTCCTACTTAATTAAAAAATGTTCTCGATCAGTAGATACTATTATAATTTACTCCTGCTAAGCAACCCCTGTGGACTATGCTGAAACCTGAAACATGCACCATGACCATGACATGATGCACTTCTTGATAACCGGGATCTTAGTAAAATATTGCAACTTGCACGTGAACATTCGTAGTAGCCATAATCATTATAGTGCGCTTTTAGTTCTAAAAGGATTATGCTACACATTTTTGACTGAAAATATCTCATTCCATCTTATTCCTTATTTTATAAGGTAAAATAACGTTTTGTTTACATTGTCACATAGATTAACAGTAATGACATGACTGACAGTATCTTATCTTGTGTCAATTTTGACAAGTTTCGTTTTTTTTTTCGAGTGTGTTCACTTCACTGACCTCTATTGTACACTTGCATGTTATAGGTCAGTGGTTCACATATAAAGGTTTATTCGTTTCAGGTCTCGTTTCTCAATAAAATAAAAAACGATTTTTCTCAAAATTGGCGATGTTTAAAAATGTACTATATGCCCAGAACCACTAGTTTTGGGGATGTTTATTCAAATATATTTATCTTATACTCATCGGAATTATTGAGTAATAAAAAACCACTTCTGGACAACTCCTTTGGTAATAAAATAAAAAAAATGTGTATTTGTTTCTCTCACCCATTTATAAATATATAAAACTATCGATATCACTCATCGACTGCAGTAATGCACAGCCGGTCGATTCTGTAAACATCTCACCGTGAAAACTTAGGTGAAGTGAGTTTGTTTTTGCTAGGAATTGACACTATTGACAGCTCACTCCACGCTCACTTCACCTCAGTTTTCACGGTGAGATGGTTACAGAATCGCACTGCAGGACTACGTGTGGGCGTGGCTTGCCCATAAGGCCCGTGAGTGGGAAAGAGAGCGAAACACTCGAATGATTTATGACCGAGTCTGCAGCGAGATTTTAACTATACTATAATGTGCTTTTTAACCGACTTCCAAAAGGAGGAGGTTCTCAATTCGTCGGAACCTTTCCCCGATTACTCGAAAATGGCTAGATCGATTTGGATTTTTCTTTTTTTGTTCGAAAGGGTATACGTCCCAAGTGGTCCCATGATCATCAAGTCAGGATCTGATGATGGGATCCCATGGAAATCGAGGGAAACCCTCAAATTTTATGGGCACACCTATATCGATTTCGGTATTTTTTATAGTAACTCGTACATTTGCTCTCGGAAAGTACCATTCGGTGAGCTGGAACTGATGATGAAGACCACAGAGGGCCATCGGAAATACTCAATTATAACTTAGATAAATTACAAACTGAACCACTAAAAAGTGAAAAATAAAAACTTTTTTACAAAAACAAAAACCGACTTCCAAAAAAAACACTACAAAGTGAAAAATAACTTTAATTTCGGAAGTCGGTGGCAAAAAACTAAAATACAGATCCAAAGACACCGACTTCCGAAATTAAAGTTATTTTTCACTTTGTAGTGTTTTTTTTGGAAGTCGGTTTTTGTTTTTGTAAAAAAGTTTTATACCTTTTTTTTAGTCCATGATGTCTTATGACAAGTTCTTGTTTTCGCTTTTTAGAATTACAGATTTATTTATTAAAAGTTCCCTCTAGCATTTTTCAATGGCGATACCCTATTGTGGTTAGTTTTTGTGGAACTAATAATATTAATTAATGTGATAGCAGTAAGCCAGTGGCTGGCTTTGGAAAACAAAGTGAGGAAACCAGCATGTTGAAAAATGTTAAGACATGTGAACATCTACCAGCCGCACTGGGCCCGCGGCCCACTCCCTCTCTCAAAGAGACCAATGTCACTGTGTCCCAGCACAATGTATAGGAAAAAGTCCGAAATTTTTTAATTTGTAATTTTATCATATAAAAACATATTTTTTTGGGATTACAATGCTAAGTTTATTTTTGGGATACTTTCTTTTCAACTACGGAACCCTTCATTGTGCGTGGTCTGACACGCACTTGGCTGTTTTTTTTTAACGTCTCATCAATATTTTTTTTAGGTTTCCTCTTTTCGCTTATAACTTACACCGTAGCCGAAGTAATGCTTTACTAATGACTGTGTGTCGAGATTTTTTCCCCCATTCATAAATATGCATTAACGATACCTTTACAATGTAAGTGTAATTTAAAATTCAGCCACACAGGGTTAAAATGGGATTTATGATAATCATGACAAAACTGACTGAAATTAAAAAAAGATTCCCCACTAATAAATTTGACAGTGAACACTGCGATAAGTTCAAAATTCAAACACGCGACGCGAATCGTGCTTGACACAAAGGCACCGCGTGTCGCGCGACGAGCGCTGCTTTTGTGACGCGCGCGATTCTCGTCGCGTGTCGCGCCTGTTTGTAGGAGCCTTAACAAAATCAATCTGCAATCAGCCTAGCTGGCAGCCTAGGCTGGCTGGTAGTTAGCATTTACCTCAAACCTCATGATTTCATGAAATCGCTAGATTTGAGATAAATGCTAACTTATGGAGTTGTATTGCTGATTCTAATGATTATAATTCTGTAAAGCCATAATAGCTACGGCCGCGAATCATATTTTAATCAACATACAAGCTCACACTGACCTACAAATTGCAAAAAACCTAAGAAATTTTGAATTTCGCGGGCTACCCTGGCGCATCAACCTTAAAATACAACATATTAACAGGTCTTACAGCTCCGCAAACCAAAACCACGTAATAATCTTCAATCACAAGTCACAGAAAAACCACAGCCCCACACTCGGCTTTTGTCACAACAAGCAGAAGCCATAACAAACGGCCGACGGCAAGGTTACATAGAAGCCTATTACAGCCACGAGTTCATTTGCCCAGCTATTTGTTACCCAATAGATTTGTACGCACAACTATTCGTAAGTTGCAGTACCGAAGTTTTGGATTGATGGTTAAACTGTTTGTCAACACTGTGGCTAGATAGTGTAAGTTATACCCATAGACTTATAAAAAAAGATGGACTCCGCGCCACGCATATCGAAAGTGAAGCACCCTACCGATCTATGTGTGCGTGATTTGAGTACCTGCAAAGACGCCGTCCTCGTGTCACGTAATGGCGGCCGGTCGGCATACTATGATGTAAATGTGTGCGCGAGGCGTGTTTGTACAAACGGACCCGGCATACTTACTGTGCTTCACTTTCGATATGCGCAGCGCGGAGTCCATCTTTTTTTATAAGTCTATGGTTATACCTAGTATTTTTAGGGTTCGTATCTCATAAGGAAAAACGGAACCCTTATCACTTCACTTCGTTGTCCGTCTATCTGTCAGTCTATCAAGACCCTTTTTCTCATGAACGCGTTGAGGTGTTGAAATTAATATCAAATAAGTATGTTACGTAGGTCTATGGTCCCTTGGAGCTCTAAAAAAATCAAGGCAAAAAAAATCAGTTGTTCTCTACTTTTCGACGACTTATGCAAACATTTGGGAACAATTGATTTTTTTTCGCGATTTCTGGTTTGGTCCCATAGTAAAAGTTGTTCAAAATGATGAGTACAATGACCCCTTAAGAGGTGGTCCATTAATTACGGGACACCATGTATAATTTTGGTTAATCGAAAAAAAGTTAATTAACAACAATAAAATGTTCTACTAAATTTTGAATTCCTAAGGGCTAATTTTTCAATAGTCAGGTACTAAAAGAATAAATATTTCAATTTGACAGCTTTTGTATAGAAAATATAACAAACTGTCATATTTATTCTTCAGAAAATCTAATAGTCACAGCACAGGCTCATTAGCCGAGCTATTTGGTACCCAATAGATTTGTACGCAGAACTATTCGCAAGTTGGTGTACTGAAGTTTTGGGTTGATGAGTAGACTGGTTGTACACAGTCTGTGGTCAGCTATTGCTGTTAGATTGAGGGCATTTGAATAGATTTATCAGTGGCGAAGATACTACAGTAGTACCCAAGTAATATGGCTTATGGATGTACCTGCGCAGAAGATGAATTTTCAAAGCGCGGGAAATGCTACTGAGCAATCGACACGCTCCACGCTTTTTCCTGTACCGCTATTGGTCGGTAGCTGCCGCCATGTTAGCGTGCGCCGCTTGACAGCCGCTATACTTGCGAGTGAGACGGAACTAACAGCTGCAGTGTATTATGAACCTTATAGTACTGATCTAAGGTTGATGGTAAGTTTTAAGTATTCTCGTTAATCTTCGGGGCCATACTTACTTTTCTGTGCGAACGAAGATTCACGACGCGCCTTATTAGTTGAGTACTACTGTACTAAGATACTAAGACGGCTTGGAATAAAGAGATGGAGAGGAGGGAAGCGGGGATATGTATGTAAGCGTCTATTTATATAATATGTGATGTGGTTCATCTCTGCCTAAGCCTTCACGGATTATAGCCGTGATGTAAATTGTGTGTGGGGGTGTGTGTGTGTGTATGACTATTATGTTATATGTAAAAAACAACAGAATTCCAAAAAACACTACAAAGTGAAAAACAAGTACACAAAAGGAGATTACTTCAAAAAGACAAACATAATAAAGCAACATTAATAAACACTGTTACAGCCTACGTAAACAGGTCAGGCGTGCTGTACAGGCCTATAGAGGTATTACATTTATTGACCATACGTTTGATAGCTTCCAGAGCTCGGAATTAAAATGTCCAATAATCCAATTACGGTTTTAAATAAAATACTGGACTTTTATGTAGAGTATCGTTTTACTGAGATAATGTTGATACTTTTGATAGCTACTTAATTAAGAATATTGGTCGTTGATCGGGTTTAAAGTGGAAAAATAAAGTGGACTGCCGCACGGTGGGACATTGGGATTTTTTTTGCAAATTCCACTTTATTTTTTAATTTAGTTTAAATTTATTATTTGCTTTAATTTTGCTCAAAATATATGTTTTGAAATGATTAATATTCCTTAATAATATAAGTATTTTAACGTAACACAATTATTTTACCTATGATAAAATAAAAAGTACCTTTTACTCACTTTTTTTTTTTAATTTTATTGATCCTCATAACTCTTGAACAGGCAACTATGGGCGCGTGCTGATAGCGTAGAATCGTTAGGGCCAACAAGGCAAAGAATAAGAATAAAGTAGTTTTAAAGCAAGACCAAGACTTGGCCAAATTTTAGCAGTTTCTGTTTCATTCCATACAGCAAAAATTTCAAATATTTTTTTCTGGGCAAACTATCAGTTTTAAAGAAAAACTTTTCATAACAATTATTCATCAGAATGACAGATCTTTCGATAAGTATTTTTTTTTTAATGGAATTTGTAAGAAAAAGGCCAATGTCCCTCATACAGCAGTTTCGATCCACCGTGGGCCGCGTTGGTGTGGCGCGGGCTTCTATGCCCTGAGGGCTTAGTGCGAGTTTTTATACTTACTCGATCGCGTTTACGTTAACGTTACCTTACGTCAACAACTCGTATGGAATAATTGTGTTTCCCATTATAGCCACCAGGTGGCGCTTATTCATTTTCAGTACAAAACTGACATTTACGTTAACGTGATCGAGTAAGTATAAAAACTCGCACTAAGCCTACAGGTTGCCAAGTGTGATTTGGTTTGTCTATTAGGATTTTTTCAGTGGAATCCAGTAGTCTGGATTTGTTCCCAGTCGTTGTTATGACAATAGGCTCGCCCCTATTATATCGAAACTAGCCGTTGCCCGCGTGGATGTCGGAAATTATCCCACGGGAACCTACTACCGGGATAAAAAGTATCCTTTGTGTTAATCCATGTTATAAACTATCTGTGTGCCAAATTTCATACAAATCCGTTCAGCCGTTTTTGCGTGATTAAGTAATAAACATCCAAACATACACAACACAACACAACAACACACACAACTTTCACATTTACAATATTACTAGCCGTTGCCCGCGGCTTCGCCCGCGTGTATGTCAGAAATTATCCCACGGGAACCTACTACCGGGATAAAAAGTATCCTTTCTGTTAATCCAGGTTATAAACTATCTGTGTGCCAAATTTCATCCTAATCCGTTCAGCCGTTTTTACGTCATTGAGTAACAAACATCCAAACATCTTCACAAACTTTCAGATTTATATTATTAGTAGGATAGTAACATTAAGCATTACTAGTGAAATGGCCGTGTAATCTTTACCTCTGCCTACCGCTTTGGGGAAAGAGGCGTAATGTCTTATGTTTAACAAGGCGTTGTCCATATAAAACCTTGACGTAAAAACAATTTAATGATTAAAGTTACATTGTACTAAAAAGTTGTAGCCATGTTTACGTAGATGGACTCTTTCAGTTGCTACGTAAGTGCTACGAGAGTCGTAGCACATCTGCTACGAACACTGCTACAACCTTTTTAATCAAGTGCTACGCGTGAATTTTTTTATTCAATGGTGTTTTGATATTAACCCGTTCACAAATTGGACCTTAGCATGATATTGGTGGCTGCACGGAGGTCCACTTTTATTTTGAAAAGTACAACTGATATGATTTATCGCAGTGTTTCATGGTGCTGAGAATAGATTGCTACGTAAATCAGCCTTATCATTAAATGTCAATAGAACTAAGGAAAAATTACTTTAAAGAAAGTAAAAACCGACTTCAAAAACCTAAAACGAATAAAATAACTTTCATAGAATACTTAACAGTTTTTGAAGTCGGTGACAAGCTAAGGTGCATTGAAGACTTGAAGATACCAACAGAAGCTGTTAAGTTTTTTATGAAAGTTATTTTATTCGCTGAAGTTTTTGAAGTCGGTTTTTACTTTTTTAAAGTAAATTTATTTTTCCATTTTTAGTTGAATTAGGTAAATACTTAAGCCCAAGACGAACAAAAGGAAGAATCATCAAAATCCGCTTAGAAATGCCGGAGATACAGTACATTTATGCATATAACTTCGTACATAAGAATAATTACCTAATGTATTATATACTAAAACCCTCCTGATGTAGATTACGTTAGTGAAAGAATCATCAAAATTGGTTCATTAGTTTTTGAGAAAATCGCGGACATACAAACATACATTTCATTTATTTATACACAATACATACTTATACATTTATACATAATACGTACTTACATAAATATATACATACATACGGGTCGAATACAGAACCTCCTTTTTTGAAGTCGATTAAAAATCATTCATTTCTTAGAATAAGTCATTCCTTCCTGAACCAATTTCAATATTAACATCATAAGAGATGCCTATATTTCTATTCAACCCTCATAATAAATTCAGAACCACAATAATATTCCGCTTTGTAGAGAATAAATTAGTTTTCTTTACATCACACTTTACTTGGTAAATTCACGAGCCGAGTTCAATTTGCATCATGGAAACTACGTCATAACTCGTGACAGTAGCATTTAGCATAATTATAACAAGTCACTTTCAATACTAAATGTTCGCGTTGGGAGTTATAACTGATTAGCAAATGTACTGTATATTTTAATGTTCAAGTAATAATAGGTTTTTATTTTTTATTATTTTATTAATCTTTGTATTTTTTTTTAAATTACCTTTGTACTCCTAATTATAAGTATGATGTAACTCTATGTGTTTTTCTGTGTGTACATAAATTGTAAAATAAATAAAATAATCTTCTGAATAGATTATTTTCTATTTTGTGAATGTGAGAACGTTGTAGGCCCAGTAGACTGTACATTTGTTGACTATTTTATATTTTTTATGTACCTGGTACTTGCAGAGGCCTACGCTGTCCTCCCATACCTATTAACTGTTACTTGAAAATATTGTAAAAGCCAATTATTTTTGAAAGAGTAACCATGGAGTTTCTTGCCGGCTCTTCTCCATAGGAAACGACCAATTAGAATCGTGCACCTAGCTTCTGACGTTTCATAAGTGCACATTATTTTGATTTTGATTATAACACCAGCCTATTAGCCGACGACGTTGGCACGGACATAAAAATATCGCGGCGGGATTTTATCGCGCACTGGATTTTCAACTCTCGGTGTTGAGCCGAGCTTCGAGAATCCAACATAACAACAACAGAGTGCATCCCAGCGCGTTGAAAAAACACACTGTTGGATTTTCAACTCTTGGCGCTTAGCAGAGCGTTGAAAACCCAGTGCGCGAAAAAAAATCGCCGCGATGTTTTTAAGTCCGTGCAAACGTCGGCTTACTGTCCCACAGCTGGGCAAAAGCCTCTTCTCATACACAGAAGGCAAGAGCATTGATCACTACGCTGGCTCAAGATGGGTTGGCGATGTCATAGGTAAGTACATTTTCATGTACTTACGTAAAATATGATGACTATGAAAACAATGATTATATAACTTGAATGGGCCTAAAGTTATTGCTACTTTTGTTTTCATAATGTATTGAAAAGATGACAATACCTACACATTTACTTCTATTTTATTTTTTTCATTATTTTCATCTTTTTAATTTATCAAAGTAAGTATAATATCGTCTGGATGTCGAGTCGATCTATTGTAGAACCAACCAATCAAAATAAAAAGCATACCTAAGTATGATCTAGTGGCTAAAAAAAATCTGCAAACTAAGAAATAAGTACATATTTCTTCAATAAAGATACAACTAAACAAAATAATAAAAAACGCACATCAAACAAAGGAAGCCGCCTCAGTCGCAACGCTTGACGTATTCCAGCCCTTATACAGAGTGTTGTCACTAGAGGGCTAGTAGTGTGTGCTCCCCATGTATGTCTGCATTCAGTAGGTACAGTCAAACAAACAGATTAGTATAGCCTTTAGAATAATTTATTTTTATACAGGCTATACTAATCTAATTTATTTCATGTCCGAATAGCCACTACTCACCGAATAAATAAAAAAATGGAACAGAATTTGTATGAATTGTCTGCCAAGATAGGAATTTAGTCGTAGGTGGTGAAACAGGCCCTTAATAATGTATTTTGTGTTCAGTAGTGATTTTTTTTTAATATCTATCAAAAAAACCAGCCAAGTGCGTGTCGGACTCGCACACTAAGGATACCACCAAAACTAATATAAATGTAGTTTTTCTTCTTTTAATTTGCCATACTAATTATGTGCACGTATTCTGTGAAAATTTCAACTGGCTATTTATCACGTTTAAAAGATTACAGCTAGACAGACTGTGCCAAACAGCCAGATATACATATAGACAATGTTGTGGAAAGATGAATAAGATGAATAAAATTTGCCTGGACACCCAACTCATTTGTTGACTGTACCTACCCCGAGGGTAGGTGTGTTTGTAGCCCCACCTTTATTGTTTTACGAGGTTGTGTGACGTGTAAACCGTGCCTTCAGTGCTGTTTTGTTACTTTTTATTTGTCTACGTACCTAGTTTAGATATTGTATTTTTTTTTACAGTGGAACGTGACGCTTAAGATCAATGGAGTGTTAAATAGAGGGCTTGCCGTATGTAGGTGAGAATTTCACAGTAAAGAGCAATCCCACCCCTGACCCTAGTGCCTTTTGTTGGGTATTTATTTAAAGTTCATGTACAAAAAATATCTGCAGTGTAACCTTTGGGCTACCTTATGATAGATGTACAAAATAATAAGAGTAGGGGAAGACCAAAGAAACGATGGATGGACTGTGTGAAAGATGACATGGCTAGAAAGGGGTTGACTACCGAGATGACGACTAATTTATTTATTTATTTATTTCAATTGGTCTTACGAGCTAACAGACATACCATCCAAAACTCTCATATGATTAATTTCCTTACAATTCAATTGTGGCTACACACACTCGTCTCCTTATTATACAATAGATTTTATAAAATAGCAATAGTGCCCATGTCTATAAATAATAATAAAAATTAGATTACAACGACGAATTAATACAGCAGCAGAATATAATGTCAGTTTAGTGTCAATTAATAGAGAAGTATGGAAAAAAGGACATGTTGCGCCGACCCCAAATAGACTGGGATAAGGGCAGGAGAATGATGAGATGTACAACATTATCAAACATAAAAAAAAACAATATTTTCGATTCTAATAAAAATACGTTGTACGTATATTATACTAATATACTGTTCAATTTTCAAAATTCCTGTTTTCATTATTGCATTGCTAAGAATCCACGTAACAGATTTTTAACATAGGCGATTTTTTCGAAAATATTTTTTTTTTTTTTCGGATATTTATTTATTATCTGGCTAAATAATAACAGCCGCAACGGTTGATCCATCAGGTTAAGCTACGCTTGCCGGGGTTGATCAGTGGATGGGTGACCATCTTTACATACTGAGACTCCTCCGTGCTTCGGAAATTACGTTAAGCCGCTGGTCCTGGCTGTCATTCGTGGATCATTCACAGTCGTTACGGGTCGTCAGAAGCTCGAAAGTCTGACAACCAGTCTTACCAAGGGGTATCGTATTACCCTGTTACTGAGTTGTGGAGGTCAGATAGGCAGTCGCTCCATGTTAAATACCGGTATTCAGCTGCATCCGGTTAGACTGGAAGCCGACCCCGACATAATTGGGAAAAGGCTAGGCAGTTTGATATCTGTAATTTTATTAGTGTACAATAATGAGATTTTATGCAATTGAGGACCAAGGTGTATTGTTAATTAGTGTTTTTTTTTGTTTTTAAACTTTTATCATTGTGTTTTGTTGTGTTTTCAGTTTAGTTGCAGTTTTGATACAAGTGGAGAACGTTTGTTATTGCATTCTAGGCGGAATTAAAACACCCGAGCCGTAGGCGAGGTTGTTTTTGAGCCGAAAATTGCCGACGACGTTTTTCAATACACTTTTGAAGAAATAAAATAACGGAAAATATTTTTGTCATGAATTAATAGGAAACTATGATTTAAAATTTCTTTTTTTTTTCCGCGCTTTGCTTTCGCCAGGTTGAAAGAGAAGCAAAGATATAAATCCGATAAACAGCCTAATATGAAAAATAGAAAATTTTTGAGTTTAGAATACAAATAAATGTTAATTTGTTCATAAACGTTTTTTTAACTGTAATAATCATGGTTTTAGATAATATTCTTTATAGAAACATTATTTAAATATTCAAAAAATATTAACGCCTTAAAGACGCATATCTCTTTGCCGAAATTAAAAAAAAAAACATTCACCTCCGAATAGAGAGTTGTGAATAGAGGCATAGAACCAATTTGGACTAAGTATAGGTATAAGTTATGTGTGGCAATTTTTATTCCCGCAGCCGGGTGGGAAAATGAAAAATCGCACGCGTGCGACATACATTGCATTGTGAAACTAATCGTAGTGCGATATGAACCACTTTTCGAGGAAGTGTATTGAAAATACTTTCTCTTTCTTTTCTTATTGTAAAATCGTAATTTCCGGGCCTTTTCCAGAAGCACAGTACTATCACATTCGTGTGGTACTAGTAGGCTCACATAACCATTCAAGAGTCTCACATTTACACACCACTTGTACCTAAGCCATAAACAATTCAAGATTAAACGAATGTTCCCACGATCCCTCTATCCTTGTCGACAACGCGACCCGCAACTTTGGCAAACAATCACGTGAATTCCAAGTGATTGTGTTTGTAACTCATTAGGGAGTTGTCTGCCTATCCTAGAATGATGGAGGGACGATCGTTTACCTTCCTGTGTTGGTCGGAGGAGGTCGTTTTATGTTGATAGCCTTGAACTTGTGCTGTTGGTTTATTGGCTTCACACTCTTTTATTTATGTTTAAGGCCAGTAGTACCTACTGCCAACTAACGTCACCATGGAGAATAAATCATAAGTCTGGAGATATGGAACATTTTGAAATTTCTTATAGGCTCACATTTTTAGACAGATGAGGTAGAAAACGGCCATTTTTGCCGTTAACTGCTAAGGTTTCGAACCTAGGAGATTTAGTGTTTATTTTTTTTTATACAAAAAATTCTACCTCATCTCACTTCTCTACGATTTATCTACCTTTAGTTAACTACCTAAATCAACGGGGTATAGTTGCGTTTTATGCACAATCCGAAAGATTTTTAAAGGAAATTGCTAATATATATTTTATTTTAATTTTATTTATTTATTTACCTCAGACACAGAGATCCATATTTATGTTAGTATAGGTATACTTAGAGAACTATGTTAGTAACCAAAGATACTATGACAAACATACAAAAAAACACAAACACTTAAACAAAAATACTGATTTAGGGGTCGGGTTTTAATGATAATTTTGCATGCCTGTATTTGGTGCAACACAGTGGACTGCGCATTCACTTTTGATCTTGAAATGTATGATTATACTGTGTTGAGCAATAAAAATTTGAATTTGAATTTGAATATGTAATTATATAAAATCAAATTGTAAAGTAAATTAAAAATTATTATTAATATAGCTTCATATAATTTTAGCACACTTACAATATTATAAAGGCGAGAGTTTGTGAGTGTGTATGTGTGTTTGTATGTTTGTTAGGTACTTTACTAAATTTGGTATGTAGATAGCTTATACCCTGGATTAACACATAGGATACTTTTTATCCCGGTCTACGCGAGTGAAACCGCGCGGCGCAGCAAGATGCTTCATATATTTCAAAAATTCGTCTGCTCAACACACAACAACGTTAATAACGCAATTAAATAAATGAATAAATATCCTTGGACATTTCACACAACGCCATCTAGTCCCAAGCTAAGCAACCTAATGCTTGTGTTATGGTAACGAGATGGCTGATAAACTAATTATATACTTTTTTTTTTTTGTAAATACATACATATTATAGATAGAAAAATACCTAATTAATGATGCTTAATAAAATGTCAAATCATTGTCATTGTAAGTGTGATACGCAATTACCCGCAGTTTGTTATTTGCGTATACCCACTTAAATTATCTACTGTGGCATCTTACCGATGCTGGATCAACGAGGTCATGTTCGCAAATTCCCGAGCGTTCGTGCCTCAAACCCAGACATTTATCTCGTGCTCAAATACGAGTTTTACCTACTACTGGGCCATGCCACTGTGTCTTTTTTTCTTGGGACCCTAGTCAGTCCCAGTTCAGGCACTACGGATTGGAGGCGCCTCTAAAATAGGAATTTGTAATTTTTCCCAATCAGACTTTTTAGTTTCATTGGTATAAACATAATAATATAGTAACGTCGCACACATGCTGTAATATATTCCTCCGTCATCATCATCTGCCTAGCCTTTTCCCAACTATATTGGGGTCAGCTTCCAGTCTAACCGGATGCAGCTGAATACCAGTATTTTACATGGAGCGACTGCATATCTAACCTCCACAACCCAGTAACTGGGTAATATGATACCCCTTGGTAAGACTGGTTGTCAGACTTTCGGGCTTCTGACGACCCGTAACGACTGTCAAAGATCCACGAATGACAGCCGGGACCAACGGACTAACGTACTTTTCTTTTTTGTCTCGGTATGTAAAGATCGTCACCCATCCATTGACCAACCCCGGCAAGCGCACCTTAACCTGATGGATCGACCCGTGCGGCTGTTATTACTTAGCCACGAGCTCCTCCTGATTAATTAAAGTGATGTTCTGTTATTAAATGGAACATGGTAAGTAATCAATATTAATTACCTTTCACTTGATAACCGAGGTATATACCTACATTCGACATACATACGATTTAAAAGCTGCATTAAAACCAAACTTTGTAAAAAGGGCTACTATAAAATTTCTGATTATTTAGAAGACAAAAAAGCTTGGGTTTGAGCTATTCAATCAACTTTGTAATATATATAATACCAAAACTCATTATAATAAATAAAATGACAAACCTTTGTTAAAAAATCAATGTAAATTGTTAAAAAATTAAAATTATTGTAAATGTGAGCACTATGTGGATCTTTTTTTTTTTTTTTCTTTTTTAGTATTATTGATGGTCTGATATTTTTGAGTACTGTATGCGACCTACCCAAACGTCCTTTCTTTGGTATTGTTCGTCGAGTTATTGAGCTCCTGAAATCCTGAGTTGAGCTGCACGATTGTTGACAAATGCTTGCACTGACTGGACAGGTCCACTCAAATTTTTATGGTTCTTTCCTCAAAAGACCATTTCAGACTGGATCTACATGGTCCTCACATGATCTGACCAAGATTATGTCTGGACTTTAAAAGAGACTTTGACCCCTGAGTTTGTTTCGCCATTTCTTCTCAGGGTAGTCAGATAGGAAATGTCGACTTCATCTAGCTTATTTAAAAAAAATAAAAAATAATATGACGTGTAAAAGTGATTTCGATATCCTATTTACAGAATAAACAATTTCATTTCATTTCATTTCATTTCATTTCATTTCATTTCGTTATCAAGGTCTCCACAATGTTACTATAATAAAACTGATAAAATTGTTATTGCAGCCGACAGCCGACGTGACATACTCTTTATTATACTACTAGCTTCTGCCCACGACTTCGCCCGCGTTGTAGTCAATTATACTCACCCTTATGGCACTCGGCAATAGTGTAACTTTCGGCCAGTGGCAAAATTCTTTATTTTCAAAATCGGATCAGTACTTCCAGAGAATACCTCCTACATCCAAACTTACAACTTTACCTCTTTATAATTTATGTGTAGATTAAATAACAGAAAAAATCACAACAAAATTCAACTTCACATGCCGTCGAGAAGTCGGTGGCAAAAAACGAAATGACTTGAAATTAAAGTTATTTTTCATTTTGTAGTGTTGTTTTTGAAAGTCGGTTGTATTTTTTTGTACTTAAATAAGTTTTTATTTGACAAACTATGGTTCCACTACGTTATCGATAAACTTAAGGTTGATGCGCCACGGTAGCCCGCGAAATTCAAAATTTCTTACGTTTTTTGCAATTTGTAGGTCAGTGTGAGCTTGTATGTTGATTAAAATATGATTCGCGGCCGTAGTCAATATGGCTTTACAGAATTATAATCATTAGAATCAGCAATACAACTCCATAGGTTAGCATTTACCTCAAATCTAGCGATTTCATGAAATCATGAGGTTTGAGGTAAATGCTAACTTATCGAGTTGTATTGCTGATTCTAATGATTATAATTCTGTAAAGCCATAATAGCTACGGCCGCGAATCATATTTTAATCAACATACAAGCTCACACTGACCTACAAATTGCAAAAAACGTAAGAAATTTTGAATTTCGCGGGCTACCCTGGCGCTTTCGCCTTAAGGGACCGACACATTACACAGTCCGCCAGGAGGCGGTCATTCATAAAAAACTGTCAAAACCAGTTGTCAGGACAGAAGGAAAATAGACTGCCAGCGAACTGTAAATGAGTGGACCCTTAGACTGACTAAGTCTTATTTTCCATTATTTGTGGTTTATTGATAGATATTGTGTGATGTTTTCTTCTATGATCAGTCATCGTCAGGTCACCAGGTCACACAATATCAGTCATCATCTGGCGCCAGACTCTGTCTGACCTTTCTAACCTTCGGTAGAACATCTCATATGCACTCTTGCACTTCTTACATTATGTTACATTCATTCACTGACAGAGAAGGCACAGCCTAAACCGCTGGGTCTGGAATAATGAAATTTTGCGCAGGAGTTCCTTTTAAAACGAAAGTGGAAGCACTAAGGAAGTATTTTCGAAATTCATGCCTTATAGAGTGTTAAATAGTGGATGAAAGTTTCTATGATAGTTCGTAATTTTTAGGGTTTCGTACCTCAAAAGGAAAAAACGGAACCCTTATAAGATCACTTCGTTGCCGCCGGACTCGCGGACTCGCGGGTTGTTCGAAAGAGATACCGTGGCCCTGGCATAGGCAACTGAAGGAACACGGGTGGGTTTTAGTCAGTAAAAGTCTGACACGCCCTTCCGCTTCACCCAGAGCGGGAGAAGTAATTTGATGATTTCCCATCCACAAAAAAAAAAAAATCACTTCGTTGTCCGTCTATCTGTCAAGAACTCAAGACTCTTTTCATCAGGAACACGTGGAGGTATCAATTTGAAATTAATATCAAATACGTAGGTTTATGATCCCTTGGAGCTCTAAAAAAATCAAGCTTCTAAGTAAACAAATACGGCCATTTATCAGACATATTTTGATACTCGCGCAAATCAAAACCTATAGGGTATTTCCCGTTGACCTGCCTGAATAGGCCCAAACTGCTGTGAGGCGAACTTATTCTTTTGACATAAGGTCACCTCTTATGGAATTTTGAATTCGGCCATAAAGCAAGTCGCGGGTAATAACTAGTGTCGGCAATAAAATCTGGTCACGTATGCAACTTAGGTTTGTCGTGTGTGCAAATTATCAACAGTGACATTTGCCATTATAAGTCGGTTAACTTGTAATGGCAAATGTCACTGGTGATAATACTTTTAAATCAAAATATTTTCGTCATCACTAAGTAGTATTTTATCCTCATATGACTCAAACAATATTTTCGACCACGTACTTGATTATCTTTTAAAATAAAAGGTCACTGCTAAAAATATTTCTGTGAAATTAATTTCAGCAAGATAAAAAAGGAGTTCATTGGTGAGAAGCGATTAATGATATCAAGATTTTACAGAATATCACAAATATACTCTTATCCTAGTTATGTATTTATTCGTTAAGTGAACAATGTAGGTATGTTCTTTTTAGAATAAATAAAGAATCTTTAAACCCATACAGGGCATATCAAAGGTGTGATCAAAAAGTGTGTGGTACAGACCATCAAACTGAACAACTTTCTCCATGGGACCAACATTGTAATCGAGAAAAAATAATCAGCCCTCCCATACATTTAGGTCGAGTAGGTAATGAATTAATGATTAATGAAGTACGGGACAGGTGATAATATTTTTTTTTTCGATTACGATGTTGGTTCCATGCAGAAAGTTGTTCAGTTTGATGGTCTGCTGTAGGTACCACACCTTTGTGATACAGCCTGTACAACAATTTTGTAAGTTAAAAAGGCGAGGTTTTAAAAATAAGCCAAATTATCGTCAAAGAATACCACATCAAATAATACCGCTCAAAACATATCTCTATTTATTTAATTTATAACATTTAAACCTAATACAACGTACACCATTTGGTACAACGAGCAGGTAATATAAGTATTCGTTATTAGATTTTGTTTGCCTAGGGCCTTTCATGAGCCCCTAGGACTGTATAGCAGGATGTTATGGAAGCTGATATAAGAATCTTTAATTTGACCACTACACCGAGCCGAAAAGACAACGCAAAAGGCCCGACAATGCTTAGAGCAGTGTATTATACCTCTGAAAATACCAAGAGGTAGAACAGGTAGTAGTAAAAAAACATGACTGAAAACTTCAGTCATAAGAAGGTATAATACTAATTAAAATTAATTATAATTAACCCTAATTTAAGTACTAACGTGTAATTGCCATTCAACGAACATAGCACGACGAAATCACAATCATATTTATAGAACACAATCTGAATAAACCAACATCTCATTAAAATACCTAATGACGGCCATTTCTATCAAATTCCCGGTATTATTATGTACCAGGAGGTCATAGGATCGAGAGACAAGGAAGTGACGCCGATACCTACCAAGATAAGTAAGACACGTTTAGATCTTTACAACGTGTATAACAATTATACACAAGTGGCTTAGAAATGTTATATTACTCAGGCATATTTGCTTAAGGAGGCTCAGTTGTAAAAATAATAAACCATTTTCCATTTCATTCATATTAATGAGTGTTTTGACTAATCTGTTACATAATCCCATTTTTGTAACAGAATGGAATTGGTCTGGTAGTATTGAAATAGTTCCCCGAGTATCATTATATGAAAATTAAGACTCGAAACTTTAAAACTTTTTAACTAAGATAACATCATTTTTGCGAGCTTTAAACTTTAAAGCGTCTGGCAGAAAAAACCGCCGACCGGAAGTGTCTGACAGTATTATTTATTAATTATTAATAATATTTTGTAAAATATACATAAAAATCAGCAGTCAGACTATAACAAAACTGAGTCATATTTTTACGTAACTAGTACCTGATACCTGAAAATTGGCCGTCGACCCAGGCTAGCAGGTCCTGTATACGTACGTTCAAAGTACATACTAACACTACTCTATCCCATACATTTTGTTAAGGCCCAGGTTCCAAGATTGGTTTAGCTCGGTGTGTAAGTGAAATGGCGTTATGGCTGTCTAGTTTGACGCACGAGATAGAAGATTCTCACGCGCACCAGAATTATGTCGTAAAAATGCAAATAAAATCGTATAAAATTAGAAATTAACTATTTAATAAAAAGTAATCCATCACTGGATGCAGTTTGGAATTTGACATTTCATGGTATATTTTTAATTATAATTATAATTGTTAATGAAGGGATAAACTGCTTTTAAAGGTTATTAGGAGGTATGTTTAAAGATTTTTTTGGTGCATTAAAATATGTATAATTATGTTTTGGCTTCCATCACTGTATGCGAAAAAGACTTGAAAATATCATATTTTTTTTACATGTCAAAATTATTTACGGTTTATGAGATACACTGCTTAAAAAAAACACCTTTTTGATCGTTTTCAGGAAATCTGGGCCTTAATCAGAAAATAAGTAAGGTCTGGCGGCCCTGTGATCTGGGTCTATCAGGTTCATCTTCAACGACAAGAACAATGTCATCGGCAAACAGCATGCACCGGGGCGACTCTTCCTATATGTTCTACGTTTGAGTATCTCAACTAAACGGCTATGAAATAGCAACACTTGCGAAATACCTAATGGGACCTTGTTTTCGTAGAAGGCATACTTATCTATTGAATTAAAAAATATTGCGTTGGTCTGTTGGCCATAAACAGAGATAAGTAAAGCCAAATAATATTCCCCTCTTCCCGCAGTACTTATCTTTTCTCGGAATCATAGTACTCTTCGGGAAAGCCAGAGTTCAAGAACAACACTAAAGTTTACCATTCAAAAACCTAGTCTTTTGAATCCACAAATAAATATATTCTGATTAACAGGAAAATGGGTAAATTAAATGTAAGCGGAGATATTATACAGGGTGTGTCGTAAATAGTGGTCCAACGTGACGGGTCGATACAGCAGATAATCAGCTATCACATAGCGCAAATTGAAACGATTTTTTCCAGTCACAGAATAAAATAATTTATATCATTATTTGAAAATTTTATTTTCTATGAATGATATTATTTTTTATTAGTTTATTAAGTGTGAAATGCATGTGACATCACATGCAAATGTAAATAATAATAATAATAACCCCACCGCAGTATCTCTACGTTGACGTCGTGGTGGGGCTTGCGCGCTCCGAATTCTAGGTCTGTTCCTGTAGAGTTTACTCTGCCGGAACAGGTCTAGGATGAGGAGCCAGACCAAGAGAGATACAGAAACCCGCAGGACAGCATGTGGCGAGCTGTTGGGCACGGACCCTATCTCCCGGGCAGTGGCGTATTTTAAGATTCAGCGCCCCGGGCCTGTAATGTTTGCCGCCCCATGAATTAACGGAATATAGCAAAAACTTTTAATTATAAAATAAAATCCAGCAGTGCGTTGATGCGGGCTGAGAATGGTGATCTGATAATGAATCAATAAACCGGCCAAGTGCGAGTCGGACTCGCACACGAAGGGCTTCGTACCACCGCACAGTGTTCCAATCGATCAAAAAAATTCCCAATGCTATTTATGGTATTTAACGATCAAGGGATGCATTTAAAATGCACGAGTAAAACACCCACGTGTCAATTTCAAATATTTTTTTTATAGAAATGATGAAGTTTAGGTGACAATTTCATGAAAAAAATTAAAATAAATTCTCAAAACGTAACTGTTCAAGATATTTATTTTATATAAATAAGGTCTGATAAAGCACCTTTGGGCGCATATTTTTCAGTTTTTATTTTTGGAAAATCACCTCCGTATACCTACCGAGTAAAATTTTTTTTGTCAGATTCTTGTTTTTATTTTTTTTTCTCGCTAAAAACTCATCTCAACTCGTGATTTTTTTATCAGTGATAGGCCTTGTTACGAGAAATATTTATGTGCTAGTGACAAGTCGCACTTTTGAGGTTTTAAGGAGAAAAAAATAAAAACGAAAATCAGAAAAAAAATATTTCTCGGTATCCGGACGTGATTTTCTAAAAATAAAAACTGAAAAATATGCACCCAAAGATGCTTTATCAGACTATATTTATACAAAATAAATATCTTGGATAGTTACGTTTTCAGAATTTATTTTAATTTTTTTCATGAAAAGGTCACCTTCATCATTTAAAAAAAAAGCATTTGAAATTGACACGTGGGAGTTTTACTCGTGCATTTTAAATGCATCCCTTGATCGATAAATTTACCTTAAACAGCAGAGGGAATTTTTTTTTATCGATTGGAACACTGTGCACCGTACCTACAATATTTAACACCAAGTGCAACGACCATGGGTTATGTGGTCGTTGCACTAAGTACCTAAATGATATTTAAAAAACAAAACGAAACAAAAAATATTTTACATCTTAAATTTTAACAATCGCAAAGATAACTTTGTACTTCATAATGATACTGTGAACTACAAAGTTATTTTTACCAGTTGCAGAAAATCACCCATATTTAATCGAAATACCTTAAGAATCGGCGTTTTTAGTATTTGTTGATTAAGTACAGTATTTAACTACGTACATGATATACAGAAAATTTAAATTCCTATCCTATCTTGTAGCAATAGAGCTCGCACAAAAATGGTCTAAAACTGACAACTTTTGCGGCCCCCTATTTCTTTATTTTTGAAGATAAAAATATAAAAATTATATTTGTACTCAACGAGTTCTATAATGACTTTAGTGACAATGCCGGGTACGGGTCTTGGGAAATGACCCTATTGATAACTTTTCACTTTTTGGAAAAAGTGCCCATCTTTGACTGTATATACCTATCTTTGCTACCAATAGACCCAGAGTGCTTGAGTTAGGCTCAAATTGTACCCAATTTAGTTTGCTTCAGCAAAATAAAGAACAAATATTTATTTTAAAAAAAAATAAAAAAAAAACGGATGCAAGTTCCAGAATTTCGCAGTTTTTCGAGCACCATGGGAGTAGCACAAGTTTTCAGTGTTGCAAACTTGGGTATAGACAACTCTCAGAGGACCTAACAACATATAAAGGAAAGGAATCGTAGTTAGGTACACACGGCTACACATCAAGCTATAAATTTCCAGTTTACACTGACGTCTCGTTGTAAGGAAATCCTATACAATACGAGATCAGCTTATACTGGAATTGTATAGCTTAATCTGTAGCCGTGCGTACATGCGCGTTTACGATGTTTACATTTTTTGTGTCGATTGTGACTGGACTACCCCTTTAATTTTTTTATTTAATTAATTAGGTAGGTAGGCTTTTTTTAATTTCTTCAGGCATATAAAGTCTAAAAGAAAGTCGCACAAAGTTGAGCGCGAGGTGCGGCTTGCGCCGCCCCTCGCAGCCTGCCGCCCCGGGCCATGGCCCTTTTGGCCCTAGGGTAAATACACCCCTGCTCCCGGGAGAAGTCTTGTTCCTCACCTCTCGCTTGCCTTTATTGGCCGGCTGGAGTGAACAATGACGGGAACAGAGCTCCCACCTCATTCTTGCCTTTATTGGCTGGCTTGAGTGGAGATTCGCAAGAGCAAACGTGCTCGGAGGAAGGAAGTATTCCAGTAAGTGTTTGTAGGGATCTTGACCATCTTCCGGGCTCTGGGATTGTTCTGAGAACCGTGGAATACCTCTCCACTCCTCACAAGCACTTCAGGACATGTTGCTCCCTTGCCGCTACGACACTATGTGCTAGCGACCGTTTTCGGGGGCCCATTATTGAGTGTGCAAGTCACCCCCTGCCATTTTTTTTCCGTGTATAATAATAAAACATTGATCAGGCAGGGGCCATAGTCCTTTCATAGTTCTAGGTAACCAGTCCACAGCCACCCAAACCCATAGCCCAATATGTTTTGTTTCCATGTTCTGCAATAGTCCTGCACCAACCGGGGGTTGTCCTTGGGTGCACTTGCATAGTGTATACAGGGATAATCGTCGGTTGGTGCCTCCTCATAATTTAAAATTGTCTAAGGGGCCTCTGCGAGTTGGCTTCGGCCCCTCGTACGCCTTCCAAAAGTCCGAGACCCCAGGGTCCCGAGATACGTCAAAGACACTTTAAAAATAATAATAATAATAATAACCCCACCGCAGTATCTCTACGTTGACGTCGTGGTGGGGCTTGCGTGCTCCGAATTCTTCCAACGTGACGGGTCGATACATCAGATAATCAGCTATCACATACCGCAAATTGAAACGATTTTTTTGCAGTCACAGAATAAAATAATTTATATTATTATTTGAAAATTTTATTTTCTCTGAATGATATAATTTTTTTTTTTTTTTAGTTTATTAACTGTGAAATGCATGTGACATCACATGCAAATGTAAAAAAATAATAATAATAAAGCACGGTGTCAAATTTAAAAAAAAAATGTATAAGTACCTAGGAAAACAATGGTTCAAATTGTGGTATTTGATAGCTGAATATACGGTGTAACCCCTTAACGTTGGACCACAATTTACGCCACACCCTGTATATTAGAAAAACTCAAACGATATAAATTAAATCGCACTTAAAAAGAGTACGTGTTATTGGGTTTTTCGAGCAGCCCTAAGTCTGGATTTGTGCCCTATTGATGGCAAAATGTAAATGGGATTTAAAATTGGCGAAATGTATATATTACCTCTGCTTAACCTTTCGGAGATAACAAGCGTGATGTTCTGTACGTGTTTATGTTATAGAATAAAAGAGAGAGGGAGTATTTTACCTACGGCACAAACAATACAAACACGCACGGCACGGCTGCAATATCAGATGACAGAGTTTGTAAAATCGAACAACGCGTGACGCCGCAGGGCATAACTAGTACAAAATTAATCCCAATATATTTCCTCATTTAGACAAGCATCATTATTAAATATTATGGCTAGAACAATGACATGGACATTAATAAACCCTCACCACAATGTGCAACGCACAATATTGTGTGTATTCAATTCACAAAACATAAATGGCAATTGAATTTCACACAGGTAGAAAATAGGTATTAATTTTATTTATATTAAGGCCCAGATTTCCTGAAAACGATCAAAAAGGTGGTTTTTTAAAGCTGTGTATCTCATAAACCGTAAATAATTTTGACATGTAAAAAAAATATGATATTTTCAAGTCCTTTTCGCATACAGTGATGGAAGCCAAATCATAATTATACATATTTTAATGCACCAAAAAAATCTTTAATCACACCTCCTAATAATCTTTAAAAGCAGTTTATCCCTTCATTAACAATTATAATTATAATTAAAAATATACCATAAAATGTCAAATTTCAAACTGCATCCAGTGATGGATTACTTTTTATTAAATAGTTAATTTCTAATTTTATACGATTTTATTTGCATTTTTACGACATAATTCCGGTGCGCGTGAGAATCTTCTATCTCGTGCGTAAAACTAGACAGCCATAACGCCATTTCACTTACACACCGAGCTAAATTAATTTGGAACCAGGGCCTTAACCAACTTTCAAACATCATTTCCGAAGGTTGGGACCACACACCATAATTACCAACACGAAGATGATGGAATTTCTCAGTAGCAGTCCGCAGTTGATAGCAATAGGCTCGCCCCCTATGAGACTTAAGGTGATTGTGCAGTAGTAGCCGCGAAATTATTATTTTTTTCCGAAGCCCGTAGTTTCGGCCCTACATTACGGGCGTTTCCTACTCCGTAACACCTACGGACAGATGATTGGTTCGGGGCCCGAACGAAGTATGAATGACAACACGATTTGACAGCTGTCCCTACTCCCGATGTGTTTTTGCCCGTCCGAAAAATAAACTTATACCTACACTTGTTTTGATGGATCTTTATGTCAGACGGACGGATGAACGGACGGACGGGCGGACGAACGAACTTTATGTTGATAAAAATATGATACGCGGCTATAACAAATATGTATTTACATAATTTTAATTTAAAAATCATCAATACATCTTTGTAGCGACTGCCTATCTGACCTCCACAACTCAGTAACGGGTAATACGATACCTTGGTAAGTCCGGTTGTCAGACTTTCGGGATTCTGACGACCCGTAACGACTGTCAAAGATCCACGAATGACGCCGCGCCGGGACCAGCGGCTCAACGTGCTTTCCGAGGCACGGAGGGATCTTGGTATGTAAAGACAGTCACCCATACACTATGTAAAGACAGTCACCCATCCACAGACCAACCGCGGCAAGCAACAGTGTTTAATAGGTATGGGAGGACAGTGTAGCAATACATATCCAAGATTCTCATTCTCAGTAAATCTTAAAGAATATATGCTATCAGCATATACAGGGTGTCCCGTAAATAATGGATCAAACGTAACGGGTAGGTAGCTTACCTAATTTCCAACAACTAATTTGAATATTTAAAAAAAAACCGTTACAGTAACCAGGATATTAATTTTTTTTCGAATTTTACGATTTTGTCTTCCAGAATTAAGCTTTTTTAATGCTGTCGCTGCAAATGATGACATTTTTAGGTATGATTTTTATTTAACATTTCTGAATAGCTTACTAATGTTATAAGATACCATTTTTTTGAATACCGTTTTATTTGCCTTAGAAAAAAAATCTTGAGTTGAAAAGTTTTTTCTTTACGATGTTAGGACCAAAATTGAAAAAATTCTCCTGTAAAAAAAATGTATGACACCGAAGACCACCATTATTTTAAAAACTTGTACATTTAATAAGGTTTGCAAATTGGTATAAAACTTACGTCTAGTCCTTATCGTTACAAAGATATTGCTATGAATGTGATGAAGAAGACAGAAAATAAATTAAATTGGTACTATTCCATTTTTCCTTTTCGTAATGGCTTATGCTTGAATGCTTGTAATCGAAGCAGGTAGTTAAGCGGATAGCATAATTCCGACCCGATGACGTCATCTGTCCGGAATTTGGGACCGCTACCTGTGGCGGAGTTGCACCTCAGTCAGTGTGAAAGGGATAGATAGCGCCGCTTTTTGGTAAATCGGTTAAATCGGTATGAAGTTGCGCAGGTTCTTTTGTTCTTTCCTGCGCCCTTCACTCGTACAGGCTTCATTGTTGCTTGATTTTATTAGTTTAGTTGTAACTAGTCTCTCTTCGAGTTGCTACGTCAGACAACTTTCGCTCCCGGTCAGTGGCTCGGTGTTTTCTTCTGTAAAATTTGACTTGTGCTGTGTTTTTGGACTTTGCTTTGCCTATCGATTTGGAACTCTTTGCGTATTGGACAAACGACTTGGCGATCCTACGGACTCCGAAAACATTCGTTTGTGTGTGCTTGTACGTGTGTGCAGTAGCGCTGAAACCTTATTCAGCCCAATGCCTCGTTATGAATACACGCCACGGCAGTACGCCGAAATGCATTTTATCTACGGAGAAGCAAGAGGTAATGCCAGGGCGGCTGCAAGATTGTACCGTGAAAGATACCCGAACCTGGTTCGTTATCCCGATTATCGCGTCTTTATTAGAGTGCATAACGCGCTTCTTGAGGGAAGAATTCTTGGCACCGGAGTTGGTGGTACCCGTGAAGGACGACCGCGACAAGTTAATGACGAAGTCATTCTTCGAGAAATCGAGGAAGATCCGTCAGTCTCCGTTCGCGTCATAGCGCGACGCGTAGGAATTTCTAGATCGACGGTGCATCGAGTGCTACAACGGTGCCGATTGCACCCATATCACGTGCAACGTGTTCAAACGCTGACGTCGCGTGATTACCAGCCAAGAATAGAATTTTGCCAAAGGATGCTTAGAATGATTCGGGCGGACCCGCAGTTTTTTAACAAGATTTTATGGAGTGACGAGTCTTCATGCCGCCGAGATGGATATTTAAATTTGCATAATTTGCACAGTTGGCAGCTGATAAACCCACATTTGATGCGAGAGGACAGGAGCCAACATCAATTTAAAATAAATTTATGGGCGGGAATAATCAATGGGCAAATAATAGGGCCCTTTGAACTACCAGCTACTCTAAACGCCGAATATTATCTCCATTTTTTAAGGAATGAGTTGCCAAGGTTATTAGAAAACGTTCCAGAAGACGTACGGCAAGCAATGTGGTTGCAAAATGATGGGTGCCCCGCTCACTATGCGACGGCAGTAAGGGCGCACCTTGATGAAAGTTATCCGGACAGATGGATCGGCCGATTAGGACCAATTTTGTGGCCTCCGCGATCTCCGGATTTAAATCCCCTAGATTTTTTTTACTGGGGATGTTTAAAAGACAGGGTCTACAAGAATCCAATAACGTCGGAAGAATAATTACGACAGCGCATCCAATCTGCTGCATCAGAAATAAACCAAAGCCGTTTTGTCCGTCGGATAAGAGCTTCCTTTATTAGGAGATGCAGACTTTGCATTCTTGTAGAGGGAAGGCAATTCGAACATTTATTGTAAAAACCAAATAAAACGATTTATTTGAACTAACTGTTTTTTTTAGTACGGCCTCCTAATTCTTTTCATACGCCTCAATAATTCAATGAACATTGCCTCTGAAATGCTACAGTTACACATTTTAAAGAAAAAGTTTAAATGTACACACTTTTTTATTTTTTTTATTAACGTTGATTTGGAGCACCTCTCAGATTCATAGCAATTATCTTTGTAACGACAAGGACTAGAATGTACAACTTCATACCAATTTACCAAAAATACAAAAGCGGCGCTATCTATCCCCTTCACGCTGACTGAGGTGCAACTCCGCCACAGGTAGCGGTCCCAAATTCCGGACAGATGACGTCATCGGGTCGGAATATGCTAGCCGCTTAACTACCTGCTTCGATTACAAGCATTCAAGCATAAGCCATTACGAAAATGAAAAAATGGAATAGTACCAATTTAATTTATTTTCTGTCTTCATCACATTCATAGCAATATCTTTGTAACGATAAAGACTAGACGTAAGTTTTATACCAATTTGCAAACCTTATTAAATGTACAAGTTTTTAAAATAATGGTGGTTTTCGGTGTCATACATTTTTTTTACAGGAGAATTTTTTCAATTTTGGTCCTAACATCGTAAAGAAAAAACTTTTCAACTCAAGATTTTTTTTCTAAGGCAAATAAAACGGTATTCAAAAAAATGGTATCTTATAACATTAGTAAGCTATTCAGAAATGTTAAATAAAAATCATACCTAAAAATGTCATCATTTGCAGCGACAGCATTAAAAAAGCTTAATTCTGGAAGACAAAATCGTAAAATTCGAAAAAAAATTAATATCCTGGTTACTGTAACGGTTTTTTTTTTAATATTCAAATTAGTTGTTGGAAATTAGGTAAGCTACCTACCCCTTACGTTTGATCCATTATTTACGGGACACCCTGTATAATGTTCCCAACGCTGGGACACAGTAGCATCCTCTCTGTGAGAGGGTGTGGGCCGTAATCAACCATGCGAGCCCGAGTTGGCGGATGTCACATATCCTTCGAATTTATTTTTTGGTCCTAAGACATGGTTTCCTCACGATGTTTTCCTTCACCGTTTTGAGAGCAGTGGACATGAAATAATTTACACAAAGTTAGAACCAAAAATTCGAAGACATGTGACATCTACCAACCCGCACTGGGCCCGCGTGGTGGATTACAGCCCACTTCCCTCTCACAAAGAGGAGGCGTGTCCCAGCAGTGGGAACATTATAAGCTGAATATGCTATGCTAAAGTGCCTGCCTGCCTGGGTATGAACTCATGACCGTAAGTACTGATAAGTCACGGCCGTTACCACGGGGCCACAGCTGCTCAGATTCTATTAATTTGATTGAATAGAAGACAATCAAATAACAAATATTGGTTCATCTCCGCACTGATATTGTTTACTTCAGTTATATCAATAGCAGTATTAAATTAGATGAATTGTGAGAATTCATAACGTTTTCTTCTGTTTAACTTTGTGATATTTCTTCCTTCCGTAAAATATTTTCGAGTAATTTGATATTAACTGGTTTTGGGATTTCAAAGATAAATAGGCGTAAGATTTTAGCAATGCTCTTGGTCATTGCTTTATTTTGATAGAATATAAACATCACTGGCGAAAAGGTAAAATTATAGGTAGGTACAGTGCGTTTCAACTAAGAATAGGAATGACCTTGCGCCATATTGTGAAGATTTAGCAAAATAGCATCTCGTTTACACATTTGCAAAGTCAGTGACATATTTTAACAAAAACAAATTCCAAAAACAGAACTAAAATGGATAAGGATAGCACTACAAAACTTTGCAAGCCTTAGATTTCTAGCTTCAGTTGACAGTTAAAGGTCATTGACTTTCCTATTCTTAGTTGAAACGCATTGTACACCCACAGAACAGATAAAAAAAAGAGTGCAGCTGTAAATTATTTTTTAATGGGAAACTCGGCTATCTTTGTTAGGTAGTTTTTTTTCGCGGCCTCAAAGTAATCACGTCCTTTGTAGCCATGTCGTCTTTCACACAACCCATCTATCGTTACTTTAGCCTTATTTTACTTTGTCGCTAGTCTAACTAAATACCACCTATGCTATTTAATTTCATCTGACTATCACACTAATCACACTAATATTAAAAAGGCGAAAGTTTGTGTGTGTGTTTTTATGTTTGTTACTCCTTCACGCTCAAACGGCTGGACCGATTTGGATGAAATTTGGTATGTAGATAGCTTGTACCCTGGATTAACACATAGGCTAATTTTGATCCCGGTCTATGCGGGTGAAACCGCGGGGCGCAGCTAGTCCTACTAATATTATAAATGTGAAAGTTTGTCTGTTTGTTACTCAATTACGCCAAAACGGCTGAACAGAACTGAAACTATCAGTGTGCCAAATTTCATACAAATGAAATTTGGCACACTGATAGTTTATATCCCGGTATAACCGTCCTTGGGTTTTCCGACCTCCGAAGACAGAAAATGACACTAGATTTTATCTATAACCTCAACAGATGTAGTCTTCTAGCTCCCCTTTACCTTCACGTCACATATAAGGACAATATCGACTGTTTCCGCTACAAAGGGCGTAAAGACCATTTTGGGCCAAATTCACTTTTTGATGCAGTCTTACTTAGTTCACTGATATAAATAAAAGACTGCATCAAAAAGTGAATTTGGCCCAAAATGGTCTTTACGACCTTTGTAGCGGAAACAGTCGATATGGGTGGCGCATAATTAACTCCACGGATTCTTTGATCGACGTAAATAAATTATGTCATCTTCTATCTTCGTCTTCTCAAGAGTTAAAGTGACGACATTACTCATTCAAAAGTAAACAAATGCCAATTTATCAGTTGTTATTCTGCACTAAAGTGTTACTATCAACATGATCAACATTGACCTTATTGAATGGAGATTTAAATTATTCCATTTTATAGTTTTTTTTCAAGCTCCAAAAAATCCACTTAGTAATAAAAAATAATGCAAAAGTATGACGAGTTGTCACAGAAGTTCAAAAGAGTTTTAGGTCGAACTAGTCGATATCTTTTCCATACAAGTTTCGGGAGGGTATTACTCCACTGTTTGACATTATGCATCCAAAGTTAAACATGATACCGTTTGGTCTCATTATTAATGTTGTCTGTGCGGAAACAGAATAGTAAAATAAAAAGCCATTAAAAAGTTATGAGCCAACAAAGATTCGTTTTTCTTGTCCGAACCACTCGTGGTGCGAAACGACGAAACACACAATTTAACGCAACTTTGGGCGTAAATAAGTAACAAAAGAAGTGTAAAATCTCCAAAACAAAATCGGCACCGATAAAGTTCAATTAGCGAAGAGTTTAATAAACTTTATTTGTAACTGATTTATGCAGTGATTTTTTCATAAAACTCGATCTTCCAAAAGACTTTTCGTAAATTTTTACGAGCTCGTTTCAGTGTTACTAGTTTTACTACTACTAACTATTTATTATTTTACTAGCATCTAACCGCTTATCAATGATACTATCTCTGTCGGACACGATGCCAGGTGAGTTCGAGACCGCGACTAGTTCAACTTTAAAGCAAGACAACACATCATAAGTATATCGGAGAGATGTCAGGATAACACAAAATAAAAAGGCTATATTTTAAACCAGACTAGATTCCACAGAGCCACGACAGTCATAAAATAAAACATCTTTATACACTTACGTCACAGCATAGTGTGCACTGTGCAAAACGTTGGAACGCAAGTGTAATCGTCCGGCGTCTAACAGTGCACGGGAGATTTAGCGACTTGTCAGCACAAATTACAAGTCGTGCAACTAACATACCAGCTAAAATAAGTACTAAAGTAGCTACGAGATACAGCGCTGAGCGTGAAATTGCATTTTAGTCTTCTTTATTTTAACCAAGCAGTAAAGTATACAAAATGTAAGTCCACGATAAAACCTTGAAAATAACATTTGAAGTAAATCTTCTCAAACGTCGGATGTGCACCAAGTGTACGTAAGAGAAAACTTTATGTAATATGTTTAGAAACGTATATCATAATCATAATACAGAGTTACTTTGACGGTTTAATCATGAAGATTTTATACATAGCGAAGTAAAAAAGGGTAGTAAAATAGTTTAGGACTACAAGTAAGGTACGATAAACTCATCTGAACACTGATACAGTTTTATAGATATCGCGTACCTGAGAATAAAAGTTGATCAAATTGTGTCAGACGGGAAAAAGATCCTTAAAGAGTTTAGGGCCCTTATATTTTGTTACTTTTGTCAGTCTATAAAATATGACGGATGTAAGGAAAGGAACTTTTTTTTTACTCTGAAACTAGGAAAACAATTATGCAACAAGAAAAATAACCCTACGCTTGCTCTGAAAAATCTGTTACCGAAAATTTTCAATAAACGCCGCTTTCAACTAAGGTAAACGGCAGAAGTGCTTCGGGAATTCCTCAATGAAACTGCATCCAACTTCGAAGCACTGAATCACAATAAAGTCAGGGTAGTTATGGCACCCTGGGGCGGGATCAACACATTCCCGTTTGTAACGCCGAACAAATTGGAATATTCTCATTTCACACGGAACGAATTTGTGCAATTACGTTTTTGGGCGTCAATTCGTTTAAAGGGACTCCTTTTGGTGATTTTTTTTGGCCGTAAGTGTAAACAATTTTCAACTTTATGACGAGATAAAAATTCAAGTAATTTAGATTCAAGTTTAGAGTCGGAATAAGGTTGAAAGTTTCAAAGCAATCTTTATTAGTTCCGTTCTGTATCAGTAATTAAATACAGAGTACACAGCTCTTATTTTTTTCTTGTTTAATGAAACACATTGTTTGAACCACCTTGCGTCGGAATTCAGTTTGCTCCATTCACAGTCTTGTTTTAAACAGACACGATGCTAGTTTTGTTTTTAACTGACGAAAAAAAAAGGAGGTTCGCATATTTATGTTTGTTATTCAATCACGCAACAACGGTTGAACGGATTTGGATGAAATTTGGCACACAGATAGTTTATATCCTGGATTAATACATAGAATACTTTTTCCCGGTAGTAGGTTCCCGTGGGATTATATTCAACATCCACGCGGGCGATATATTACATAAATAAAAGTTTCGATAACTCAACGGCTGAATCGCTTTCGATAAAATTTGGTAGGTAGATAGATTAGGACCTGGATTAACCATTATATGCTACTTTTTATGCCAAAATAACGCGAACGAAGAACAGTTAACGGCTAGTGTTTGATAAGTCGTTTTTTCGACAATTTTCACTTTTCCGGAACGGAACGTATAGTTCGAAAATGTGTAGAACTTTGAAAAAGTATATAAAATAAAAGTTGTAAAAAAATTATGAGCTTTCATTACATAGTAGATATTTTTTCTCTACGATGCACCGTTTTAAAGATATTGGACAAAAACTCAAAAGTGGGAACTTCTATAAGTACTATAAAACTAGTTTCAACCAATCAAATGTCTAGAAGTAATGCTTGAGTGTTGAGTGACGTTACGTTACGTTATACGGGCCTTCGTATGTTTACTCCCTAAGCAACCCAAACAACTTTCTGAAGAAATCCACGCACTCTACAATGCCTTTTTGGTTATTCGTTTTGTGGACTATAAGTATACATATATGTACTTATTTCAATCTTCCTCTCTTTCACAAACCCAAAACGAATCATCCAAAATTTCATTGTAGTTCCCCCAACTCTTCCCAAATCCCAAGTACCTTCGCCAATTGTTCTCGAATCCGTCAAATCATAATCTTTTCTATTTCGCAACACACTGGTACACATGTGCCACATTTCTGGTTCATATATCAATCAGTACCGTACCGACAGATGACGACTTTTTGAACGAGATTCGATGCGACCCCTCTGCTCCCAATATCTTTTGCCGTAAAATTTCGGTAGTTGAAAATGCATTTTGTGAGCGGTAGGGGAGTGAGCAGTGATTTTACTATCCATGTCCCGAGTCTCGTGATGCTCAGGAATTGAGTGAGTGACAATATCAGTGTTATCACTATCAGTAATGTTTGGTATAAAATCTTGAGTAATATCATATGAGCCGTCAATATCTACTATTGGACGTAAATAACTTATAATACTGTTCTGAGTGATGGGATATGATTTTATTAGGTCACAGATTTGCTGACTCGAAAACATGTTTGCGTAATCCGAATTTAATAAATTAGTTAGGGGAGTTGGATACCGGTGATCTTTTTGGTCATAATTAATAATATACAGTCCGATGCACGACTATCGACGAGGTATTCCACTTAGGGCACTGATTTGAACGGCACCTAAGTACTTCCACTAAGGGCACTGAAACAAAATTTAGTAAAGTGCAGTTCGGTGCAGTTTATTGATATTACTTTCAGTCTCCGAACGGCACTTACGTTTTTTTAGACAGTTTGTTTGTAGTGCTGGGACGTATGTACTCTTTGTTCAGGTTATTACCGGATGGCTTCAGAAACTAATAAACTTAATCCTCTTTAGAAATCTCTGTATTTGTTGAAACCGATACTTTATTGGGACAAGAAATATGTGTTCTTGCAAATAACAATACCCCAAAAAGAAACAATTTACTAACTGAAAAAGAGTAGCTGATGAAGTTAACAAGTTAACTATAGCCAAGAAAATAAATTTAACCGTTCAAAACAGTGATGAAGGAGCATACTTCCAGGGGCGAGATTATCATCACGATTTGGACCCAAGAGAACTTAGCCGTAAACATCTTAGTCCCTTCCGGGCCATAATAAATGACGGAGGCAATACGGTCAAACTACGTAAACTCCTACTTACTCCCGTAAGGAATATATATGGCAACCCCAACTAAAACTATTATTCTCAGTGTTACTAACTACAAATATTGAATCTTATCGATATTGGTTTTCTTGGCCGAGTTGTACCAGCAGCATGAAAATTCATTTCAAATGTCTTTGGAAAGTTTATATCAGTTTCATATCTAGTACAGTTGGGATTATTGTGGCCTGTGGGAACTGTCTGTTTGTGCGCCATGTTGTGGAAAGGGGTGATAATCGACTGAGATTTTGATCAGTGTAGGAAAGTTATTGTTAAAATGGTTGAAGTGAAATTAATTTAAAAGTCGATGGGACAAAAGTGGCAGGTACTGAATGGATAAAAGTGGTCGAGATTTTGCTCTATAAAGCTACTAGCAAAAGCTAGTAAATAATAAATTAATGTATTTAACCTTCTAACATTTCTAACTCGTGGAGTAGAGGAGTAGAGTATTTAATCTTCGAACATTTCTAACTCGGATCGACCCGTGCGGCTGTTAGATGACAGCCGCACGGGTCGATCCGTCAGGTTAAGCTACGCTTGCCGGGGTTAGTCCGTGGATGGGTGTTCATCTTTATACCAAGACTCCTCCGTGCCTCGGAAAGCACGGTAAGCTGTTGGTCCCGGCTGTCATTCGTGGATCTTTGACAGTTGTTACGGCTCGTCAGAAGCCCGAAAGTCTGACAACCAGTCTTACCAAAGGTTATCGTATTACCCAGTTACTGGGTTGTGGAGGTAGATAGATAGGCAGTCGCTCCATGTAAAATACTGGTATTCAGCTGCATCCGGTTAGACTGGAAGCCGGCCCCAACATAGTTGGGAAAAGGCTGGGCTGATTGATTTCTATAAAATTCTAACATTTCTAATAATGGGCTGATGGATTTCTATAAAATTCTAACATTTCTAATTCTTTAAAATTCTAACATTTCTAACTAATAGTTTGGAAATCAACAGTTCCACTTAACTTTTATCAGATTTAAATTAATAGCAAAAAATAACCGTTTTGTTTTTTTTTTTAACTTAACGAAGAAGTGTGAATAAGTAGGTGACCTACACTGTAAGTAAGTGCCTACTGATAATTAATTAACCAGTTCAGTAATTATAATTACTGTAGGTATTTTACGTCAAAAACATGTTTTTCTCGCCATTAGCCAGCTCAATGATAACTAAGATGTGTAAGAACCTACTTCTAGGTACCATCGGCTAAAATGTCCGCGTCTAGACTTAACTTTAATCTCTTGAAAAACAACTTTATCAAAAGGTCTTTGTTTTTTTTTTGCGTTTTTTCCAACAAACTCTTTTGATAAGCTATGAATGAATATGCTTTTGCTTAGTGATTTACGTCGATAGGTTCCAAATTGACGACCTCTGTAATTAAAAGATACCATAACTACTGGGCTGATAACTAAAATCTAAAACAATATTTACTACTTACCTCTTTTGCGGATTACTGAAGAATTTTAAATCTTTTCTAATCATTTTTAGGCTTCCGTACCTCAAAAAGTAAAAACGGAACCCTTATAGGATCACTTCGTTCTTCGTCTGTATGTCTGTCTATCAGTCTGTTAAGGCCCCTTATCTCAGGAACGAGTCGAGGTATCAAGTTGAAATTAATATAACAATTTTTTTTTTCTTTTTTACATAATAGTTGGGCAAACGTCATCTAAAACTGTTCTAAATTTCAAGTTGATAGCATTAGTAGTTCTTGAAATATTCAGCTGTGATAGACAAACAGAGTCGCACCATAAGGGTTCCTTCTTACCATTTTGGTACGGAACCCTAAAAGTATACCATATATTTCATGTAGGTAGGGATATTCATTTTCATTCATAATACTTATAGCAGAGCTCAAAGACTTTGTGATACCTACGTATTTGCGATTTATTTAAAAGCTTTATTTGATCAGGACACACAAACGGATTAAATGTGGAAATTTATGTTATTGTCGTTTCCTTGTTATATTTGCTATGCAAATAACGGTCTTGGTTATATAAATATAGCTACCATGTGTGTTTCAATACTCGTATCTACATGTTTTTAATTTGTTCACATACTTTTTGTATCTTTTTGCGTAAGTCAATCAATCTGCCTAGCTTTTTCCCAACTATGTTGGGGTCGGCTTCCAGTCTAACCGGATGCAGCTGAATACCAGTATTTTACATGGAGCGACTGACCTCCACAACCCAGTAACTGAGTAATACGATATTGGTAAGACTGGTTGACAGACTTTGGGCTTCTGACGACTCGTAACGACTGTCAAAGATCCACGAATGACAGCCGGTACCAACGGGTTAACTTGCTTTCCGAGGCACGGAGGAGTCTCGCTGTGTAAAGATGGTCACCTATCCACGGACCAACCCCGGCAAGCGTAGCTTAACCTGATGGATCAACCCGTGCGGATGTTATTACTTAGCCGAGCTCCTCTACGAGCTCCTCACGAGCTATCTTTTAAGTGCCTAAGTATGTTCTACCTTCAGTAATTAGTGTGATCTCTCCAAAAAGCAGCTGATTTTCCCTGTTCCTAATTTTCCAGTTAAGTAAATCGCTTTAAGGCCCTGCGCGCACTGCCGTGCGTTTTTCTAACGCATAATCTGTGAAGTATGGAATGTCTTTGAAGTGCGCGCACTGCGGTGACAAAAACGCATGCGTTTTGTTGCCGTAGGCACCGCCGGTGCCGCAGAACGCATCCCACCGCACGGCAGAGCGCGCAGGGCCTAAGAGCAGTGGTGGCGTAGAGGTAACGGCCGCGACTTATTGTAGGTCGTAGGTTCTGAGTTTCTGACCTGGGCAGGTGCTTTACTTTGTGTAAATAATTATAATCATCACTACTGCTCTCAAAACGGTGAAGGAAAACGTCGTGAAAAAACGTAATGTCATAGAACCAAAAATTCGAAGACATTTGTGACATCGACCAACCCGCACTGAGCCCGCGTGGTGGATTACAGATTACAGCCCACTTCCTCTCACTGAGAGGAGGCCTGTAATGCCGGCAGCAGTGGGAACGTTAAAGGCTCGATTATTTTATGTAAATCGCTCTCTAATTATTATTTGAGTATGTAGAATTTACTTAAGTATTCGTGGAACACGATCGCCGATTACGCGCATTTTCCCGACGAAATCTACTAAGTTTCGCGAACCGCCGAGCTTTCGGGAGCTTTCGGTCCGCTTTTCCTAATATAAACGCTACCTTACAGGTACTCGCTAGTCCATGGCATAGAAGTGTTAACAATGGCCCATTCATTACCATAAGTCGGCTGCGACAACTCGCAGCATGATAAGCGACCACGGCACACAAGAGGATTGGAGATCGCGTTGTGATGCTAATAGCGCTTTAATACAGCGGTCTAAATTCCTTGTATTATTTAATCCTTTAGTAACCCTTTGCGGATATAGGTCAGCTTCTAATGTAGTTAAACGCTGTTGCATTAATGCTCCTACAAATAGGCGCGACACGCGATATAATCGCGCGCGACACAAAGGCACCGCTCATCGCGCGACGGGCTTAAGCCTACTTCCTACTATCACACTAATATTTGAAAGGCGAAAGTTTGTAAATGTGTGTGTGTGTGTGTGTGTTTGTATGTTTGTTACTTCTTCACGCTCAAATGGCTGAACCGATTTGGATGAAATTTGGTATGTATATAGATTATACCCTAGTTTAACACATACGCTACTTTTTATCCCGGTCTACGCGAGTGAAACCGCGGGGTGCAGCTAGTAATATTATAAATGCGAAAATTTGGATGGACGGATGTTTGTTACTCAATTACGAAAGAACGTCTGAAGGGATCTGGAATAAAATAAAATTTATTGAAGTATAAAGTAAAAGTAAGATTTAAATTACAATTGAGGAAAATTTTATTCTAATAGCACATAGGACAGGCTAATTTTTTATACCCGGTAAGAGTAGTTTCCCGTGGAATAATTTCCGACATCCACGCGGGCGAAGCCGCTGGCAAGAGCTAGTATAAGCACGCTGCTGAAGTCCAAGGGTATTTTAAAATGACCAGGTTGGCTCGTAGTTGCACGTATCGAAAATTTCATATAGTTAGTTACAGATATTTAACGGTTTTTTTTTTAGACCAGCATCGATCAGTAAGTCGCTAATCTAACTAACTGACGTATCTGACATTTTGAAGTAAGCTGACCTTAATACACCACTATTTTTTAATTAGTACAAATACTTCAAGGGCTTATTAGAGAAGGTCTTGTTATTATATATGTAAAGTCTCAATAAATAATATTCATAAACAGCAAAGTTATTGGCGTTTAAATAAATCCCAAAATGTCACTCAATGTATGGAAATATTGTATAGGCTACTCATAGTTGTATTTATTTTCTGGCTCTCGCATTCGCGTGCTCTCGCTCGAACTTGCCCCGCCTCCAACAGCTATTATCGTATCATAATCATGAATTTACCAATTATGACAAATTTTCGTGGACAATTTTGGTATTTCGTTTTTTTTACTTTTGACTACACAAATATGATCAGTAACGGGTACGGATAGAGCCCCATTTTTTTTGTACTAATTAAAAAATAGTGTTGTATAGTACTCGTAATTTGATACACTTATTCCAAGTCGAATCGTAGGTACCGGTCTTCTAAGAAAATGGAAACCCGCTTCATTAAGCACTCTGGGAAAATGAAAACACATTATTAAGGGGCATGCGCTAAGATAGCCCGCGAAATTCAAATTTTCTTACGTTTTTTGCAATTTGCATGTCAGTCAATCAATCAATCTGCCTAGCCTTTTCCCAACTATGTTGGGGTCGGCTTCCAGTCTAACCGGATGCAGCTGAATACCAGTATTTGCATGTCAGTGTCATGTTGTATTTTCATTAAAATAATATGATTCGCGGCCGTAACTAATATGGCTTTACTTAGAATTGCCCTCAAATCCCATGATTTCATGAAATAGTCATTCAATAGGGTAATATGAACTTAGAGAGTTGTATTGATGCTTTTTATGATTATAATTCTATTCTTAAATAAATATTTGAAACGGCCGCGAATCATATTTAGAGCAACATACAACTTAATACTGACTGATTCAAAATTTCTTTCAATTTGCAATTGCAAAAAACGTAAGAAATTTTGAATTTCGCGGGCTACCCTAACGCTTTCGCCAGCTTAAGAATTTATGAAACCGTGACTGAAGTCATGATCGAACATGACTGTTCTGAACCCTTACCATCACGTGGCAAATCAGACAGTTATATTTGTCTCTACTGTGGCTCGACCCTCATGCTTATACAGGTGTTGTGATCCATTGTGTACCCCCTATTATACTTGTAGGTTTTGTAGTAAATGGTACAGTTCTGATAACACCATGTAGTGTTGCCATTGCTAGTATAGTAAGAATCAACTGTCGGAACGAATGACTGCTCTGTTGCAGTGTTGCCAGGCAATGGGCCGGGAAACTGTCCTGCTTGTGTACCATTACGACACCTAAGCGACACATTGGTACTAGTTTTAAATGGCAGTACGCTGTGTTGGCATTTCAAGCTTTGCATAAGTACTTATGGTCTGGTCGAAAAGTACCTGATAAAAATGCAAACAAATGGATCATAAAACGTGCCTGTGGACATTGATGTGGATGCCAATGTGCCACCTTACAAATTGAGTGCTTTGATTTGGATATTTGAATACTCAGGGCCTGTTTTTCACCACCTATGATTAAGTTCCCATTAATTTACTTGGCAGATAATTTCATAAAAATTCTGTTTCATTTTTGAATTTATTCGGTAAGTAGTGGCTATTCGGACAACGTGAAATAAACCCAAAATCTAATTTTTAATTACCTGAGAGATGTTTAATTTAACTATACGTATTTAGGTTAATTTTATAACCTTAATTTTCGACGATGTGTTTTTGGGTTTCGTACCTCAAAAGGAAAAAACGGAACCATTATAGGATCACGTCGTTGTCCGTCTGTCTGTCAGTCTGTCAGTCTGTCAAGACCCTTTTTCTTAGGAACGGGTAGGTATCATGTTGAAATTACGTAATGCAGACCTTGATAACAGAGAGTTGTGCCGCCAAAATCGCGAACAGGCTTCATGGATCATTCATTATAGTATAGTTAAAATCTCGCTGCAGACTTGGTCATAAATCATAATCGGAGTAGGGATGTGCGGTAGTTGCGCGCGGCCATTATCGATAACAGATGATGACGATGACTCAGACGAAGAATTTTAATTTTCTATTTTTAGTTTTATATATACGTTATTTTGTTTATATATTTAATATGCTTTCTAGTAATTTTGTTAATAAAATAAAATAAAATGTGTATTTATTTCTATCACCCATTTATAAATATATAAAACTATCGATATCACTCATCGACTGCAGTAATGCACAGGACTACGTGTGGGCGTGGCCTGCCCATAAGGCACGTGAGTGGGAAAGAGAGCGAAACACTCGAATGATTTATGACCGAGTCTGCAGCGAGATTTTAACTATACTATAGGTACACAAGGAAAACATTACACTGTTAAGTATGTTAACACATCAACTAAGCCACCAAAACAATACATCCCTAGCATTTCTTTACAAGAATTCCGCCGAACTCAAGTCTGATATCTTATTTACTAAGTAAAGGTTTATCCTTCAACACTGAGATGCCCTTTTGTTTAACTTCCCAAGATACACTTGAGGGGTCGTATCGTAAATCAATCCATCTGACGTGGTGGGAATTGCTTTTTTACGAGCTCCCCCCGTAACGAGGAACCGCTGGGAAACAGGGCTATCGCCAAAAAATAGAATATGTGCATTTTCTGGAGGACAGGGAAAATCAACTACACTGGGTTTTGGATGAGAATAGCTCATATCGTCAAGAAGGAAGTTCAGTAAAAGGGCTGACCGAGAATTGCTCATACGACTCGTACTTAACGTGGTAAAAAATTAGACTATCAGAAAAATCAGTAGTGTGGCTGAATGCCCACGCAGGGTACAGGTGTGCACCAGTCACTCTTGAAGGATCCTATCACCATGAACGGTCGTGGAACAACCATATCAAAAATAATAAATATACTTGGCTGAAGAATTGTTAAGACTCCCATAAGAATGGCGCATTTTCATAGAAATTGTTCGACTACGTATAGAATCTCGTCGCGCTATCGCGTCGCGCCTGTCTACGGGAGCCTTTATAAAAACTTTCTGCTGTTCTAGTGTTTCTTTAGAAAGTTTGTATATTTATTTCTTTCTTCACAAAAATCACTGACTTATAGAGAACGCTATCCTTTCCAAGAAATCTACCCCCAAAAATGATAACCGATAGATTTTCCACCTCTTTCGTGGTACAGGTACAGACAGTACAGATCACATCCACACTATTCTTGCCAGTGTCATATGTGGTGCTCTCAGACTCTCAGTATTCGAATGAGATTCGAGCGTGGGGGGCAATTCCGCGCATATACGAGTTCGTAGGAGCGCTATTCCGTACCAGAAGTTTTCTATTATATTCTGTTTGCTGTTGTAATAAAAAAGTGTTGCGTACTACGTTTTGGGAAGAGGTTTATTGGGTAGTATTGTATTATGTTGGGCTTGGAATATGAAAGAACATTCAGTGTTATTTTAGCAGAGAATATGTAAGAGATAAGTACATGCAAGTTTTATAATGCCTAAAAGTATATGATCTACTGCAGTAAATAAAATCAGAAAAATAAATATATGATATTCTTCAGGATATAAGCTAGTTAGATAGCGTGTTGAAAACATAATACAAGTAATTTGATACGATAGAAAAAATCACGAAGATACCTCTAAAAATTTCTTTTAACCATACTATAGGTATACATGCAATCATTCTGTTTTTTTTTGTCAGATTATTCTACAAGCAACATAATTACTAACGTAAAAAACACTAGTTTTATTTTTTTTGTCCAATCAATAGATTTTTTGTAAATAGATAATTGCTTCATAATTTGCAATAAAATACCAGCGTTCCCGAGGTAGTATTACCTATTCGTGGTATTTCCTCACAACTATCACCATTCGGCGGACAAGGGTTTAAGCAATGTCATTGCAAGAAATCAAGCAAACAATGTTCCTCAAATAAGTGTGCTTGTAAAAAGCACGGTTTGCTTTGTAATTCCAAATGTCATAAATCTTTGAATTGTTGTAACAAGTAAAGTCTTACCAATAATTTCATATTACTATTTACCAAATGCAGCTGTGCTTGCATTGCAACTCCAATGTTACAGGTCCATGCAACTCAGCGTAAGTTTCACATTAGTGACGTATTTAATTATCTTTTGTTCTGTGATTATTCGCTTTTGAAATTTTTTTCTAGTTATCTTTTAATTTCTTTGAATAAGTCTATTTTTTCCTATTTTTGCTAATTCAATAATAATTTGTTGTAGTTATTTTGTTCACTATAAGGGCGAGCGCGCATTGCGGTGCGTTTTTCTACCGCATAATCTGTGAAGTATGGAATGTCTTTGAAGTGCGCGCACTGCGGTCATGCGTTTTGTTACTGTAGGCCCCGCCCCGTGCGGCAGAACTACCGGAAACGCACCGCAATGCGCGCTCGCCCTAAGTGAACCAGAATGTGATAATAATTTTGCCTCAATATATCTTAAGTTTAGCTGTATAAGAGAAGAGAAGGCTGATGAATGAGTGATTTTATCTCAAGACTTTAATTCACAAGACTGATCAATTCCATTGTTGCACTATTAAACTAATTGTTTACCTAACCAGTTTCATCCAATTTATGGATTACACCCTAAAATTGGATCATTTTTTTTTACTACGACTGAGATCTCCTATTGTCTGTAGAAAACAACATACATACTAAAATTTTCAATAAAAAGTTTATAAAAATCAATTTAGTGATTTTCCTTTCTCACCTATTCTAAACCTTCATAACTCTATGATACAATACTTGAAGTTAATCATCGGCAAACTAGGAACCAATTAGAAGTCAGCCAGCAAAATTGTAGCCAATCAGTGTTGAGCACATCAAATCTTACTATAGTAACGAGTATTTTCGCAAAAATCCTGACTTTGTCCAGTAAGATTTGATAATTTTTCGCCTATGTCTAATTATCCGCGTTTTCGCAAAACCCCTAGGATTTCCGCGAAGATTCGAAGTATCAAATTATCCTACGACATATACATCGCGCTTCTCTTTCTTTTCTATGCAACTATGCAATCCGAGACAAAGTCAACGATTGTCGCGCGAGACGCGGTGCCTTTGTGTCGCGCGCGATTATATCGCGAGTCAACCCTGTTTGGAGGAGGCTTTTGCTACTCAGCCTCTTAAAAGCAAAAGGGTATTGAACAAGGGACAGCATTGTCTCTTTGTCCGTTAATCACTAAACTACGATTAGGTATCAATTAGACAAGCATTTCCTTGCTTAAAAGGTGATCTCCAACTCATGTGTGTTAAGAATTTGTATAAATGCAATACTTAAACTTTTTTTTTTTTGTACAGACCTATTTGATAAACAATTAGATCTCCGTCAATCTTTTTAGAAAATAAATACAGAAAAGTGTACTCCACTTCCTATGTAAATAAAAACCGTAAACAAGCTCTTTTCAATACATTTCCACATCGCTACTTCTGGTGCTGGGAGCCAAAGTTGTTGGTACCGCCGGCTATGTTAATCGGTGGCCACAATTTCACCCGACATACAGATCAAACTATGGTCCTAAGTTGTTAGCCACGGAACTAGGAATTTGGATAAAGGAATCTATTGAGTTGAGTTAACTCGTGGTTAACGAGATGTATCCTTATTGGTGGAATTTGTATTTGACATAGTATTCCTAAAAATACTTGTAAATCACAGTAATATTATAAAGGCGAAAGTTTGTGTGTGTTTGTCACGTCTTCACGCTCAAACGGCTGGACCGATTTGAATGAAATTTGGAAAACCGCGGGGCGCAGCTAGTAAATGATAATGATAAATGTTTGACGCCGCGTCTAAAGGTTTTACGACGCCAAACTTACAGAAAACGATTTTGACAGCTGTCAACTTAACGTAACTCCGAGTACGTACCTACGGACCCCGCTAAAATGGAAGATCATGCAAAAAGATCGACACCGGCATTGATTTCTGGTGACTGGGACACTGGTGATGATTGTGACGACCCCTGCAGTGCAGTGAATTGATTGATTTGCGCTCGCGTTTCACGTACTCGGTTGGACGTTCATTCCCTAATATGATCAGGGACTTATGATTATTCAGAACATTATTGACTTTACATTATTCACTTATATTTCATCCATTCGCATATGAGATAATAAGACCACTTCTGATAAAGACCACGTACTGCCTATATAGGTTTATTAATTAACTAAAAAAAGTTTTGCGTTTTTTAGGAAAAAAAATCACGTTTTTGTTTATGAAATTAAACTAGTCTTACACCATGATGAGGATGAGCTCAAACAGCCGTTTTGATTAATTATTTACCTGAAACAAAAAACATTAACATTAATTTCAATAAACAACAATTCGAAAAACTGTTTTTAAGTTGGTAAAGTCAAGGAAATTAATTGCTAAGCAAACTGATTACGAACTTAAGGGTTCTATTACATTTCGATCGTGATATTTGCGTTAAATAGCCAACTTTGGCATTCTTATTCTGAGAAACTGAAAGACTTCGACAACTTTGACTTATTGTTTTGTGGAGTACAGTTCACAGCGGCCTCGCTTTTTGAGAAGAAAATATCAGCTGTTCTCCGTACAAGATTTCAATACCTACTCGACCCAAATGTATGGGACTGCTGATAATTTTTTCTCGATTACGATGTTGGTCCCATGGAGAAAGTTGTTCAGTTTGATGGTCTGTACCACACCCTTATATTTGACCAGACCTTTCTGATACAACCTGTATGCATCACTCGGTTAGTTAATGTTACCAGCTGTTTCGTAGACAACACTATTTCAGTTTAAACTGAATTAACCATTGATATACAGGGTGGCCGGAACATTGACGTCCAAAAATAAAATTTCGGTCCCTCGTATCGTGGGGTATTCGAATCACCCCCATGTATGTTCCGCGACTTTTCATAGTTTTCGAGTTATGAAATTTTTTCTGAATGTTTGAAAATTTTCGACCTGACCAACCTAAAAAAATTCTAAAAAAAAAGTAGAGGGTTTTATCGAGTTTCTTTTTTTGCAACTGAATTTTCATAAGTAGTACTTTTATGCATAAAATAATCAGCTTCGTAACTGTGATGAAAGTTATGAAAATGTTGATCTAAAGTGAAAAATTTACGTTCGGTAAATTATGACTCAAATTTTCAACTTTAAATTAAAAATCTTAACAGGTGACTTCATAATTCCTAAGTAGGCTTCAAGAATGCGCCAGACTCTCAGCTTTCATAATCATAAAAAAAATGAAGTACTTAATAGGGCTCCTTTGTTTAAAATCGGCCTTCAAAGACAGCGAGGTGGAAAAATTCTTAAAATTACCCATCTGAGTAATTATTTTTTTTTGGCTATTTTCTCGTTCCTAAGGTTAATTAATGATAAGAATACTGAAAACTAACCAACAAATAGTTTCAGAGTTGGGTAAGAAAAGTTTTACGTAAAAAGTGGTTTTGAATAAAACACAGATGATAATGTGAAAAAAGTACTTAATTTATTTTTAACATTTACAAAAGGTTTTCAAAGTGGCCACCACCAGCAGCAATACACATTCTACACCTACGTAAGAAATTGTCTGGCAATCGTCTAAAAGCGTCTCTGTTCTCTCTCACAACACGTTCAGCTTCTGCAATCAACTGCCTCAGCTCTTGTTCACTTGAACAGTCTCGGGCGTATGCTATTTCCTTGTAATAGCCCCAAATAAAGAAATCGATGGGGTTGAGATCAGGTGAGCGTGGAGGCCACCTAATTGGTCCGCTGCGTCCGATCCATCTGTTGGGGTATGTTTCATCTAAGTAATTTCGGACCTGGGTTGCATAGTGACACGGGCGCCGTCATTTTGCAACACCATGGTTCGTCTGAGTTCGAGATTCACATCTGCCAGCAACAATAGAAGTTCATTTTCCAAAAAGTTTTTGTATGTTTCTCCATCAAGTCTGGACGGCAGTTCAAACGGACCAATTAGTTCGCCATTGAGGATACCAGACCACAAGTTAACGCTGAAGCGATGTTGAAATGTCGAAGCTCTCACTTCGAGTGGATTTTCATTCGCCCACGTGTGGTAATTATGAATATTGAATATAATGTGGTTAGTTTTCAGTATTCTTATCATTAATTAACCTTAGGAACGAGAAAATAGCCAAAAAAAAATAATTACTCAGATGGGTAATTTTAAGAATTTTTCCACCTCGCTGTCTTTGAAGGCCGATTTTAAACAAAGTAGCCCTATTAAGTACTTCATTTTTTTATGATTATGAAAGCTGAGAGTCTGGCGCATTCTTGAAGCCTACTTAGGAATTATGAAGTCACCTGTTAAGATTTTTAATTTAAAGTTGAAAATTTGAGTCATAATTTACCGAACGTAAATTTTTCACTTTAGATCAACATTTTCATAACTTTCATCACAGTTACGAAGCTGATTATTTTATGCATAAAAGTACTACTTATGAAAATTCAGTTGCAAAAAAAGAAACTCGATAAAACCCTCTACTTTTTTTTTTAGAATTTTTTTAGGTTGGTCAGGTCGAAAATTTTCAAACATTCAGAAAAAAATTCATAACTCGAAAACTATGAAAAGTCGCGGAACATACATGGGGGTGATTCGAATACCCCACGATACGAGGGACCGAAATTTTATTTTTGGACGTCAATGTTCCGGCCACCCTGTATAGTGTTAACTCAATGAATTAACCTTTTGTTAAAACCACATTGTTGGGAACCCATTGATTCAAAATCACCAGTTCACGTTTGAATAATTATGAACTATTCTATTATTTAGTATTATAGTGTTTCTATCTATTCTTCGGACTATGTCGGTTACCTTGGTTCTCCTGCGGATCTCTTCATTTCTGATTCGATCACGTAGGGAAACTTCAAGCATACAATATCTTGCTGCCTTGAAATTAAATATACTAAACAAAACTAAATTAAACTAAACCAGACTAACGAAAGTAAGAAGGGTAATGAATGAATGAACGAAAGAAATGCACCGACCCCAGACTCGATTACTCGAATGAACCCATAGATTCACACTAGCCCCTGTTGCCTCATGTTACATGGTGCTACAGAGACCATTGTATATCAAGGAGTAGACCGGGGGCGCGGTAATGGTAGGGAAGACGTGCCCTTAGGATATGGACAAGGATTTGAGCCTACCGAGTATGCACCCTATAGCAAGCCTTGGAATAGTGTAGACACGGTAAAAAACAAAATTGAAATTGAATGTTTTAGATGATGAACTACAAGATTCCCCCTTTTGTCTTTACATTCCGCCACTCCTAGTACGCGCATCTGAAAGCCAAGGATATAAAACGTAAACAAGTCAACCCCCGATTGATTTATGCGCCCTAGCCCGCAGTAAAATGGCGTCGCCAATGTTCTTCCACATAAAGACCAACTCGTAAAATAGATAAAACACATATGTGCCGATGTTTGGTCCAAGTCTCCGACCAAGGTTGGCCAAAGGTTAACAGATTTTTTTTTAATTATAACATTTTTATGGTCTGGAATTAACGAAGCTGAATCCATTTAGGGTGTTTTTGAAGTCATTAGTGTGACCTGAGGTTCCGTCTATCAAAGGCGTGTTCTCTAAAAGGCATAGTCTTTTGATTGACACTAAAGTAAAGGCGTAGTCATGGGTCGTAGCGGTGGCGTTCTGTAGATTTGCCTACCCCCATTCGAAGAAGGGGTGAGTTTAAGTATGTATATAATAATAATAATATCCTCGGACATTTCACACAACGCCATCTAGTCCCAAGCTAAGCAACCTAATGCTTGTGTTATGGTAACGAGATGGCTGATAAACTACTTATATACATTTTTTTTTGTAAATACATACATATAGATAGAAAAACACCCAGACTCGGAACAAATACTTGTAGGTCGTACAAATATTTGTTCCGTGCGGGAATTGAACCCGCGACATGCTGCGCAGCAGTCAATCGCTCCACCATTGCGCCAACCGTGTCGTCAATGTATGTAATCGTATATAAACGCGTATTCCACGCCAGGCAGCCATTAGCGGCCAATATAAGTTACCAGTTTGTACAGGCCAAGGACAATGTCAAACACTGCCAGACAATATACTTCGAAAGTTGTCAGGTTAAATAAGACTATTACTTTAACATAATTATCTACTAATAAAAAACCGGTCAAGAGCGAGTCGGACACGCGCACCGAGGGAGCCGTTCCGATTTCTGAAAAATTATTGACAAGTCTAACTAAAACTCGTTATAATAATATTTAATGTAATCTTTACAAAAACTTAAATCACATAGAATAATTGCAGATTTTTCTCTATGCAAACTTCGGAGATAAGGGGGAGGGGAACGGTATTTTTTTTTACATTTTTCATCAAATATCGAAAACTATGCGGCCTACAAAAAAGAAAGAAAATGTTTGAGAATGCGCAAACAGCGCACTTTCATATGATACCCTACATGCCCGTAGTAGCCCCCCGCCCCACTTCTTATTTTTAAGACAACCTTTCCTTTTAAGAAGACCTAGTTTTGCGAGCGGACAAATAGCTTTCTCATTAAAGATGAATAATTATTGACAAGTCTAACTAAAATATAAATATCTAGACTTGTCTTTCCGTGCTTTTATTTATGAAATCCTTCCCTTACACACCAGATTCATAGAACTCAGTAAAACACATTAAACAATAATACTTTAATACACAGTAAATAAAGTAAGTAAGGTTTACTATTTGTGTAGTATCTATATATATACACTTATAGTGGTTATAGTTATATATTATATCAAATCTAACACGCGCCGCAAAGAGATGTCAACAAAAGATTCGCGGGTCGTTTGAAAGAGATACCGTGGCCCTGACATTTGCAACTGAAGGAACACGGCCCTTTCGCTCCACCCGGAGCGGGAGAAGTCATTTGATGATTTCTGAGCTATCAATAGACTGTCAATCCGTAGTATCTGGCGGAATGACAGCTCCCATCAAGCTCACTTCGTCTAAGTTGCCCAGACACACCAGACACCAGACAGTCAGTAATAGACCGACTGAATTTAGACCCGATGTGGTTCCTAGTCCCTTAGCAACACATGCAGTATTGGCGAGTCAGTTACAAATAGGACAGCGCCATCTTTTCCCATGGCATTCGGCCAAGGGCCACTAAGGGATTATGTTGGAGATACGGGCAGCGTCCACCTGAATACTAAAAATTCTGCTTATATAACGTTTTAATAGAGCGTAAAATTACAATAAGACTTGTGTTCATCGTGGACAGAAACGTATAGGTACGACTTTAAACAATGAGGTTTATTTATAACAAAGTTTAAATCTCTTTGATTTTGACATTGCGGGGGAAACGCTGTGGTAGCCCGCGAAATTCAAATTTAATTGCGTTTTATGCAAGGGGCCTAGTCCCTAAATCCGTCCGTTCATCCGTCCGTCCGTTTATCCGTCCGACTGACTTAACGATCCATCAAAACAAGTGTAAATGTTAAATTTTTCGGACGGGCTAAAACACATCGGGAGTAGGGATAACTGTCGTATCGTGTTGCCATTCATACTTCGTTCGGGCCCCGAACCAATCATCCATCGGTAGGTGATACGGAGTAGGAAACGCCCGTAACGAAGGCCGAAACTACGGACTTCGTGCTTAGGGAGTAGACCCTCTGGTTGTAAGTTGATTAAAATATGATTCGCGGCCGTAACTAACATGGTTTTACAGAATTGTAAACATTAGAATCGGCAATACAACTCCATAAGTAAGAATTGACCTCAATGCTAGCGATTTCATGAAATCATGAGGTTTGAGGTCAATTCTACCCTATGTCTGCCTTCTAAATAGATTATTTTCTTTTTTGTGAATGTGAGAACGTTGCAGGCCTAGTAGACTGTACATTTGTTTACTGTTTTATACACGTATTTTGTTAAGTACCTGGTAGTTATTGAAAGGCCTACATTGTCCTCCCACACATATTAACACTGTTATATGAAAATATTATAAAAAACAATTATTTTTAAAAGAGTTAGGCCATGCGCTGCGTTAGGCGTGCGCACGGCGCGGGCGCCCGCGTGGCGTGCTGTTTTCATGTAATCTTATGTGTGCTGCGCTGCGCTGATCTATGAGATTACATGAAAACAGCACGCCACGCGGGCGCCCGCGCCGTGCGCACGCCTAACGCAGCGCACGGCCTTAACCATGGAGTTTCTTGCCGGCTCTTCTCCATAGGAAACTACCAATTTGGAACCGAGCACCTAGCTTTTGACGTTTCATAAGTGCCCATGTAGGTTTATGTGAAATAAAATATTTTGATTTTGATTTTTTGATTTTGCTTTTCTACCAGGATCGCGTCGCGCCTGTCTCTGGGAGCCTTAATTTTTAAAACGTTTGAACGTCTCTTAACATTAAGCAAATACGTTTATAAATAAAGGGGAAAATTGTTTAGCATAAAATTACTGTAGATATTAGATAATTACGTCAAAGAATTTGATTTCACTAGATGAGGGATAATTATAAAATCGAATTACACGTGGCCAATTACCACTTCCTGATTTACCCCCAATTTCAAATAGAATCTTTGAGGTCCATAATTGTGTGTAAGAAGAGTGCTTACCTAATTTAGAATTAATGATTTTATCGTTACCTGTATTCCGCGAAACCGCCAATCAATATCAAGCCTTCGTAGCGTCGAAAATATTGTCTCCAAACATTTTACGTCAATAATATCCTTCAGGACTACAATGTTGAATTTGCAAAATGTTGAATTCGCAAAATGTTGAATTCGGCCTCATTTACGGAGACGCGGGGCGTCGAGC